>OY757937.1:33559317-33900115 GCA_963585895.1 Sepioteuthis lessoniana
TAGTCTCTAATAAGATAAAATAAGCTGCAGGATATCAGTGATTTTTTTTTTTTTTAAAACTCTTCATCTACAGGGTGTACAGATGTCAAAAGCATCCCTACAACCAGGCATGCCAGAACATTAGAAATGAAATATACAATGGTAATTTCATTGAAGATAAGTACAGCAGATCACTTTGCCACTGATTTTTTTTTTTTTTTTTTTCCCCACCTGAAAGTGAAAGTAGATGCGGAATTGGTAGGTAAGATGTTAATACTTTCAATCATGGGATAAAAAAAGATTTTTTCACATTTCTTTTTAAAGCAAATTCATAGCATATTTAAATCACTGAAAGAATAGGATATTTGAAGACTGTATTATTTCATATTGGACAACAATTGGGTTAAAAATAAAATGAGAAGATAGGGAAACAAATTTTTCCCAGTTATTTAAGTTTCTCCTTTTAAAATTTTTTTAACAGCTTTAATTTCAAACCTTTCCATCCAAAGGTAAGATAAGAAATTGGTTTATAATAGCACAGTGAGATGTTAAAGTGTGGAGTGTCTTTTTTTTTTGGAGGGGGATGATAAAAAGAATGGTACTATCAGTGTTGGGGTTCTGACATATTAAAAAAAAAATCCTTACAAAATCTTATGCTGTTATTGGCTGCAAAAATTTCTGTCTAAAAAAAAAACTTCTATCAAAATTATATTTGATGTTAAAAAATAAGAATCATAATTTACATATTTTTAATAATCTCATAATTGGATGCAAAATTAGTTGATAACTTTATTATAATGAAATCAATAATTTTAATACAATTTCATGTAAAATAATTTTTGGAATATTTTGATTTGATTTAATTTTAAATCAGAAAATGTACATTAAGATGTAGGGTACTTTTCAGCAATATTTGTCATTTAATTTTCGAGTGGATTGAATTTTAAAATTTTATGTGAATAAAAATTACAACTTTTACTTTTGTAAATTAAATAAAAAATATTCAAAATAGATTGAAAATTCATTAAAGAAGAAGAAAAATCAAATTAACCAATGTTACTTGGTTCACTGAGTGCAAAATGAATATGATGCGAGCTTTTTTTTTTTTTTTTTTTCTCTTAAACAAATTTTTGCAACTAAAAATCAGCATAACATCCCTTTTTTAAGCCTATCCATTCCTCAACACTCTTATAGTATCAAAAATGGTAAATAAAATACCCAAATTCAAAAAAAGATAATGATTCAGAATTAGCAGAAGGAAAATTTGTTACAATAAATGAAAACAACAGTACAGCATCAGACACTTGATAAATTATCAGAAAAAAGTGTTTGCAAATAAATTATGTATAAAATGAAGTTTGCTATATTTGTAAATAAAGAGTGCACAATATTAGTGATAAAGCATTTATAGATCTAAGAATAATAGACACAGAGTCAGCGGTGCTTGGTGATAATCAGTTTCTTATGTGATTATCGCACCAAAAACTATAAAGAAACTGACAGCCATAAAGTACCATTGACTGTGCATATGCTATCCTAACTTTATATATGTGCACACTATGAACTATGGATATAACAAATTTCAGCTTTTATAAACTCATGAATCCATCAAAACTGGATTTTGATAATGCAATAAACACAGACTATAACCAATTTTCTAATTTACTGATCACATACAAGCAAAAAGTGATCGAATTTTGGCACAAGGGTGCAAAGTTGTGGTAATAGGAGCATGAAGGTGTTTAATCTGCTCTTAATATTAAATGAGTTGATATAGGTACCACTTAAACTTGACCTACAAAATATTAGAAAACGTATATCTGGATATGTTTACGAATAAAATTTAAACTAATATAAGTTTACCGAGTAATCAGTAATGATATAACCAGCAAAATTTATGACCGAGAAGTGTGTGTGTGTGTGTGTGTGGGGGGGAAACTAAGGAGGAAATTCCAAGTTTAAAGTTGTGTTATTAGCCACAGTAGGAAAATGAGTGTTGTTGACATTTGAGGTACTAAATTTACTTTTCAATTAACAAATAAGGGGGTAATCACCATCAGGTATAAAGATTTTCACCAATAAATACCACATCCTCTCTCCCCAATTAGAAAAGACTAATACAATCATACTTTGTCCTACATGATTAATTGGTTCAAAAAGCCATGCCGTAATCCAGTTTTTGACATAATTGCCTTGAAATGAAAACAAACATTGTAAAACTAGCATAAATAACTCCTAAAACAATATAACCATCACTAAACCTTAAAGATCACTAAAAACTCATTTTAGTCGTATTTTCAAAAAAAAAAAAAAATAAATAAAAATACAATTAATAAAATTATATTATTTACTTTGATATTTCCCCTTAAAAATGGCTTAAGTATGATGCAGAAGAATATAACTCTTGTTACAGTATTAAAGAATATGAAAAATTGTTAACAAAAAAGGCAAACATTTGCTTATTTTTGGGTGTAAATATCTTATTGTATTATACATAAAGAACGTGCGATACCATGTCCCTATCAGCCGCCATCCAGGGGTGATAACACAGTTTCGGCTGCCTTAAGCTACCGAAACTGTGTTATCACCCCTGGATGGTGGCTGATGAGGACATGGTATCGCACGTGCTTTCACACGTATGATGAAAAAAAAAAAAAAAAAAAAAATGCATCTTTTAATTTGTTTTTACTGTATTCTGAATTCTTATGTCTTATCTTTTCGAAATAAATTTTTAAAGTTCCTGTCCTTTTATCATGACATTCACTGAATTGAAATGTAATCTAAAAAAGCAGCTTAAAGGTTAATTTGATGTTGACCAAAATGATGTAAAGTGGTGTATTATTATAATTGCTTTTCTCTCCCCACTCCGCTATTAAGCACAAGGATCCACATAACACTGAGTTTGATAATGGATCAGCTTAGTCATTAAGAATCTTTATAATCTTAATCTAGAATTCTTATATATATATATATATATATATATATATATATATATATATATATATACACACACACACACTATGAAATGAAAGACAAACATTTGAATATATACACACACACACACACTATGCATGAAAGACAAACATTTGAATAAAAATGTTGACTAAATGAAACAGAGCTTGAATGCCAGCAAGCAAGGCAGTATAAAAATGAACATAGTTACCTTAATATTCTTTACAGTTATATAACTAAAAACAATCTTTAGACAGGAGGTTAATGGATTAAAAAAATGTATTGTGTCTGAAGATTGTGATTTATCCACGTGTGTAAATTTTACTTACAGAACCATAAAAGAATTGTGAAGTAACTATTTTAGTTTATATATAAATAAAACAAATTAAAATCACATATTGCAACTAATAGTTTCACTTTCTATGTAGATACTGCAACATTTAAACACAGTTTTATATATATATATATATATATATATTTTATATAAAAATTCACACACACACAATATATATTTCAAGAATGGAAGATACAACATAAAATAAGATAAAACTCATGACTCAGTTTCATGTTTTCAATCTTCAGGTGAGCTAGTATTCAAAAGCAAATTTTTATCTTGTTTGATTATCTTATTTTGTACTTGAAATATATTGTGATATTGCTTTGCTTTTTTTGTACATTGAGCACTGTAAAGATTTTATGGATTAAAAATCCTTTTAGTGTTCAATTTTAATAATTGTGTGCGCATATATATATATATATATATATATATATATATATATATATATATATATATATATAAAAATAGATGAATCATTCATTCATTCAATGAAGGAAAGTTATGATTGTTATACTGAAGAATTCCAGTCAAAGAGATGAAAAAGAAAAGAAAATTTTACTGAGTGACTTCAAAAAACTTCTGAATGTGATATAAATTTAAAGAAGAAGGCCCAGAGAACAGATTACTGAAATATTGTTTAAAAACTTAGTACAAGTAAGCTGAAAATATCTAAAAAAAATCCTCATATATATATGTATCTAACCATATCCCCTCAAAAGAACAAAACAAAACAAAAAATGCATCATGGTGAGATTATTAGAGCAATCTATATAGAACGTTTAGAGAACAAAGCAATTTCCAGTTCAATTTGCAACTGAATGATAATTTTATGGAGCCTGTGTTTGTACTGAATGTCATGTTTTTTTTGTTTTTTTTAATCAACCAAATTCTTGATATAACGGAAATAACTATGAAATTCTAATTAAGAATCCTTCATTTCTTGTTAAGTAGAAGCATTAGTATCATCAGAAACTTGTTACAGTGAGAACCTTGATGGATTCAGATGTCTTCTATTATTAAATAAAGTTTAAATCTTTGCATTTTATCACCATTGTAGCATGTAGAGTTACTTGAAACAAGTTCTGGTTAATGATCCAATTTTCAAGAGTATTAAAAAAATAATTTTTAAAAAAAGTCTTTTCTGCAATATGGTAACATCTAGTACTGATCTTGTCCTTCTCTTGCATTCAAGTCACTCTTATTCATTCTTATACACCAATGTGATAACACATGATCATATATATATTTATAGATATACATATAGATAAGTACAGTTTATTTTTTCTTTGATAAGAGGCATCACAATTTACCATTTTTTTAAATATAAATTTTAAAACCCAAAAACCCTTAAAACCCTGCCTCTTCCCCCCCCACCAATAAGATTTAAAAAAAAAAAAAATACATATTGAATAAATGAACATATGAAAACAAGTAGTAGGTGTATATATTTTCCTCAATATGAATAATTGTTTGAGGAGCCAACCTTAAGAGCTGACAATGTCCAATTTAAAAAAATTTTTTTTTTTAAATACCTGTTGGTCATGTTGAGTTGAGCTGAAGTGAGCTACCAGAGATAAGGAACCATAACAGATGAAGACTTGTCCAATAACTGTGATACCAATGATAGGCAGAGCACTGGTAGAAATGAATTAAATTACTGTATATATTCACATATTGTGTGACTTTCTGAGACCTAAATTTTAGCTTTATATGAGGGGTTTGCACCATTTGCGAGATACAAACTAGGCCTAGCCTTTGCCAACTATTTACACACCAAGTTAGTATCTTGTGTATGGTGGTGACCCCCGCCCATATCAGTCAAAATTTTAGGTTTCAGAAAGTCGCATGATATGTGTATATATATATATATATATATATATATACAGTAGTTGTGGACTGAACTGATCTTAACAGTCTTGTGGTTGAAATATTGATTCGGTCTCAGACAGGGTTGAGCAATGTTCACCAAATCAAAAGTTTGACGCATTTGACAATCAAGTTGAGATGGATAGAGACAAGATAACAATTAAAAAAAAAAATTGATGTGAGCTGGAATGGACAGAGCCACAGACAGAAAAGATCCGTTCCGATTCAAGTTGGATTAAACTGAGATCACCAAACTTGAACAGCCACAAAAAATTTAATTCCTTTTTGATAATTGGAAATATTGATAATTGAGTAGGTTAGGAATGAATTTGATATCACCCTTCCTTAAACCAGCTCAATTCATATATGGAATTTTTTTTTTTTTTTTTTTTTTTTTAAATTCTTTGTACTTGCTCCCAGAACTAGAGCAAATTAAAGCCTCAGGAGTCATAAACAGGTAAAGGATGTGCCTCACTGTTGAACACATACTTATCAAGTGGAATGGTAGGCTGGCCATCAGCAAATAAAAGATAAAAATACTTAAGGGTTTCTGCTAAAAAGAAGCTCTCCATTTTATCCCGAAAGCCTTGATTAGTCGTGCTCTTCACATTACTGATAGATGAATAGCCAGCATTTGGAAGTTTGGTGTATTTTTCAAATGCCTGGAAGATCATCCATCCCCATTCTTGGTATTTTTTGTCTTTAGTGATTTGGTATAAATAGAAAAGACTTTCTACAGTTTCGGGACGTTGGAGATTGTGTGCATCGGCAGGCTGAAATAGAAAATTAAGCAAGTGTTAAATTCAAAGGAAATATTAGATTAAAAGATATAACCCTACCCTCAAATCAGATGTACATTTGAATAAGATGTCAAATGTAGGACCTTGAAAGAAATAGATCAGAAAGAAGATTAAATAATTTTGATGGCATCTCAACCTCTGTGGGGATGTTCTATGCATAGAGGTTACGGAATCATGCTCATCAAATGTTTATATTTAAATTTTTTGTGAAGATCTTTTTTGAGGTTTTTTTAAAAAAAAAATTATTTCACATGTCCTACCACATATAAATAATTTCTAACAGCTCTTTGACCCATAGATGGGACCTTAACAGGTTCTACCAATCTGGGCCAGAGTGGACCTGATTAGAAAGAGAAAACAAACAAAACTTTTTATACATCTTTCATTAGATCCAGTGAGATAAAATCCTTGTTATAGACTAGATATGCAGAGGGAGAGAGAGGAAATTAGCACTCATTGGCACAGAAAATGTTGACACTCTGATGATGAATTCTGATCCCTCTTGAGAATACGAAATAAAATACAAATGACATGTTAACTGCAGGCTGAAAGAAGACAAGTGTTCAAGGGAAGAATAAACTTTGAGGTTGTTAAACTCATGGTGGTATGATACAATTTTGGAAGATGTGGGTGGATAGTGAAAATGCATGGGTAATGCAAAGTTCATAAAAGGTTCTTGGGAAAGACATGAATCTATCTGTTCTCCTCCCAGCTTTGGGTATATAGTAGGGAAAGACAGTATTTTCTAACCTTGTTTAGGTAACTAATCTATGAGAAAGAAAAATTAACCTTAAGACTATTTCCTGTTTTAAAAAAAACAAAAACAAAACAAACTTTGTAGTTGCCATTTAGGAACTTTTGAGAACATACAACAGATTGTGAAAAACCGAGTGAAGACAGCGTCAGAAGAAGACCTCCAGCATTGTTTCCAGGAGTGGGAACAATATCTTCCAACAAACATTCTCATGTTCCCAAATATCAAAACTCCACTTGAGATCTGGTCAAAATATGCAACAGATCATGATGAACCAATTATCTGAAGGCAGCACTAAAAGTATGCCACAGCTGGCATTGGGCAGTTGACAATGAGCTCTCACTGACCCACAAATGGCCCTGTATAACAAATGCAAACTCTCCACCTCTACCTCACAAACTCTTCGCCATGAGTCTACATCACAGCATTAGTTGATGACTGGTTGATGGATTTTAATGGCATGTCAACATGTCTAGAGTTATTTTATGCAGAGAGGTTATAAAATAATACATGTAGTATATTCCCTTTTGTAGTTAACAGTTTTAATAATGCATTAATATTGTTGGAGATTGGGTTGGTTGGTTGGGTTTTATGGCATATCAATCTTTGTAGGTTATTTAATGCCAAATCCCTTTTTAGACAAATAATCAGTTCTATTTCAAACAATTCAGTTTAGCATGAGTATACAGTTTGTCAAAACAATTCTGTTTCAAGCTATTCAGTTTAGTTAAACAGTTCTAATTCAAACAATTCAGTTTAGTATAAGTATAAATTTTCTATTTCAAACAATTCAGTTTAGCATAAGTATACAGTTTAGTTCTATTTGGCCTATAGATAGGGGTGCTACCACTCTGGGCCAGAGTAGACCTGGGAGCAATGGTGATGGCAATGAAGGAGTGCTCTGCATTCCCCAAAGCTTCAGTGTCACTGGAACCTCACCATCAGATTGTTTAGTGTCATATCCAGGACACTCGTTGGGGGGTGTCTTACACTTCTGCAAAGGTGTAGTCAGCTGACTAGGCAATACACAGTTAAATGTAAAAATAGTTTTGTTTCAGATAATTCAGTTCAGCATAAATATGCAGTTTAGATGAAAAAACAGTTCTATTTTAAACAATTCAGTTTAGCATAAATACAGGGTTTAAATGCAAAAAACAGTAAACTCTTGAAATCATGGTTTAGTTCTATTTGACCCATAGATAGGACCCTATCAGGTGCTACCACTCTGGGCTTGAGTAGATCTGGAAGTGATGTCAGTGAAGGGATGCTCTGCATTCTCCAAAGCTCCAGCCTCACTGGAGCCTCACCATCAGATTGTTTAGTGTCATATCCAGGACACTCATTGAGGGTGGGGTGTCTTACCCCTCTGCAGAGGTGCAGTTGGTGTATTCTACAGCCCCAGCCAATTGGGCAAATGGAGATTGGGTTAAGGGGTTATGTCGTATGGCATTGATTAAGTTAATGATCATATATTTTGGTATAATTTTATTTCTCTTGGTATAATTTTATTTCTCTCATCTATGTTGACATTTTCAAATAGATCTTTCATACCATTTATGTTGAAAAAGCATTTCCCGATGAGAGCAAAAGCTGCACATTCTATGAGAATCTATTAAACGGTGCAGGTTGTTTGACATGATATATATTGTGATTGTTGTTCTGGTTTGAGTATAAAGGAGTGCATAAGTTTTCTGTGACCAATGCGTAATCAGGATATAGTGACTTCTTCCTTTCTGAAGGTTGGTTTCCATTCTTCCAAATGGGTTTGATCAAGAAGAGTTTATAGCGGATTTTGTTATTCAGTATTGTTGTCATTTTGTATGAAGGAATCTTTAATTTTAGGATTCAAGTCGGTATATGGAGTCTTGAATTTGTCAGGGACCAAAACTAAAATCGATTTGGCTGTTGAGTCAGCTTTTTCATTTCCTCTCACTCCAATGTTGCTTGGAATCACAGCAATAGTTAACACCAAACATAAGTAAGTAAAGTTTGCGACCTTAGTCGAGGGTGACCAGTAGGCTCCCTTTTCAATAGCTACTACACCGAGGTGTGTGTGTGTGGGGTGCTACTCCTTTCCCTGGATTGCTCCACTTTACCCTTGATATGTACCTTATATTGCTGAGTGTTAAGCAAGGAGGTATCAAGTACCATTTTTAAAGTCTTTGGTATGACACGAACTGGTATTGAACCTAGGTCTCCCGGACCATTGGTGAACACTCTACCCACTGGGCCAATGAGAAGTGAGTGTTTGGCTCTATCACTGTTCCAAAGCTCACAAATACTGAACTGCATCTGTCATGGATGCAGAAGCTTCTGGTGGGGATGACATCTGCATCTGTGGCTATCCTATGGTAAGCTACTTGCTAGTTACCAAGCACCTCTCTGTGTGATCAGAGAAGTCCAAACTGATAAACAAAACAACTGTGAGAAATCCTTGTCTATGAAATTGATGAACAGTGTAGTCATTGAGGCACCAATCTTTGAGAAACTGCATATATGAATTATGCAAAGTACAGAGATAGTTTAATCCACATTAAGTGAATGCTGTCACACACAACTGAAGGCATGTGTCAGTTGAAGATTTCCAACATTGTTTTCAAGAGTAGAAATAATTTTGAAAGTGATAAAGCTGATTAGTAATTAATGTTAATGATAAACGTTTTTTACAATTTGTCTCATTATGTAATATAATGGCCGAGGGATTTTGGTTTATGCCTTTGGGTTTAGTTAGGCTGAGAACCTTTCGGCTCAGTGCATGGGTTACTTAGGTGCAACATTAACACAGGTGTTCACATGTGCGGGCAGAGCAAATGTGTCACTCAGGGATGTCACAATAGCCCGAGATGGGAAACTGGGTTACAGAGTGTGGGCGACGTCATGCACCAGAAGCGTGCAGAGGATTTTTGGGATTTGAAGAAAGTTAGAGAGTTGAGACTAGACATCAAACGAGACGGTTGACTTTCGCTTGCTCGCAGAGGCCTTGGGCAGGTGATGCACGAGATGGGGGGGGGGAGATGAAAAAGCCAGAATAGATAGATTGTGCCTCTCTCTCCTTATGTCGAAGAACCTTTAAACTCAAAAGGTAATAAAAAGTTTTGTACCTGAACTGAGAAGTTGTTACACGTTTTTCAAATTTCGAGATTCCTATGTTCTATGTTCTATCTTTATGGACATTTGATGTACGTTTCACACATAGCCATATCATGGCTATGGTACAATTACTTGATGGACTGACCTTGTACATAGATATGCATTATCGTTTGTCACCTTCACAACTTTGGCAAAAAAGTATCTGGAGCTGTGGAATTGTGTCTTATGTTAACAAAATATTGCAAAACTTCTCACTTAGATCAATATATATATACAAGTATTGCAAAAATAAAAAGAAAAAAAGAATTACCATTAATCAAAACAATAAATTTCTCACCTTGACAATAAGATCTTCCTTGGCGCCAGGTGCCATATTGAAGTAAACAATTTCTGGACTCAGTTTGGTTGGCATCCGGTTGTACATGTTGAAGCAGGTTTTCATCATTTTCTTGGCCAATTCTAAGTGGTCATCACCAAGTCCGTGCATGTAACCAAGAGCCAGAGTGCCAGGCAAATAGCAAACCAAATGGTCCTGGACAAGGAGAAAAGAAATTAATAAACACTTTTATTATGGCTTTAGATAACATTAAAAAAGATAAACTTTGTCAGCTATGAAAGAAAACTGTTTTCAGGCTTCTGAATTGAAATCTTATTCAGAACTTAGTCATCATATCATATTTTTATGTTATACACATGAAAATATTATATCGACAATGTTACTCCACATACCATATTGTCACATTGGAAAACAAACACACACTTATGTGTGTTTGAGTAAAGAGGGGCTCGGTTTCCTTATTTAATGGCAAATTATGTGTGTGTGTGCATCCAAAAACACAAAAAAGGAATGAAATAAGATTGAGAGAAAAATCTATGAGGGAGAGAAAGAAAGAAAAAAATAGAGCAAAAAAGAGGAAGAGGACAGAAATCTAAAATAGATGATTAAAAAAATAAATTTCTGGAGCAGTTTATGATAACATGACAAAAAAAGGTTTGATAAAGTAACCTCAGAATTCTGAAAAAAAAGAAAAAAGAAAAAAGACGGCTGGGTAGAAACTGTTAAAATTTTTAATATCACCTCACCATTTTAGGGCTAAAGTTTCGTCCTCCAAGTAATTCTCCAAAGTATAAAAATTTGTGAGGTTCGGATTCTTTCATTAAATGAAGCTTCATCCCTTTTACGGCTTCCACATAATCAGCTTTAAATCTAGATGAAAAAATAATAATAAAAGATTGAGGATATTGGCATGTTGGTTGGTTTTTATGGCACTTTAACCCTTATAGGGTTATTTAATGTCAATCTTTTTCTTTCAAGCAATTATATGGTTTTTAAACAAATCTTTTGTAAACAATTAGCTTCAATAATTATTCTTAATACTAATAATTTGCAGTTATATGGTTTCAAGTAACTATACCTATTTTAAAATAACCATTTGTTTTGACAGCTATAGGGTTTCAAGTATTCAATTCTGATACAAAAAATATGGATATAGTTTAAAGTATTCCTATCCAACATTAATAATTCATCCACCATGGTATATTTTCAAGTATTTGATGCAATAATATAGTTTAGCTTGGTTTCTTTATTTAATGGTATATAAACCTTTGTGGGTTACTTAATGACAAAAGCCATCCTAATAGAACAGCAGTGATACTATTTAACTCTTAGCTCGGGGATAAAGGAGTTTTATACTTTTCCTAAGGGTATTAGTCTGAAAGTAAATGTAATAGTGGGACTGGATTTCACACTTGCTTACTTATAGGCTGCAGTCCAGCACCTTTAACTCTTATGCCATGGCGACTTCCTCACAATAATATGATTTTAAGTAACAAATATTAATTATCTGTCACAAACAATTATAGTTTCACATTTTCTATTCTACATACAAATAATTTGCACACAGTCATATAATCTCAAGTATTCCTATCTAATATTAATAAGTTGGCGACTATAGTTGAGGGTGACCAGAAAGCTCCCTTTTCAATAGCTACTACACCGAGGTGTAGGGGAGGACACTACTCCTTTCCCTGGATGGTTCCACTTTACCCTTGATACGTACCTTATATTGCTGAGTGTTAAGCAAGGAGGTATTAAGTACCATTTTTAAAGTCTTAGGTATCATGCAACCTGGGATTGAACCAAGGTCTCCCAGACCATTGGTGAACACTCTATCCACTAGGCTAATGGGCCGGTATTTTACTATCTGATATTAATAATTTGGACATAATTATATGGTTTCAAGTAAACTAATAATAATCATCATCAGAAAACAATTACATTTTCACATTTCTATTCTACATATGATGTATAGCCAATGAAGGAATGAAGAGACCATAATACATTTCTTTATAAAAATACTTGTTTCTCTTCTTTATTACTTGAAAGGGTTGAAATGCTACAAGTGAGAGTGAGAAACTAGAGAGAGGACTGCTATCATTGACACCCATGTTGTGATTCCATATTCAGAGCCCCACTTAATTCTTCTTCTGCTTCTCCCCCACCTGCTGACTGCTCTTCAAATCTGCTCAAATCTCTGCTGCGTATCTGTGTGCTGGCCACGAATCTCTTGCCAATATATATTTTCAATGCTCATGCGTTTTCCTTCCGGTTCTCAATTCACGTGATTTATTTCCACTGTCTCCTCCTTTATCCAGGTGTGATATCCTGTTTAGAAATCCACAACTTAATATTATAACCTTATGGGGCCTCAACAAATCCTGGAAGCAGCACCCCACAAAGCAGCAGTTGTATGGTCACTTGCCACCCATTTCACAAATCATCCAAATAAAATGAAAAAGACAGGCTAAGCACTGCTGGAGAAGCAAGCACAAACTCATAAGTGATGTTATCCTATGGAATCCTACACATGGACATACCAGTGTTGGTTGACCAGCAAAAACATCAGCTCTGAGGAGACACTGAGTGCAATCTAGATGACCTGCCAGCAGTGCTGGATGATAGGGATGGATGGTGAGAGAGAATCAAGGAAATCGGTGCCTTGATGATGATGTAGGTACTTATTTGGCTCCCCACAAGGCCAAAATATGCTAACAAGATTGATTTAATGGGAAGTGTCCAGCAGGAAGCAAGACTCCAGAGAAGCGGGCACAAAAACTGCTAATATTCAATCAGCATTCTCCTCACCTTAGGCACTGGATAATAAAACCAGTTTTTGACTCTTTTATGCAAGGGGGCTGATTCTGCTTGGTCCAAAAGCCTCCTGTAACTCATTGAGTAATTTTTCACCCACTCAACATAAATAACATAAATACCTCATATAAGATAAACGGGCTTTTGTTTATATATGTGTATGTTTATTTGAACATCTGTGGAGATGGATATCTTGATTAACCCTTACTACACGGATTAAATTTTTGTGCACTAATATGCATATACTGAATTAATTTGTTAAAATTGGATGAAGTTCATGTTGAGTAGATCCTGGTGGATAGAGTGTTCGCCAATGGTCTGGAAGACCTGGGTTCAATCCCAGGTCGCGTCATAACAAAGACTTTAAAAATGGTACTTGATACCTCCTTGCTTAACACTCAGCAATATAAGGTACGTATCAAGGGTAAAGTGGAGCAATCCAGGGAAAGGAGTAGCACCCTCTCCTACACCTTGGTGTAGTAGCTATTGAAAAGCACACCTTCTGGTCGCCCTCGACTACAGTCGCAAACTTTACTTTAGATCCTGGTTTAGTTTGACAAGGGTTCTTCAAGCCAGTAAAATGTCGGTATGTATCTGACTTCCTACCAAGCCAGAATGCAGAACATGGCTATTTTATAGTAGGGAGTCATGCATGAATCGAAACTTATGCATGGCTGGTCCAAAAAATACTTGGCTCTATAAGCATTCCCCTATTGGAGTGTCTCAGAAGCTGAGCAATAAACCCAACCCTGCAAAGCTAGTAAAGCTTGGGAGACAGCCCCCAGAGATCAAGTGTTCAATAGACATCTAACCACTGAGCAATTATGCCAGAAGGCAAGTGAAATACCTCCCTCCAGCAGAGAAATGAAGACTTGGTGTGTATCTAACTTCCCATCCAGCCAGAATGCAGCCCAAAGCTATTTTATAGTGGAGACTGTGCATGAATCAAGATTTATGCGTGACAGGTGCAAAAATATTTGACCTCATCAGCATTCCGCTAATGGGGCGTCTCAGACACCGAGCATTAAACCCAACCCTGCAAAGCAAACAAAGCCTGGGGCATGGCCCTCTGAGGCCATGTGTTCAAAATTCTTTTTTCCAATCACACGGCACAAATGCCAGGTAGCCTGCCTGAAGGCAACTGATGTATTTATCCAACCTCTCACCAGGTAGGAATTGATACAAAGTCAGTTTAATGTGGAGAGACATGCAAAAAAATTGAGACTCATGTGTGGCAGGTGCAAAAATAACTTGAATTTGTTGGTATTCCCCTAATGGGACACCTCAGGCTACAGATAATAAACTTAGTTTCACAAGCAAATAAAAGCTTGGAGTAAAGGCCCCCTGAGGCCAAGAGTCCAAAATAATTTTTTTTCCAACCACCTGGCACAAATACGAGGTGGCCTGCTTAAAGGCAAGTGAAATGCTTCCTCCCAATGAAGAAATGGAGAGTTTATATAGACCACAAAGGTTGAGGTTATTTGTATTTGTAGGTGAGACAAATATGCTGCTGCTGCTAACAGGAACCTACCAAGATGTGAGGGAAGAATTAATATCAACGAGAACAGCTATAGCAATTGACACCTCTGAGTTAGGTACTCAAATATTAGCTAAAACATGTTTTTTCATCTATAGTCATTATTTATCATATTATTTACACAAACTCTTCACAAGAGCAAGATGTGACACAAAGTCCAGTTTAAGTAGATTGGTTTGGTTTGGTTTCATTGTTTAATGGCATATGAACTCTTTTTAGGTTATTTAATGCCAAAGCCATTCTCCTAGAAGAACAGTACTGGTACTATTTAACCCATAGCTGGGAGGATAAGGGGGTTCATACCTTTCCCAAGGGTATTTGCCCGAAAGTGAACGTAATAGCGCGACTGGAGTACGAACTCACGTACTACGATTCCGCAGTCCATGGCTTTAACCATTACACCACAAGGACACCCCCTAGTTTAAGTAGAGTTTAACAGGTTTGTTTTCCTTCTCCTAAACTAGTTTTACCAAGGTTAAAGAGGTCAGTCTTCCCTACTATTTACTTATAGCTGGAGGGAGAATAATTGGATTCACACCTTTCCCAAAGGTATTAGCACAATGTAAAATACAAACAACCTTGTCAAGGATTTGAACTCTGGTTGCCCTGTCCATTTCCTATGGTAGTGACTGTTATACCACGAGCACCATCATTGTATTCAGATATACTTTGATTCACATACAATCAAATATTTTCATATCATTATCACGAATAGTTACTAAATTCAACATCATAATGAAACTATGAATCAAATCCTTCAAATTTGCAGTCAGAATCAGAATAACTGAAATACAAATTAAAGAAACTACCTTCTACCATCTTGATATGTTGTTGAAATTGAAGTTTCAATCTCATTCTAAATTTAGAAATATGTCCCAAAAAGCAGGTGATTTAACATGCTGATCATATGCAAATCAGCCCTTGCAATCTCTTTCTAGTGGCTAGCAAAAATAAGATGTGCATACTGTCATATGAGATGTGGAGAATTCAGAAAGGTATACCACAACCAAAAACGAGTTAACTTGATTCCTGTGCACATTCATAGAATGGATTATACATGGTTCCTGCACAGTAAGAGTGAAACCTAAACTTTGGAAAAGAGGTCATATCAACCTATATATTAACTTTTGCTGCAGTCATTAAAAAAATTCACATCTTCTATTACAATAGAATTCTCTTCTAATTAACTTAAATAAAAGATTACTTTTTTTGCTGAAAATTCTTAAATTTTTGTGTAAAATGCTATAATTAATGGTAAATATTAGCCTGATGACTAATGTTTGCCAATGGTCCGGGAGACCAGGATTCAATGCTAGGTCGAGTCATACCAAAGACTTAAAATAATAGTACTTGATGCCACTTTTCTTAACACTCAGAATTATAAGGGATGGATCAAGGGTAAAGTGGAGCAATCAAGGAAGGAATAGTGCCCTACCTTATACCTTGGTGTAGTAGCTATTGAAAAGGGAGCCTTTGAGTCACCTTTCAACTAAGGTCGTCAACTTTACTACTTATGATGCTACAGCATGTAGGACATAGAAGAATTGAAAAAAAAAAGTTTTCTAAAAATATGTTAAATTTTTTTAGCCTAAATTAGTGTTGGATTAAGTTAAAACAACTGGCCAACTTGTATATGAAATATTATGGTTGAAAATTAGTTTTATTTGGTACTAAAACTGGATCGTAGACTTAAATTTTCAACGGGAAAGGGAAGTAAGCATGAAATTGCAAAATACTAAGATAATCAGAGTTATCTCCCTTATATTAAAATCGTGAAGTGAAATTCACTTTCATAAAAACAAAAAACAAAAACGAAACAAAACAAAACAAAACAAAACAATAAAAAAACGCCAAAACAAACAACTTCGACTTGTGAGATAAAGTATTTCCAAAGCGTGCTGTTCCTTGCTGTAGTAAAAATGATAACCCGAGAGACTTGAGATAAAAAGCAACAAGAATTAAAAAGTTGATGGATAATACTAATCAAAATTATAAATAATGACTGACTAAGTTTCAGCTAAAAAATAAAAATATTTCTTATATCAATTTATTACCTCATCTTTTCTTCATATTATTGTTGCTTTTTATCATATTTTCTTTTATTAAAAAAAGCCTCAAAGCTTCTGAGAAGATATTTCACCAACCTCCATGATGCTGGAATGTGACACAAAGTTACTTAAAGGTTAGGTTATTTGATTTAATGACATTTCAACTTTTGATGGTAATTTAATGCTAAATCACACACACACACACATATATATATATATATATATATATATATATATCCTTTGTAAGTGAATAGCAATTTGTTTGCCCACTTTTTTGATTGCTATCTCAGCACAACTGACTCAAGTCACTGCCTTCTAGCACCTTTAAGATAAAATAGGGTTGGTACTTGTTTGTCATAAGAGAAATTTGAAGAATATGGTTGGAGCAATCCTATAGGTGCTAGGGTTTGACATAACCAGCTGACTGATTAGACTGAATTTCTCTGACGGCCTGTCTAGCCCACTAAGGGCTAAAGTGGAGTGTTGCAAGGCACATAACCACTTTGGTTGCCTAGTTAAGGGCTGCTCAGCCACCAGGATCTCATTGGTGTGTGTGTGTGTGTGTGAGGGGGAATTATATGCAGTTAGTATATTCTACGGCCTCCACCTGACAGGGCAAAAAGTGTGTTTAAAGTGGAGATCCTGAAAAGGAAACCGCGTGTGCTTCTCAGCTAAAAATAGCTCAGTTCTATTGTCATTCCTCTTTTTTTAGTGTCTCAAGTACCAGGAAATAAATTCTCCTCTTACCTCTTTAGAAGAGAAGGGTAGGTGCTGCCTGAGTGAGGGTGGAAGACACTTTGGAACTGAGCAGATTCATTTTTATGCCATCCAACACATGGTTATGCCAGGTAAGTATAAGTAACTTCAGAGAAAACTTGAATTGGCATACCACATCTTTAATGGATGGATTTTTAACCAATTTAATGACAAAAGCTAATGGCTAGAAGTGACAACAACAGTTTATTATAAACACTTTTAATCCCAGAGTTCAAATAATTTAAGACTATTTCTAGGTAGTAAATACAAAATAATCTATCATGAAGATTTGGAGTAGAGAGTTAGCAATGTAACCTTAAATTTGTGCCATTTCTAACCATAGGTTTCTGTGGCTAAATTGGTTAAAGAGTTGTCCAGGAAATATAAACTCCTATAATATGGGATATAAACCACAGTTATGTTGTGTCTCATAACTTTATAGGTTTTTAGGGTTCCATACATATAACTTCTCTTCATACCTTTTTTCCTATCCAAGAAACATTTGACAGGTTGTACTGAGTTACATGTCCCCAATAGTGAGGAATGATCCATGACTTGGTTTATTATCAAAAGCTCAGAATTGATTGTCATTAAAAGGTTAACAGGCTTCAACTGCTCTATTATTTACCATATTTAGGGAAGAAGTGGACTTGTACCTTAGTTAATTCACACTGTTCCAGACAACTTATTTTCCAGCTACTAATGGTTTAGAACCTCTTTTAATCCTGACAAAATTATGAATTCACTGTATATCAATTGTTCTAAATGATTATAAAATGTTTTTGGGACAACTAGTCAACCTATTTTGACAATAATATTTGGTTTGGTTTTATAGCATATCAACCATTGTAAGTCATTTAATGCCAAATCCTTTTAATATATACATTAGATATATGATTTCTAAACACATTTTGAAGATAACATTTTTAGACAAGCTTGAGCTTGTTTTTGTTTTTTTGCACAGTTAAATGGTTTCACTTGATTTTAAACAATTCAGTTTAGCATCAGTACAAGTCTTTTATTTACCTAGTCATTGGTTTAAATACAGTTTCTTGTTTACACACAGTTAAATGATCAAACAGTTCTATTTCAAACAAATCAGTTTAGCATGTCAAAGTTAAATAGTTCCAAGTACTGCTATGTATCATTAACAAATGAAACAGTCACTTGGTTAAATGCTCAAACAGTTCGATTTAAAACAATTCAGTTTAGTGTAATTACACAGTTTAGTTCTATTTGACACATAGATAGGACCCTATCGGGTGTTACAACTCTGGGCTAAAGTGGACCTCGGAGCGATAGCAATGAAGTGGTACTCTGCATTCCCCAAAGCTCCAGCATTACTGAAGCCTTACCATCAGATTGTTTAGTGTCAACTCCAGGACACTCATTGGGAGAGTCTTATCCCTCTATAAAAATGCAGTTGGTGTATTCTGCAGCCCCAGTAAACTAGGCCAAGTAATATTTGTTAAGTTTTTAACAGTCCTAATTCTTAGAACCCTAAATAGAATAGGTCAACTTCCAGAGCTAACTGCATCAGCCGTAGAACATAAGATAGATATAATCTGTATACAAGAACATCGATACACTCACACCGAAGATATCAAATATCACGAAACTGGCAATGGATGGATGCTGGTGACCGTATCGGCGTGGAAAAACTCTGTCAATGCATCGGTAGGAGGGGTAGGAATGCTTATAGGACCAAGAGCATTAAAAACACTTAATAGCATCGAGAGAATACAACCTAGGATGATGGCCGCAACGTTTAATGGCAACCCCAAAGCAACGATCATCTCCTGCTACAGCCCTACCAATGTCAACAAAGAAACTGAACTAGTCACCTTCTACGAGGAGCTATCATCCCTCGTACGTAGCATTCCGAAACACAACCTGCTAGTCATTGGCGGAGATATGAATGCACAAATCAGGAAAAACAGAAACAACAAATACAGCCTACACAACACGTCAAACAGGAATGGACAACATCTAATTGATTTCATGATAGAAAATAGATTAACATGCCTCAATACAAACTTTCAAAAAAGGGAGGGAAAATTATGGACCCACACATACGCGAACAAGAGTAAAGCACAGATAGACTACCTTTTTATAAACAGAAAATGGAAAAATAGTGCGATGAATTGCGAGGCATACTCCACTTTCGAGGGCGTGTCCTCCGATCATCGAATAGTCACGGCCAAAATACGTCTAAGCCTATGAAAAAACGCCACACGAACAGTGACAACTAGGCGCTATGACTGGGCCCTACTTAACAACAGAGACATTAGAGACAAATATGCTTTAGAATTAAGAAACAGATTCGAAATACTACAAGAGAAGACAGAAAAAGTTACCCCAAATGACGAATATAAAAACTTTGTTGAAGCACACCTAGAAGCGGCATCAAAGTGTATCCCAACAAAACCTAGAACTAAATATAGAGTCCCTTGGGAAACATCAGAGGTTAGAGAAAAACGTGCACTCGTGAAAACAGCCTCCAAAAGCTATCGGAAGAACCCAACAAACACAAATGCCCGAAAACTAGAAAAAGCACAATATCAATTAGCAGGAATATATCTAAAAGAACAGGCAGAATACATACAAAATCAGATAGATAAGATTAGAGACTCGGTAGAAGATAGACAATCCAGGATAGCCTGGCAAACAATAAACGAAGTAAGTAGAAGGAAGAGCACAGCCAAAGCAAAATTGAAAGCTGCAAACCAACAAGAAAGAGAGTAAAACTGTGGGAACAGCATTTCAAAAATCTACTAGGAAGCCCACCGAAAATAACGGATGAACCGATCACCAGAATTATCAGTAAGCAATTAGACATTAAACTAGGGCCTTTCACCAAAGAAGAACTCGACTCGGTTCTTAAAAAAATTGAAAATAGTAAAGCTGCAGGGCTAGACGAGATCCCCCCAGAAGAGTGGAAGACTAGAAAATTTGACGATATACTGCTCTGGCAATGCAACGCTGTCTATAGTCAAAATAGGATAGAAAGATGGATGAAGGGATGCATCCTTCCTTTCCCTAAAAAAGGCGACCTCGGATTAGCCAAGAACTACCGAGGGATAACGCTTACATCCATAGCAGCCAAAATCTACAATGCCCTTCTACGAAACTGCATAGAACCCAAAATAGACAACATCCTTAGGAAAAACCAAAATGGCTTCCGGAGAAATAGATCCACAACCTCACAAATATTGACCATCCGTAGAATCCTTGAAGGCGTCCGGTCAAAAAACCTTCAGGCGACATTACTATTTGTCGACTTTACCAAGGCCTTCGATTCCATCCACAGAGGGAAAATGGAACTAATCCTACTAGCATACGGCCTACCAAAAGAAACCGTAGCAGCAATAATGATCCTCTACAAAAACACAAAAGTAAAGGTACGTTCACCAGATGGAGACACGGAATACTTCGACATTGTTGCAGGAGTACTACAAGGAGACACGCTAGCCCCATACCTCTTTATCATCTGTCTAGACTACATGCTTAGAACTTCGATCGACAAAATTAGAGAAAATGGCTTCAAGCTGACTAAGAAAAGAAACAAAAGGTACCCCGCAAAAACAATCACCGACGCCGACTACGCTGATGACTTAGCGTTACTGGCGAATACGCCTAATCAAGCAGAGACACTACTGCATACCTTGGAACGAGCTGCAGCAGGCATTGGCCTCCATGTCAATGCGCACAAAACTGAATATATGTGTTACAACCAAACAGGCAACATTACCACTCTAGACGGAGCCTCTCTGAGGCTAGTGGACAAATTCACCTACCTAGGAAGTAGCGTCTCATCAACAGAAAACAACATAGACACACGGCTGACGAAAGCATGGACGGCTATAGATAGGCTCTCAATAATATGGAAATCAGACCTGACCGATGAAATGAAGCGCAGTTTCTTCCAGGCAGCAGTTGTATCGATACTGCTATATGGATGCACTACATGGACGCTAACCAAACGGCTGGAGAAGAAACTTGACGGCAACTACACAAGAATGTTGAGAGCAATACTGAACAAGTCCTGGCGACAACACCCCACGAGACGCCAACTGTACGGCCACCTACCTCCCATCACGAAAACTATACAGGTCAGACGAGCCAGACACGCCGGACACTGCTGGAGAAGCAAAGACGAGCTCGTTAGTGACGTATTACTATGGACCCCCACATATGGCCAAGCAAAAGCAGGACGACCAGCCCGAACTTACATACAGCAGCTATGTGAGGACACAGGATGTAACTCAGAAGACCTGCCGGAGGTGATGAACGATAGGGAAAAGTGGCGAGAGATGGTCAAGGATATCCGTGCTGGCGGCACGTCTTGATGATGATGATGATGATGAATTCTTAAAGGATGTGAGATAGACATAATTAGTGGATTATTGAATTATTATTACACAACTTCTATTGATCAGGCAAAATGGATAATCTGTCATGGTTCTACAACCAAAACTGTCAGAAAATTGATGGCTTACCTGTAAATTAATTGATCTTAATGGCATGTCAACCCATCTAGGGTTATTTTATGCCAGGAAATTGTGTTAATTGTACATTTATAATTAAATTTTTTGTTTAGTTGTTTCTTAAGAGTTTTTTGCTTTTATATGAAGTATTTCTAATACAAATGATTTTCAGTTTTATGGTTTCAAGTATTCATATCTAATACTAATAATCATATGGTATCAAGCATTCATTTCTATTCAATAATAGTCATTTCTTTGTATACAGTCTTATGATTTCAAGTAACTAATAATAATCCTTAGAAAACAATTATAACTTCAAGTAACTATTCTTCATCCAACTAATATACAGTTATTTAGATGGGATTCTAATAGGTACTATCACTCATAGTCAGAGTGTACCTGGGAGTAATGGCAATGAAGGGGGTACTCTACACTTCCTGGAGTTACATAACTCACCATCAACTGCAGTTTAGTTTCAAACCCAGGATGCCTCTTTTGGTGTTATTTCTTGTCTTTCTGCAGGAGATATAGCCAATGTATTTTAAGCTCTGCCAATAAGACAGTTTACTTGTAAAATGTAACAAAACAAAACAAATCTCCCCCAAAAAACTGACTCCAAGTTAATGTTTTGGAGTTATCATCATTTTAGGTTGGTTAGTTGTGTTTTATGGCATCTCAACCCCAGTAGGTTATTAATGCCAAATCTTGTTTATACATATATATGATAAATATATATGATTTGTAAACGAATTGTTTTTAAGTAACAATTTTAAACAAGCCAGAGCTCATTGGTTTGCAAACAGTTAAATGGTTTCAAGTATTGTAAATAATTAAATGGTTCTGTTCAACCCAAAGATAGGACCCTAACAAGTACTACCACCTCGAGTCAGAGAGGACCTGAGAGCAATGTCAATATTGGGGTACTCCATATTCCCCAAAGCTCCAGGACTGGAGCCTCACCATCAGATGGTTTAGTGTCATAATCAAGGTGAGGGAAGGATCTTGCTTCTCTGCAAAGGATCAGTCGGTATATTCTACAGCCCCAACTGAGAGGGTGGTATTATTTTATTGTTTGTTTGAGTTTTATGGCACATCAACTGTTGTAGTTTATCTAATGCCAAATCCATTTTTATACAAATAAACAGTTCTATTTCAAACAATTCACTTTAGCATAAGTACACAGTTTAAATGTCAAAAATATTTCTATTTCAAGCTTTTCAGTTTAGTCAAAAAATTCTAATTTAAACAATTCAATCTAGTATAAGTACAGTTTTTTGTTTACACACAATTAAATGTCAAAACTGTTCTACTTCAAACAATTCAGTTTAGCTTAAGTACAGTTTTTTGTTTACACACAATTAAATGTCAAAACTGTTCTACTTCAAACAATTCAGTTTAGCATAAGTACAGTTTCAATGTCAAAAGCAGTTCTATTTCAAATAATTTAGTTTAGCATACAAAAACAGTTCCATTTCAAACAATTCAGTTTAGTATAAGTAGGCAGTTTAGTTCTATTTGACCAATAGATAGAACCCTATCTGGTGCTACCACTCCAGGCTAGAATGGACCTGGGACTGATGGCAATGAAGAGGTACTATACATTCCCCAAAGCTCCAGTATTTTTGGAACCACACTGTCTGATTGTTTAGTGTCATATCAGGACACTCATTGGAAGTGGGGGGGGGTCTTACCTCTCTAAAGAGAAGCAGTCGATGTATTCTACAGCCCCAGTTGACTGGGCCAGGAAAACATTTTAGGAGAATCAATTAGATATTGGGTTTTCATTGTATATTCCCTTCAATATTTTCTTTATAAGTTTGAAATAATGACTATTAAAGCCCAAATAAATTTAAATAGTAATCACACAAGGTGAAAGGAAGGGAAAAGGGTGAACCAAGTAAAACTTACGTGTCATTTTTCTTTCCAGTTTGTAGCCATTGCTTTAAAAGATATTCATAATAGCTGTCTCCACGAGCTCCAAGTGTGATGGTGGCTGTGGTGCGAAAGTCTCCTGTTTGGGCATTGATGAAGATGGGTACTAGGCCATCCTTTTTTGGTTGGTTGTGAATGTGATTAGACACTTCACTGACTGCTGCCTGAAAAAAGTGAAAAAAAAAAATTTTTTTTCAAGTACAACAGAACACCAAAAAAAATCTCAAAAGTATAACACAACCCCTACCCAAAATGTCAAAAGTATGAAAGAACCCCTACCCAAAATGTCAAAAGTACAACACAATCCCTACCTAAAATGTCAAAAGTATGAAAGAACCCCTACCCAAAATGTCAAAAGTATAACACAACCTCTATCCAAAATATCAAATGTATAACACAACCTCTATCCAAAATATCAAATGTATAACAGCCCCTCTCTCAAAAGTATAACAGAAACCTAAAAAATGTCAAGGGTATATCTTTTAGGTTTTTCTATTACCTTCAAAGTTGGAATACTTGTTTATTTAATCGTCTTATCATTGAAACATTTTCAGTAATGAGATTGATTACATGGCCAAGTTAGCTATCAATCCGTTGGCAAGGCATGGAATACACAGACAGTATCCTCTGCTAGGGAGGGGTCCTGGATATAACAATAAACTGCATTTGGTGGTGAGGCCCCAGTTCTGCAGCTTGAAAGAATGTGAAGTACTCCTTCATTGCTATTACTCCCAGGTCCACTCTGACCAAGTGTTGTAGTACCTGTTAAGGTCCCATCTATGGGTCAAATAGACCTATTTGAAAATTAATGGTACTGGGCTGGGAAAGAATATGTAAAAATATATCAGATTTACAAACACACAAAGATTTATATATATATATATATATAAAATAAATATTTGTACACACCCACACACATATATAAAATAAAGATTTACACTCACACACACACACACACACACACACACAGATATTAAGTGTGCCTGTCCATGTAACCAAAACTGCATCACTACCAACAACACAATTCCCTTACTTATTTATGCCACATTCTCTATGGTTCTCTTATTTATTCAAATATCAATTAAGAAAACAATTTTATATTATTAATACTGTTCACCTTATCTATATATTAATAACATGCAACTATATATATATATATATATATATATATATATATATATATATATATATAAAAACCAAATAAGGAGAAACCCCCATGGCGTAATGGATAACATGCTGGATTGCAACATTGTAGTAAGTTTAAACTCCAGTCATGCTATTATATTCACATTTAGACTAATACTCTTGGGAAAGATATCAACTCCCTTACCCCTTCAGCTATAGGCTAAATAGTACCACTACTGTTCTTCTGCAAGGGTGGCTTTGACATTAAATAACCTATGAATGTTGATATGCCATTAAACAAGGAAATCTAGCCTAACAATCAAATAGGAGTTTACAGTGTGAATAGGAAAGCTAATTTGCATATTGATCATAAAAATTTGTTTAGTTTTATTTTATTTAATGAATTTGGGAAAAATCTTGACAATAAATCTTAAAACAAAATCCATTAATAAAAAGAAATAACCAATGTTATTTTTTACTGTCTAATTTAGTTAAATTAGGAGAAATTAATAATGAAAGCCGGGAGTGATGGGATAAGCTAGCATGCAAGCTGTTCTATTCTTTGATTACACCCCCTGTTTCAAATAAGTTTAACATAATGATCTAATTTTAAATATGCACCTGGAGAGCACTTATTTTTGCTAGTATATAATAATAAAGATTTACACAGACACAAATCTATATATAGATAGATTTATAGACACACACACGTATATATAGATTCAGACACATGCATACAAGTTTATACATTCACACATATTATATACACAGATACAAAAATATATAGATTCACACACACACACACACGAAAATGTATATATATATTCTAAAATTTATACAGACAGATTTATACAAACATAGATTTATACACCCACCACACAGATTTAAACACACACAGACATATACATATAGATTTAAACACACACAGGAACACACATACACACATTATATGTGTGTGTGTAGTTGGGCAGCAGTCTTTCATTTCAGGAAACTTGAAAGGATCTTAATAAGATTATATAGACAAAATGTGTCTTTATTATTTAATCAAAACATACTTAAAAGAACGACTGCTGCCTAACTACACATACTTGAAAATACATGATCCTGCAGCTCACCATGATACTGATACCCAAAACTATTGCTGTAGTCTTGTAAAAAGATAAATTAACTACAATAAAGAAAAAAATAATGTCTGAAAACACTCGGGACAATTTTGGTAAATTCATCCACCAATTCCAACCTGAAACCAAAACACTTATCCGGAAACTTCAAAGGATCTTAATAAAATTACATAGACAAAATGTGTCATTATTTAATCAAACATATATATAAGATATACACATACACACACAGATGCATATACTCCTCCCCCCACACACACATATATAGATTTATCTGGATACACACAAATGAATTTATACACATACACACAACTTGTTGCATTTGACATAAGATTTCAAGTCTTTAATTCCTTCTACAACATTCAAGTGGTAGGCTTACCGCAGAATTTTTTATAGTTATTAATCCTTTGGCTGCAGAATTTCCTTTTTGCCTTACATTTTCAGAATTCTTTATTTGAATTGAAATATTTGGATTCCCTTACATACTGCATTTTAAAGATTTCTTACAAATGTTCTTTTTAAAACATCAAAATCACCTAATTTGCATATGGATTGGCAGCTATTTTGAACATTAATTATTCATACTTTACAGAAAAAAAAACAAACCAAAAACCAAACTTTAGTGAAATAGACTGAATTTTTTTTTTGACAGTATGCACAAAACAGAAGAATAAAAAGTCTTAAATTTGAATGTTAAATCAGTTCAACAGTTTTGTTAAAGCACTTGTTTCATAAAGTGCATGTTTTTGGAAGAATACATAGGAAGTCTAGAAGAAAAACTCTGAATTCAACTCAGCTGTACTCCACTTAAAAATTGACCTTATGTCACATCCTGCTCATGGCAGAAGTGTTGGGTAAATACATACATGTGAGGTCAGTCTAGAAATTAATGAGACTGATATTTCTTTTTAGGTTGGCAACCCTGATTGAAAATCAGTAGATCAATGTTGACTTTGAATACAAGAGAAAAAATTCCTTTCACATTCAGCCGAGTAATCTTGGATTATCATGAGGGTGTTTGGTTAAGTGTATCATAAAAATGAAACAAGATGAAATTCTATGCCAAACTTTAAGATGATTTAGCAGAAACCTTTAACAAGTTAATTCAGGCAAGAGGCTTATGGAAACCAAGTTCTATCCTATCACAATCCACCTGGCCAAGAAATTTGGGAAGGTGAAGTCTATTCTGGAGAAAAGTGAAGATTCTTATCAAATCTGATTGACATTTAATAACCATAAATTAAGATTAATCAGAGTTGTCAGCCTGAAATATAAAAAGTTATCCTTTTTACTTTCCCGTCACACTCTCTTTCAATGATTGGTTGGGTTGGGTTTTATGGCATATCAACCCCTATAGGCTATTTAATGCCAAATCCTGTTTATGCATATATATGATTAGTAAACACATTTTGTTGATAACATTTTTAAATGAGCCTGAGCTCATTTTTTTTGGCCCGCAGTTTAATGATTTCAAATATTTCTATCTAACATGAATAATTCTATTTACTATTAAATCATTTGTTTCCCCACAGTTAACTAGATATGCATGTGATTTGCAAGTGAATAGTTTGTCGGTAATTTCATTTTTAAATGACTTAGAACTAATTCGTTTGCACACTAGTATTAATGGTGTTTCTACACAGTTAAATGGTTTCAATTATTGCTATCTAACACCACCAATAGTTCTATTCAATATTAATCATTTGTTTGCAGACAGTGAAGAGGTTACAAGTATTGGAATTTAATACAAATTATTCCATTTCAACACTATTCATTCATTTGCACACATACAAATGGTTTCAAGTATTGCTATGGATCACTAACAATTCAGTTGGACATGAGTCATTTGTTTACACGCAGTTAAATCATCAAACAGTTTTATTTCTAATAATTCAATTTAACATAAATCATTTGTTGGCACACAGTTTAAATGTTGAACAGTTCTATTTGATCCATAGATAGGACCCTATCAGATGCTATAACTTTGGGCCAGAGTGGACCTTAGTGAAATGACAAAGAGGTACTCTACAGTCCTAGGAATTTGAGGTCTCAAACCTCACCATCAGATGCAGTTTAGTATCATATCCAAGACAATTGTTGAGTGGGAGGTTCATCCCTCTGCGGAGATGCACTTAGTATATTCTACAGCCCCAGCAGACAGGGCTAACAAGAGTGAGAATATCTTTGATAGTGCATAGCTTCCCAAGGAACTATTTTAAAGGAGATAATGTTGATTTATAATTACGTTGATAGCAATAAATCCAAAAACCTATTAAATTATGGGAATGTCACAGGATTATATCCAATATATCTTTCATGGACAACAGTTCATATAACTTGGTTGATTTCTTTAAATGGTATATCAACTCCTAAAGAGTATTTCAATGCCAAAATTTGATTAATTTCTATAATCATTTGTTTCCACACAATCACAGGATATCAAGTATTCCTATATAATACAAATAATTTGCACACAGTCGTATCACTTCAAGTATTCCTATTTAATACTTATAATTCATACACAATTATTTAGTTTCAAGCAACTATTTCTATCTAACAATAATCATTTGTTTACACACAGTTATACAGTTTCAAGTAACTAATGAAAATAATCCTTAGTAAATAATAATAGCTTGATGCAAATTTTCTTAATGCAAATAATCTGCACACAGTTATATGGCATCAAGTATTCTTATCTAATATAAATAATTTTCATGCACTCTCAGCTGGGGCTACAGAATGGGCTGACTGTACCTCTGCAGAGGGGTAAGACCTCCCATTCTCACAGTGGGTATCCTGGATATGACACTAAACCATCTGATAGTGAGATCCCACTCCTGGAGCTTTGGGGAATGAGGAGTACCCTTTCATTACCATTACTCCCAGGTCCACTCTGACCTGGAGTGATAGTACCAGTTAGGGTCCCATTTATGGATCAAATAGAAATATTTAATCATTTACAATAGTTGAAACCATTTAACTGTGTGCAAAGAAATGAGCTCTGGCTAGTTTAAAAATAATGTTACCTACAAACTATTTCTTTATATATATATATATATATATATATATATATACAGGATTTTGTATTAAATAACCTACAAGGGTTGATATGCCATAAGATCCATCCAACTAAATAATTTTCAAACAAATCTATTTGCCCCATAGATAAGACACTAAGCGGTATTACTGCTCTGGATCAAAATGGACCAAGGAGTAATTGCAATAAAGTGATGACTCCAAGCTCCCCAGAGCTCTGGAACTGGAGACATCACATTTGAATTTAGGGATTCAAATTCAGTTAAGACGTGAACAATTTTCTTTAAGGGAAACAAAACAAAGTTATTTATTTTTTTTTTGTTTTTCAATGTAATCACATTCACGTCAGAAATTCAGTCTTTCATTTTTTTAAAAAATTCCTCTCTTGAGTAGCAACTTTTAGATTATGATTCTCACCTCATATTTTGGATCCCGAAGAATTCTGCTAAGATCCCGAAACTCAAGTTGTATGGTGGTGACTTCAGAGGTTGTGCTATCTGGACCCCACCTGGGTGGGTGAGCCTTTTTGGTCTTCAGGTTTACATCTGAGTAGGGAATTTTGGAAGGGGAGTCAAAGCAATACATTAATCGATCACCAAGGTCTTTCTGTAAAACAAAGAAAATGACTTGAATGAGAACAAATCAAGCTGAATATGATTATCTTGAACAGATTGGACTCAATTCGAGAAGACAAAGTATATCCCCATATATGTTGATCTATTGTCATCAAGATAAAAATATCTATCATTTTAGATTCAAGATTTTAGATAGCAAAAATACATCCTTATCAATAGTGGGGTTAATGATTGGTTTGAACAGGCTTAAGCTTGGAATGGAAACATGTACGTGAGTATTTTGGATTATATTTCAGTACTTTTGTATCGTTGAGAAAATAATGTCCAATTTTACATTTAACTAGTCATTATTTTCCAAATAATCTAATATATATATATATATATGACAAATACCATTTGGTATATACTACCCTTCGTAAAGATTATGACATTAGCACACTTAGAGGATGTTAAGCATGTTTTTTTTAACCAACAGTAAATATAGCATTTTATTCAGACAATTTCTAATAGTTCTGTCAGAAATATTGACTCCTGTTCCGACCCATTCGTTAGGTTGTGCATTTCTATTTTCAAGGCATATTGCTTTGAGTTTTCCGACTTGACACTTTGGCATTATTTTTTTAACCTACTGGTATGTTTTCTTTTTTTCAACCACCCCATTCCTTTAAAATTTGCACCTAATCTTTAACACAGCTAACAGGGAAAAACTAACATCTTTCACCACACTCCCTTTCCGATTGCTTTGTTGAATGAGCTTTTATGATCTTTTCCATTGTTTAAATTTACTTTTTTGTTTGTGCCATATTATCTTTCAACTAGGTATGCCCAATCACTTGTCAAGGTTTACAAGGACTGTATCAACTGTAGACCGATATATATATATATATATATATATATATATATATATATATATATATATATATATATATCAGTGGCGACTCTAGCCTATTTTTGCTACTCATGCCCCCCCCCGGCACTGTCAACTTCAGTTCCCAACCCGTGGTCCGTGGACCCAAAGTAAGTCATCATAGTTGCTATTGCGTGATTCTCCATTGTATAGCACAGATTGACAAACCTACCTTGCATGGTGTTTTTTTTTGTAAACAATCAAGATACTATATAATTTGTAGTCTTGTTAATACAGTAGATAAGATAATTTTTTTCCTTTCAAAAGTATAGAAGAAAAGAGAAGATGTTCATTACTATGACGAGAAAAATATGTTTATTAGAATAAAGAAACTGATGACAATATACACAGACACAGCTAGTAGTTTCAATTTCGCTTAAAATAAAGATTATTTGTTGAAAATGTATTCAAATAAACAAATTTTAGTTACAGAATGTAATATATGCAACATTCATTAAAGAAATAGACATCTGTTAGTGAAAAAACGAATTAAAACACGCCGTTTAACCAACATTTACCATAGCAATGATGATGACGTCGGCGACTGCTCTAATCTGCTATCCCCTCTCTCACTCTCTGTCCCTCTCCCTCTTCCCAATATATCTATCAACAGTCACACATGCTAAGATTTTTGAGCACAGTGTTAGGGTTGCTCTTGCTATTGGCTACAGCCAAAAGCGTATTTCTCTAACATTACTGTTATTATAAGGGTCTAGTGCCTGGCACGGATCGGGTGTTCAACTTTATAGCCGATTTTATGGAATGTTCAATGAATCTGACGGTGGCCGGACAAAGACCATCCATTCAAAACAGCATCGTTGTATTATTCCCAGATATATTTATGAACTTTTGGCTACTTAGTTATCAAAACTTGAATAGATATGTAATTTAATTGAGATCAGACTAAGTATGTTTGCTTGAAATTAATGGATGATTTTTAATCCATTTTGAATAACATTGACCGAGTTATTGGTCCTGCCGGGCACGAGTAGCACTAGTCCCGTCTCCGCCCCTGATATATATATATATATATATATATATATATATATATATATATAGGCTTCTGCTGGTATTTGTTTTAGGAATGCAAATTATAAAATCATTTCATATTTTTTTTCTTAATATTTGATTATTCCAGACTATTTTTCTCAGCATAGTTTGGAAAACAATTATTTCATTAATTCAAATAACTTAATCTAGTTTGTTAAAGAAATATTTTATAAAGCCAGAATGTTCAACTTTTAAAGAAGAGATGTTTTGCATCTTAGCTGCTAATAATCTATTTACTGCTAAATAAAACACTTTAAGCGAACATTCTTTAAGTATGTTAATTCTGTAATTTTTGCTTAAAGTAGTAGACATTTACAGGTAATTTGTCATTTTATTCTATTCAATAAATCAAGATCAGGAGGCGCCTTAGTTCTTTCAGCTTGGAGGCCCACTACAAAAGCTTGGGATGAAATAAACAGACATTCATTACTATTATTATTATTGAATAGTATTTCTTTCATTTTAATTTCAGTTGCTTTTTATAGCAACTCCAAGAACATCATCACAATAATAATAATAATTGACTGAAAATAAAAAATAAGACAAGAGATATTCAAACTCTCAACATTATCTTGATTCCTCTCAAGTAAAATTCAGCTGGTTTTGAGCTCAAGAAGTTTTCCACAAACGTTTTCACCTGATCTTCTTGAGATAATATTTTGTCATTCATAGCATATTGTAGAAAAGGGAAAAAAATGGAAATCAGTTGATGCAAGGTCTGATGAATATAGTGGATGGGGTAGAACAGACTGACTTGATATTAGTTGTCTAAATTTCTGAGATGAAGCTTGGTGATTTTTATTATTGAGGGTTTTCGGACTATTGTCTTCATCGTTATTGTTATTTCCACTACGTTTCGGGCGATATGTCTTCCGGCCTTCTTCAGGTGTTTGTTGAACTTGGGAACCTTCACGGAACTTTGAACTATATCCTTTATTGAATCCATGTTCTGATTCCATTGGCCATAACCGGGTACAAGTGTTAAGTTCCGTAAAGGTTCCCAAGTTCGACAAACACCTGAAGAAGGCTGGAGGACATATCGGGCGAAACGTTGTGGAAATAACAATAAAGATGAAGACAATAGTCCGAAAACCCTTAATGATAAAAATTTATCTGCTTGTCCAGACAGCTGCCTTACTATGAAGTTAATATCTAAACAGGTTATGAAGTTCAAATTAACATTTTGTGGATACTTGAGTATTTTGCTTTTATAAATGTAAAAAGTACTCCAAAATTTACAACTCAGTTCATATTCAGCCAGTGATAATAAACAAAGTTTGAATGAGTGATAATATTGGTATTTGCAAATTATTGTCCATTTACGAAATCCAACCAATACTTACACTCATCAATATTAACCAAAAACATTAAAGATTTTGATTTATTATTTTTATAACATAACTATCAACAAGTTCAATATCCAAATTGATTACCATTTTATATCAATTTATTACCATAGTTATCATCTTCTCTTATTAACTGCCAATTTTGTGAACAGGTTCATAACATCATTTGCTGTTACGGTTTTTGGTAAAGTTTCTTTTAAAATAAGTGAAATGTTTGGTGATAAGAGAAAAAGCTATGTCTAAGTTAAAAGTGGTGGCATATTTTATTTGTAATATACTAGCTTAGCTGGCGACAGAGTGCCGGGATGAACTTAGCAGATTCAATGTAGTCACAAGATAACATCAACAATGTGGTTTCACAGGAAAGAGAAAAATTCAATTTATTGCCTGTGGATAGAATGACAGATATTTTCGTTTGCAGATAAGATCAACAAATTACTGGAAAAAAAAAACCCAAAAAAAACACCGGAAGTATGTAAGTTCCGATAACTAGCCCTAAGCAGAAAATTACATGGGACTTGAAAGACAATATAAGGTCTATAATTTTGGACTGAAGGAGAGATCCGCTAGAGAGACCTGTTGGTCACTCAAGCAAACATGTCAGTTCCCCTGTGTGTGTTCTCTGGTCGTCACTCTAATACATACAAAGGGTCCCCACCACAGAAGAAAGATATGTGCAAACTCTCTCTGACTGTATTCCTACTTCACACAAATGTCGCCATCGAAGAATAAAAATATAAATTATATTTTCATATATCTACGAGTCCTTTGTTTGGTTTGGTTTTATGGCATATCAACCTTTGTAGGTTATTTAACGCCAAATCCATTTTTATGTAAATAATCAGTTCTATTTAAAACAATTCAGTTGAGCATGAGTACACAGTTTAATTGTCAAAAACATTTCTATTTCAAACTATTCAGTTATATATAACAATTCAGTTTAGTGTAAGTACAGTTTCAATGTCAAAAATGGTTGGTTTGTTTGGTTTTATGGCATATCAACCCTTGCAGGTTTTTCAACGCCAAATCCATTTTTATGTAAATAATCTGTTCTATTGAAAACAGTTCAGTTTAGCGTAAGTACACAGTTTAATTGTCAAAAACATTTCCATTTCAAACTATTCAAGCAGTTATATGTAATAATTCAGTTAAGTGTAAATACAGTTTTAATGTCGAAAAACAGTTCTATTTGAAATAATTCAGTTAAGCATAAGCACGCAGTTTAAGTGTAAGTACGGTTTAATTGTCAAAAATGTTTCTATTTTAAGCTATTCAGTTTACTCAATTCATTTTAGCATAAGTATGCTGTTAGTTCTATTCAACCCATAGACAGGGCCCTATCAGGTGCTACCACTCCGGGCCAGAGTGGACTTGGGAGCGATGGCAATGAAGGGGTACTCCGCATTCCCCAAAGCTCCAGCATTGCTGGAACCTCACCATCAGATTGTTTAGTGTCATATCCAGGACACTCATTGGGGGGGGGGTCTTACTCCTCTGCAAAGAAGCAGTCGGTGTATTCTAAAGCCCCAGCCGACTGGGCAAGAGTCCTTTGTTGTTTGTCAAGCGGTGCAATATGCAACATATTGAGCATAAGAACAATAGTATTGTTCATTTCTGTTTTGGTAAATAGTTTCAGTCTAGATACTTTTTCAGTACAGTTTATGTTTACGTCCTTTTCTTGAAAAATAAAAAAAAAAATTTAAAAAAATAGATAAATAAATGAAAATTGAATAAATAAAATCTAAAAAATTCAAATAAATTCATTAATTTTTTTAGTTTTATCAAACAAAAAAATATAACCTTGAACTTGATTTTTTATTTTCTTTAATAAAGCTCAGAACCAAAACAAGACAGAACAAAAATACCAATAAAAAACTTACTGCTTTGTGTTTGAAAATTACGTCACCGGATAAATGGTATGCACTAAGAAGACCACCAAGGACACGAATGGTTACTTCAAACAAATTCACATCCTGGTTGATGTCAAGCCTCATATGTTTTTCAACCCAGTCACGAGCCTCAGAAAACTCTAGAAAAGATATATATATATATATATATATATATATATATATATATATATATATATATATAAATAAAAATGGTAAATAAATCATTGGTAAAAAAAGCTTGGTTTGGCTTATTTGTTTAATGGTATTACAAAACTTTTATGAGTTATTTAACGCCAATATTTAAGATGAATAATTTGCACACAATAATATGCTTTCAACTACTGCTAGCTAATACTATTAATTTTCAAATCTTTTTTGACTGATAGATGGAATTCTAACAAGCACTACCACTGCAGGTCAGAGTGGACCTGGGAGAAATAGCAACAAAGAGATACTACACATCTCCAAGCTTTAGAATTGAAACTTCACTATTGGGTGGAATTAACGCTTTTTGGTAACAGGAAAGTCTAACTATTCAGTAAGGTAAACAATTAGCATATTTTAAGCTCTGATGACAGGGTTCGGTTAGAAAAGGTTTACTTTTATTTCTACTAACCTCATTCAACTCTTTTTGGATCTATACAGCTACAATTCAGAAAATGTGTTCTTTTAATCCTATTTACCAACCCCTCCGCTCGGGCAGGATATGATACAAGGTCAATTTTTAAGCGGAGTTTAACAGGTTTGAATTCAGAGTTTTTCTTCTCCTAGACTAGTTGCCTCAACAAGGCTGAAGAACCTAGTCTGTACTACTATTTACCCATAGCTGGAGGGAGAATAATTGGATTCATACCTTTCCCAAGGGTATTAGTGCTATGTGAAATGCAAACAATCTCGTCCAGGATTTGAACTCGTGTCGCCGTGTCCATTTCCTACGACGATAACCATTACTCCACAGGCACCTCCAAATGTGTTCTTTTAATAGTGTGGAAAATAATAATAGAGTGGACCTGGGAGTAATAGCAATGAAAGGGTGACTCCATATTCATCAGAGCTCAAGAACTGGAGCCTTACCGTTGGATACATTTTAGTATCATATCCAAGGAGGAGAGTTTCTAGGGTGGATCATTATACTATTTTTTAAAAGTAGTTTTTATCCTTGTTTTATTAAGCAACAAGGAAATAAAAAAACAAAATCCAACTGGCCAACAGATAATTCTGGTAACACTCATACCGACATCTGTAACGTTACCCCCCGTCGGCCCCCACACACGTTAACTTTCTTCTAACCATGTCACTTCTTGGCCAGCTGGTGATCAACTAGTGGTTCCGAGGGGGGTAACGCACATTTCTTGCCACTACAAGAATACGATCGAGCGGGCCGGAGAAAATAGAAGGACAAACGAACAAACATGAACAATGCTTGGGGTTAACTCAGAGCAGAAGGAGAGTATGCAACACTACATTTCCCATAGCATATATGGACTAACGCTAGCATGGATTACTAGTGAAAATTCCACAAAGCAACTGGTAATGCCGACATCTCTTGACTCTATCTTCTTTCACTGGACCCTATCTTCTCTGCTACTATCTCACCGCTCCGGTGTCTGGTGTCAACTGCCCCTGTCCGTGGTTCCACGCCAACTGCCTGTCAGCTCCTTTCTCCAACCAACTCTCTTTTGTGTCCCCTTACCACTTCCGGATATGGCGAGATTTCAGGTCCAAAAACCCTTTGTCTGGTTTCGCACCAAAACAGAAAAAGGAATCGTCTGCTTGGCGGGCCACCTATATAGTGTTACACATCCCCCACCATTTGATATAAATTATAATCATAGTTAGTATAGCACAATTTGATTTGCAAAAGGTTGCCTTACCTTCTTTCAATCCCATGATATACATGGTGTCTAAAGAGTCAACAAGGGTCAGACCAATACCAAACCATTCTTGGTAAGTCCGACCAATTGGTCTTAATTCATCATGGCCCCAGGCAAACTGTTTATAAGCCTTCCAAGCATGTAAGAAGGCATTTACCACAGCTAATTGTTTCTTGTTCTGTATTCCAGCTTCTATAAATAAAAAGGAAAAACAAAAATACATGAAAATTATGTTAGGTAATTCAGTTTAATGGCATATTGACTCTTGATGATTATTGTTGTGGCCCTGGAAAGGGTCACTAATGAAAATGCAAACATGGATATTAGATAACAGATTATATTACACAAGAAAGATAGAGTTACATAGAAAAGGTAAGAAGTCTCGTACTGTTCGGATAACACCGATATTGATCTGCCTCTTGGCAGCGAAATCTCTCAGTACTAATAATGGTGAGAAGAATCCATTATGGTGAGATGGGTAAGGCTCACACAACAATTATTTAATACCAAATCCTGTTTAGACATACACACACACACACATATATATATATATGAATTGTAAGTGAATAGCATTCAGATAACTTTATTTTTAAACAAGTTAAAGTTCATTTGTTTGCCCACAATTAAATGTTTTTAAGTACTGCTATTTAACACTAATAATTCAATTCAACATTATTCATTTGTTTATACACAGTTAAATGGTTTCAAGTATTGTTATTTAACATTAGTAATTCTATTTATTAAGTATTCCTCTTAATTGATACTGATTATTTGTTTGTAAGCAGTTGAGTGGTTTCAAGTATTTCTATTAAAAACACTAATAATTTTATTCAACATTATTCATTTGTTTAAAACAAATGAATAATGTTGAATAGAATTATTAATATTAATAAGTTTGGTTTGGTTTCTTTGTTTAATGGCATATCAACCTTTGCAGGTTATTTAATGCCAAAGCCATTCTCCTAGAAGAACAGTACTGGTACTATTTAACCCATAGTTGGGAGGATAAGGGGGTTCATACCTTTCCCAAGGGTATTTGCCTGAAAGTGAACATAATAGCGCGACTGGAGTACGAACTCATGTACTATGATTCCGCAGTCCATCGCTTTAACCATTACACCACAAGGACACCCCCTTAATATTAATAATATGATTAAATAGTTCTATTTGATCCATACACAGGACAATCTGAGCGGGGCCTTACTCCTCTGCAGAGATCTGGTCAGCACCATTAAACGGGAGCAGAAAAAACATGAATTAAGCAGAAAAAAAAAAAACAAAAACAAAGATATTAACAACTCTATTGTATTTTTTCAGACCACACCTGATGCAAAAATTTACAATTCAACTAATTATTAAATTTCAATGATGCTTTTTGAAAATTAAAAGATGAAGAAATATAGAAAATATTGTCTTGGGAAAAAATTTTCAAAGTTCAAATCCTGGATGAAACTGTTTTTATTTCACTTTGCACGAATGCCATTCAGAAAGCGATGAATCCATTTCTTCTCTATCCAGCAATAGGTGAATAGCAGGTCAGACTTGATTAGGCAACCAATCTAGGAGAAGGAAAATTCTGAATTTTAAAAAAATGACATAAATTCATCCTTTTTATGAGGGCATTTTATGGGTTTTGTAATGTCCATGCATTTTCACTATCTTCCAAAATTGCATCATATCACTAAACGGAGTGGTCTCCCTTGTCATTGTTTGAAGAACTCTATGTTATGAGTCGTTTTTCATCACATAACAAGGTGAACCGGGGAATCCGCCTCTTTAACGAACAGGACTTGAGAACAGCAAATGTGGTGGTTCGCTCCTCAGCGGCAAGCACATAGGGCCTTCCTCTTTTATATTCCAGATCCGAGAAGTGTAAGTGGTTTCCACCTTTTTGCTGTAGAGACTTTTGTGTTTGTTTCTTGAATGCTTGTGACTCTTGTATAGCCTAGGGAGTGAACTGAGTTCCCTACTTGTATTGTGTACAATTAAATGTCTTATTATATTAATTGACTTGTTCTGTTTCCTACCAAATATTCTGTATTATGGATAACCGAATGTGTCATAAGAAATGGTGTTATCCATGAAATAACACCTTGTTAAATCTTATAATCATCCTGAGTTCAAGTAACATTCCCTAAGTTCATTCTCCTTGAACACCTGAGTCTTCTTGTGGCCAACAGTTAACATGTATTTTTATTTCCCATCCTGAAGCTTCAGATTCAAGAGAGGTCAGCATTCTACACCAGAGGGTGTCAACATTCTCCATGCCAATGAGTGCCAATTTCCCCTCTCCACACATTCAATATATATTCATGTCAGTGGATCAAATGATGCATTTTTTTTTTCTATTGATACGTTTTGTATGTATTTCCCTTAAACACAGGCAGAATGTGACAAGATGTCAATTTTTAATTAAGAGTTTAGGAAGGTTTGAATTCAGTTTTCCTTCTCCAAGACTGGTTATCATAAGTTGGCTGACTGTAGCCGAGGACAACTCAAAGGTTCCCATTTCAATAGCAACTACACCGAGATGTAAGGGAGGGTGCTTCTCCTTTCCCTGGATTGCTCCATTTACCCTTGATTCATACCTTATAATGCTGAGTTTTAACCAAGGAGGCATCAAGTACTATTTTAGTCTTTGGTATGACTTAATTTGCTCTCTACCTACAATGTCAATGGGCTAGTTGCCATACCAAGGTTAAATAGCCCAGTTTGCTCCACTATTTACCTATAGCTTGGGAGAGAAGAGATAGATTCATACCATTCCCAAAGGCATTAGCATAAACTGAAATACAACTAGCCTTGTTTGTTTCCTATGATAATATCTGTCATGCCATGAGCATCTTCCCATCAAATATAATTAAAGTAGCTGGCAATTTCTGTAAATGACTGCATGCAGGTAGGATTTATTAAATAAATTCATGAAAATTTTCATTCACTTTAATGATTTCATATATTGTGCTCATAGAAAAGTGATAATCTATGTAGAGAACATGTGGAGGAGGAGAGGATGCACTTGATTTATATTCGACTCAAACTTGAAAGGAAATGCAAGGTTTCTGTTTTGTAAAAGTATAAAAAGACCTGAACAAACCTTTGAAGACCTTTTCGAAGAAAAGCTTTTCCTCAGCTGGATTGTGAAACTACCAAGACACAAAAAAGAAAAAAAAAAAAAAAATTAATACAGATTCTTGACATATTTATATCGCCTATAGTATTGAACAAAAAGAAAAAAAACAAACATGAAAAACTGAACAATTTTTATCATTGCCACAAATCTTAATGAAACTTCAATTGCTTAGATATACACAGGAAGTGATTATTTTCCTTGATTACTATTGTCAAAGTTACTCAAGAAATTAAAATCATAATTTCCTGAGATGAAAATTCTCAGGAATATATATATATATATATTTATATAAAATGAAATTTCTTATAATTTTCTTTTCCTTGATTTGATATTATTTGATGTGATTCGTCCTTTGTTAATGGCTAATAAGTAGTCGTCTGAATTTGAAAAGGGTCCAAATGTGGCATACAATGATTGTAGACTGTCAATTCCCAATATTGCAAAGAAACTGAATCCCCATCATTCATCAATTGAAAATAAGAAAACTGGAAATTATCATCAAAAAGAAGATTGTGGTCACAAGAGAAAAACCACTGCATGTGAAGATAGAAAAATTATTAGAGCAGCAAAATGGTAGCATATGGTAACATCACAACAACTTAAACATGAGTTGAAATTAACTATTTCTTTTGTCAGCCGTCAATTTCTTTTAGTCCAATACGGTATGATATCATTGGTAGGATTTATTAAATAAATTCATCAAATCTTTCATGATTTACATATACTGTGCTCATGGAAAGGTGTAATTATCTATATAGAGAACATGTACACTTCAATTGTATATATATATAGTTATAATTAAAAGATAATAGCGAGTCCCAGTGGCGAAGCAGCTAACATACTAGATTGTGAAATCATAGTAAGAGAGTTTGAACTCCAGTTGCAATATTACATTCACATTTGGATTAATACCCTTGGGAAAAGTATGGACCTCCTTTATCCTCTCAGCTATGGGTTAAATGATATCACTACTGCTATTTGTCAAGGATGGTTTGGGTAGTAAATAACCCATGAAGGTTGATATGACATTAAACAAAGAAAGCAAAGCAAACCTAAAATAAAAAATTATATTGAACGTGTGATCTCCAGAAATTATTATGCTACTCTCCCTGGCAATCTAGATTCTGCTTTTGGTAATAAATTCATTTGCATTTTCATGATGTTAGACCACTAGCAAAATGTCAATTTGGATTTTCAAAACAGTCTTTTTTCTCATATCTTACACAACGCTAATTTTTCAGCATCACTGCCTTCCTTTTCAATGCAATTAAATCAGTGTGAATATTAATTATATAGATTTATAGTTCAAAATTCGTTTATCAATAAAGCATCAGGCGATAGTCTTATTTAATCTTTCTCTCTCTCTATATATATGTGTGTGTGTGTGGCCAAAAGTTTACCTTTAGATTACAAAGAAAAAAAAAAAAAAAAAAAAAAAAAAAAAAAAGGTTTTCTATTGCATCATGTATCAAGTTGTCATATATATATACACACACACCAATTTCTTTCAAAGAAAAACTTGTCTTATTTAATCTTTCTCTCTCTCTCTCTCTCTATATATATATATATATATGTGGCCAAAAGTTTACCTTTAGATTACAAAGAAAGAAAAAAAAGAAAAAAAAAAAGGTTTTCTACTGTATCATGTATCAAGTTGTCATATATATATATATATATATATATATATATATACACACATATACACACACACACACACACACAGATACACATACAAATTTCTTTCAAAGAAAAACTATTTGTCTACTGGAAGTAAAAAAGTTGTTGCAACATACTCAAATTACTTCAGAAATCAGAAGAGGTTTCTTAAGTGTTTTTGACATATTTCGTTAAATTTAACCTTGATAGTAATATCTTGTTTATCTTCCATGGAGAAAGGAAAAGAAGAAACTGTTGAGGAAGGGAGGGGAAATGATCTCAGAAGAAAGAGAAATGAACCAAAAAGAGAAAAAGGGAAACCTCTGCAGAAGATATGGAAGCAGCTGAAAAAGAGAAGAAGAATGGAAAATTGCCAAAGAAGAGGGGGAAACGGTTGAATAAGAAAGGAATAGAGTGAAATAGTTAAAAAAAAAAAGTGAGGGAAATGGCTGAAGAAGAACGGGAAACTGCCGCAGAAGAGAGGGAAAACCTGAATAAGAGAAGAAGAAAGGAAAGCAGCCAAAAAGAGCTGAAAAAAGGGTAAACAGAAAAAAGAAAGGAAAAGAAACGGAAATAGCATTTATTACATCTTAATTTCTGTTTTTTCCTAACAACTACTCTTATCTTCAAGTTCTAATATTATCACAAATTCTATTTATGAAACGAAGCATTGTTACTCATTTTTTTAATGAGCATTTCTTCCATCCTAATTTCAATTGCTTTTCATCAAAACTTCTCAGATCATAGGTCTGCAGCTATTATTAAGTAGCATAGATTGGAAATAAAGAGTTATCTCCCAGTGAGGCTATTTGTATTCCTTTTACCTTCCTAAGCCAATTAAATGATTAAGTTTCATTTTCTGCAATACCATTAGTTCTTATGATTCAAGTGGTAAACTTACTTTGCTTCATGATATACAGTTTTGGATAAATATATCAGTATTCTAATGTCACTTGCAGAAAGGTGGAAATGACAAAAAACAAAATACAGAAAGTGATGAATTTGTATCACTCTCAACACCAGAAACATTTCTTTGAAAAGAAGCTATCAAGGAAAAAAAAAACCTCATCATTTCTCCAAAACTTTTTATTCTTTTTTTTTTTTTTTTTTAAATCATAATACTTTTGTTCAGAAAAGGATACACAAAAAACGAATTTAGACAGGGGTCAAGAGGAAATCATATACACACATATGCATACAATCTGTTATATCAAGAATTAGATTGATTAAAAATGATGTTCAATTTGACTGTAGACCTGACAAAATTATCATTCAGTTGCAGATGGAACTGGAAATCACTTCATTTTTTTAAAAGAGTATTTTAAATGTATGCCTTTAATAAAAAATTCATTAAGATTCATCATTTTTACTGGATTATGGTTACATTTATAATGACAAGAATCTGATAATTATAACAAATATTTTTTAAGCAATCTATGCTCTAAAACCAAAACAAAGTATAAAACTTAAAATATTAAAAAATTTTCTTAAAAAAATCTGTAAATAAAATCCAAAACATTTCATATAACAGGAAAATCATATGTATGATGTAAAATCAAGGTCCCATGTAACTTGCTCCATTACTCAGGGTTTTATACATTGCTACATGCATCTGTCTAACGATTATGACAACGCAAGAAACTATAAGTGATAGAGTTATGCTGGACCATAATTTCATATTTTAGGTTTTAAACCTTCCATAACAATAGCATACATTTTATCAAACCTTCTATAACAATAGCATACATCTTATAAATTTTTCTTAATTTTTATCTCTTTATATAGAAGTTACTGTCATTAAATTTGTAATCAGCTCACTCAAATGTGTCATGCTAAAACAAACCAATTCATATAAACCTAGTAGAAGTATCTGGCATTGCCATGGTATAAATACTATCCTTAATTGTATTTTGTTCAAAATTTATTTTATTCTGAAGGAGTTTTGAAATATTTTTTCCCCAGACATGCAGATTTTGGGGGAGTGCACTCTCAAAAGAAATTTGATTAAATTATCACAAATAAAATTCAAATATATAAATAAAAAATGCCCAATTCATCAAGTATAATATATCTGTCTTTTATTGACACAAGTTTGAGTCAGGATGGTAAAGAAATTAAAAACTCTTGTCTTTTATCTTATCAAGTATCATTGTTATATTCTATTAGGTAACAATATATAATTGACACTTTTCATCTATCTTGATATAAACACCACTCGAGGCTTTTAAAAAATTTATTTCCCGGATGGATTTAGACTTTTATATTTTCGGATACCAGTTTTATTGCTTTCAGTACATATTAGACCTTTCTAATAAATATTACTACGAAAGGTTCCAGTAGTATCCTATAGCGAGTCAGGGTGGTTCAGTTGCACCTGCAGATATCAATTTTGTTTGCTTTCTGAATAAATTAAACATTCCTGATCAACTTTAGGCAAAAATATTCCAGATGCTACTGGGTGTGGCCTGCTTCCCACCAAAACATTCTGAGAGGTCAAGAGAGTTCACATGTCAAGTTTCATTAAGATCGGCTCATTAGCCTAGGAGTCTATAAATAACAAGCAAACAAATGAAGAGAATTATATATTAAGATAACAACTTAAGATTAGTGTAATTTAAAACTGCACAGATGGTGTGAAAAGCTAGCTGCATAACTACACGGCTTTGTAAACATGTACAAACATGTGTGCTAATATAGATTGCAATTTCTATGATGAGTTGCTATTGATTATTTTAAAAACTTTAGTTAAATGTTGGTATATAATTATTTGAATGAGTCGCATTAGATTTTTCAATTAAATTCTTTTTAATCCAAAAGTATATTAAAGAAAAATGTTAAAAAGGTCATTTCTAAGAATTAAAAAAAAAAAAAAATCTTTTTGTGATTTTTGGCTTAGGATAAGTGGAATTGAAGTTTTTTTTTTTTTAATCCAAAAGAAATATAAATTTAAGGAAAAAAATCTTGTCTTTTTGGTTTTAGAAATACTGGAAAAAAAGTTTATTAGAGAATAGATGGTAGAGTTTTTTTTATATAGATAATCAAAGTAAAATTTTGTATAGAACTTTACTTTCCAAAATAATTTTGCTGATTTAAGTTTTTGATTTGAGATAATTCAAAATCAATAAAGCAAAGTTTCTTATAGAATCGACAGCAAAATAACTATATAATAGTTGTAAAATAACATGTAAATAAATACTATGCTAGAACATATACGCGGTGCATTCAATAAGTTTCCAGACTTTTCTGTACAGGCATTTAAAATTGTCGTAGACTCTTGAAAATTCAGTATCTTATTGCTATACATCTTATGAGATGACTGACCAATTTTTATGATTTCCGGTTCAAATGAACAGCTACAGCAGCAATTGGAATACACCCTACTAAAGCCTGATTGTCACAGCTGGTGAATTTCAAAAATGCAATCTGGACATGAAGACACTTTAGAAGAACGATATGCAATAAAATTCTGTTTTAAACTTGGAAAAAATGCCACATAAACGTATGGAATGCTTCAGACTGTTTTTGGAGCATCTTGCATGAATCGAGCATTAGTTTTTGAGTGGCATAAGAGATTCAAGGAAGACAGGGAGTCTGTAAGGGATGATGAGAGGTGTGGGAGTAGTAAGGAAGTCAATACACCAGAGTTGATTGGCCAAAGGGTTAGGGTTACTATGTTGAGGTTTTAAGGGAGTTCAGGAAGAGATTCCGTCGGAAGAGGCCAGTACTCTTCAAATCAGGTCAGTGGCATTTCAACCAGGACAATGCACCAGTCTACAACTCCATCCTTGTCATAGACTATTTGACCAAGATGGGCATCAAGACAGTTCCTCAGCCTCCCAACAGTCCAGACCTTGCTTCCTGTAACTTTTGCTTATTCCCTAAGCTCAGAGGCTGTCGTTATGAGACAATTGAGGAGAGGAAAGAGGCTGTGACGAAGGTCATTCATATGCTCACACAAGAGGACTTCCATGGGGCCTTCCAGAAGTTGTTGGAACGGTACAAGTGCATTGCAGCTGGAGGAGATTACTTCGAAGGGGACTAGAGCTTCATATGTGTACTATCAATAAAAGTGCCCATATGCAAAAAGTCTCGAAACTTATTTAATGATCCTTGTATATAGTTACATAGAAAAGTACTTTTTTTCTTTTTACTGCTATAAACAAGTAGGATAGAGACAATGGAAAAAGAAAAAAGAAAACTTACTTTATGATCGGGTGATAATGGTATGTTCAATTGCCGTTCTTCCTCTTTTTTACTTGCCAAAGAATCTTGTGCTTTCTTTTTAGTAAGAAAAAATAGAATGGTGAGAGAAAGAGAAAAAAGAAGTTTCTTTAATTAAAAAAACCCAAAAAAAACCACAAAAAACAACATACAGTTTTTTTGATCCTTTATTGAAAAAATATATATATATATAAAATGGCTGTTATACCAAAGACTCAAAAAAAATGGTACCTGGTGCGACTTTGCTTAACACTCAGTATTATAAGGTACAGATCAAGGGTAAAGTGGAGCAATTCAGGGAATGGAGTAGTGCCCTCCCTTATACCTCAGTGTAGTAGCTATGGAAAAGGGAGCCTTCGGGTCACCCTCGAATAAGGTCGCCAACAACTTTTATTATAATAATCCTTTATTTGCACAGTTGCATGGTTTCAAGTATTCCTATCTAATACAAATAACTGGTACACAGTAATATGGTTTTAAGCATTCCTATCAAATACAAATAATTCAGTGGTGAACATTATACACAGAGATCAAATATTATATAGTGAACATTTTCTATTTGTTGCATTTTAGGTTTTAAAACCTCTGTTACAATAGCAGAGAGCATACTTTATACACTTCTTAAATTGGTTTTGATTTTATTTTCTTTACATAGTAGATGGTGTCTGGTTCAGGTAATCAGAGGAGTGTAGAGTACTTTTTCATTGCCATTACTCCCAGGTTCACTTTGATCAGGAGGAGTAGTACCTGTTTAGGGTCTTATTGATGGGTCAAATAGATTTGAATAAAAATTACTTGTATTCAATTAGACTGTGTGTAGAAAAAATCCTTTTAAGAAAAAAAACTACATAAATGTAAATATGATTGGTTTGGTTTCTTTGTTTAATGGCATATCAACCTTTATAGGTTATTTAACGCCAAAGCTATTCTCCTAGAAGAACAGTAGTGGTACTATTTAACCCATAGCTGGGTGTAAATATGAATGCAATTCCCTAAACTAGGCATAAAATAACCCTAGACAGGTTGATATATTTTTAAAGTCAATCAATCATTAAAGTGGAAGCATATAAGAATGTATATACCCTTAAGTGGTAATGAAAGGAAGCTGAGCAATGAGAACACAAAGGCATCGGGCATAAGATAATCAAGGGAATAAATTTCTTACCTGCAAGTCTGACAGCTGCTGTTTGGCTTTCTGCTGTTGCTCCAACTCATCGAGCAGTTTTGAACGTAGCATCTTGCTCTGCGTGCGGAAAAAAGATGTTTTCTTCTTGATCAGTTCTGACATTTCCCGCTTTTTTGCCCATTCCAGTTGCATGACGGGAATGATGTAGAGCATGGACAACAAGCCGAGCAATAGAATCAGCAGGATCACACTCCGCTGCATCCGCGACAAACGCTTCCATACCTGAAGTTGGGGAAAAAAAAAAAAAAAAAGAAAAAAAAAAAGAAAGAAAGAAAGAAAGAAAGAAAATGAATATCAGAGCAAGACATTATCCACATTTCTTATATAGTGGATATATGGAGAAAATGTAGCATCCTTTGGATTGGAGAATGCTGACACCTTGAACCTGAAATAAAACATAAATGACAGGAAAAAGCAGAGAGGAGGAATTTGAACTTTGAAATGATGCAAATTTGAAAGATGTGGGCAGATAGTGAAAATGTTGTAATGAATAGTACCAGAGTGCAAATAGGTAAGTTGCCAAAAAAAAAAAAAAAAAAAAAAAAAAAAAAAAACCCCAAAAAAACCCAGCAATCAGAAGAAAGATGAGTTGTCAAAGTTCAAAATCTCATCCAGTGGGCTAGTTGTAACAAAATATGCTTGATCTAGCAGCTCAGACTGAAAACTGTTGGTCACCAGACTTGATCAACCATCTACGTGGTGGCAGAAGCTGGCTGGCAACATCGCTCATGTGTAGTAAAAGAAGGGATTGGGTGTTCTGTGGGGCCCTATATAAAATGGATTTCTTGATTTTTCCCTCTTTTTTTGTTGGCTGGGGTATGATTAGACAAATGTTTACATGTATGGAGAGCTAGGAACAATTCAAAGATATGAGAGAATGTGAATAAAGAAACTACTTCGCATGTTGTTGGATCCATTATTCATTTCCACCTACTTTAACAGCTTCAGAAACTGAATTGGAAGAATAAAGCATCTGAGACACTAACCTCTAAGATGAGTTGGGTTGGTTGGTTTGGTTTAATTTTATGGCATATCAACCTTTGTAGATTATTTAATGCCAAATCCTCTTTATACAAATATATTCAGTATATGATTTGTAAACACATTTTGTTGATAACATTTTTAAATGAGTTGGAACTCTTTTTTTTTTTTGTACACAGTTAAATGGTTTCAAGTATTCCTGTCTAGCATGAATAATTCTATTTACAACTAATCATTTGTTTGCACAGTTAAATGGTTTCAAGTATTACAATGTAACACTAAAAATTTAAAATCAGTCATTTGTTTGCACACATGAAAAATGGATATATATGATTTATAAGCAAATAGCTTGTCAGTAACATTTTCAAACAAGTCAGAGCTCTTTTGTTTGCACACAGTTAATTGGTTCCAAATATTACTATTTCATGTAAATACAGTTTTGATTTCGAAAAACAGTTCTATTTCAAATAATTCCAACAGTTTAATTGTCAAAAACATTTTTATTTCAAGCCATTCAGTTTACTCAAACAATTCAGTTTAGCATAAGTATGCTGTTCTATTTAACCCATAGATAAGACCCTTATCAGGTGCTACCACTCCAGGCCAGAGTGGACTTGGGAGCGATGGCAATGAAGGGGCACTCCGCATTCCCCAAAGCTCCAGCACTGCTGGAACCTCACCATCAGATTGTTTAGTGTCATATCAGGACACTCTTTAGGGGGAGGGGTCTTACCCCTCTGCAGAGGTGCAGTCAGTATATTCTACAGCCCCAGCTAACTGGGAAATCAATCAATTAGAAGAGAATTGTTTGTCTATTGAAATACTTATGAGTATATAATAATATTATCCTTTTTACATAAAAGTTGTTATATCTAGTGCATGAAATTTATATGTAAATGTAACAGCTATTATGAGACAGAGGTAACTGAGAAGGGTAAAATAAACAGCAACAGCTAAAAGTTTATTAATTTTCATTTTGAGAAAATGAAGCCCCTGGGAAGGTAGAAACTTTTCAAGAGAGACTTTTGATGGAAGCTAACAAAGTGGGTGAATGCTTTTCCTTTTAGTTGAATATAGCAGATGACGATAGTATAAAGTTTCACTACTTCTGTTTTTACTTTTCTGACCACTAGAAATGAAGAAAAATGGGAACAGAAAATGTTTGTTTACGGGGGAAAATATTTTAATGCTTAATTCAGAACAGTACATCTCATAACGTTCACTAACCTTACTACCTTGGTAAGAATTAAAAACTAGTTCAGTTATTGACATTAATTTTTTTCAGTAAGGAGGATATATTTGATAGAAAAAAGAAAAAAGGAATGATATGTAAGTTAATATAAAAACAAGTGAATGCTTAATTTCTTTCTGTCAATGATTTAAAAAAAAAAAAAAAAAAAAATTGTTTACCAAAATAAATCCTGTGAGTTGAGGCTCTATAGAATGTTTCATCATCTAAGTTTATTACAAAGAATGTACATCTGGGTCGTTTGTTCCATATGATTGGGTAAGAAATAAAGAATTAGTTGTTGGAAGGATCTGTTCGAAGTTCAGCCTAGTTGGCTGGGGTAGTAGAATACACTGATCGCATCTCAGCAGAGGGATAAGACCCCCCCCCTACCACCACTGAGTGTTCTGGATATGACATTAAATCATCTGATAGTGAAGATCCAGTCATGGAGCTTTGGGGAATGTAGAGTTACCCTTCATTGCAATTACTCCCAGGTCCACTCTGACTTGGAATGGTAGTACCTGTTAGGGTTCCAACTATGAGTCAATTAGAACAGTGTAATCATTTATTATACTAATATCATGCTTGTTATTGGTATGTCAACTAGTATAGGGTTATTTTATGCCAAGAAGTTAGTTGGTTGGTTGTTTGGGTTTATGGCATATCAACCTTTGTAGGTTATTTAATGCCAAATTCTGTTATATGTATATACAGTCAGCCTAAGCTTTCTAAACGAATACTTAGTAGGTAAAATTTTTGATCAGCAAGATTTAATATATTTGCACATGGGTAACCAGTTTCAATTTGTCATATTTTTTGGTACAACTGCCAAGAAGTTAGGGAATCCCATTCACTGTACATTCTTATTTACATTTTTGCATAGTTGTTTCTTAAGATTTTTTTGGCACACAATCCTATAGAATATGGATAATTTTTAACACATCTATTTGACCTATAGATGGAACCCTCACAGATACAATCACTCTGGATCAGAGTGGACCTGGGAATAATAGCAATGAAGGAATACTCACTCTATACTCCCCAGAGCCTTAGAACTGGAGCCTCACCATCAGATACAGTTTAGTGTCATATGCAGGATACTCTTGAGGGAAGCGGGAGTCTTACCCTATGCTGGAGATACAGTCCACATATTCTAAGCCCTGCCAACAGGGTGCATAACAAGGATGAAGTAGTAACTAAATCATGTGGGCCAATAAGACATATATATGAAAAAATGGTCACTACTGTTAGCTATTTTTTAGACAGTAAAAATATTCTTGTTGTGGCTGTTTAGAGAGAAAGACTTCCTATCAACCACAAAAATAAAGTAAGGTTCATTCATTGTGTCTGGGAGCAAAGAGGAAGTAGGAAAGAGGAGAAGACAGAAAATTCTACCCAAGAAAAATGTCCTGTCTTAGGGGTGCCAGTCTAGGGAGAAAGGCTGAATTTGATATTATGTGCCTTATATATTTGAAAGTCTTTATTTAATTCACTTTGTATATAAGTTATACAATTCTTCATTGTTAATGTTGTAATTTTGTATTTTATTTCCACAAAAAACAGTTACTTTTAAAGGATTCTTGTAGACATGCCCATAAATTCGCACATAGCAATTCACCTTCTATAGAACACTATTGAACAAAGCCTACACCAATGAGAATAGAAAGTTACAGTCAATGAGTAATGCCTTTGTTGAACTTGTTAAATATAATCTTTGTACATCTTACTCTACATAGAGAGGCATGCTTATTATAATGGTTATCATTGTAGTAAATGAAATTGATGACATAAGTTCAAATCTTGGATAAGGCTGTTTGTGTTTTGTTTTATGTAAATGCCCTTGGGAAAGGCATGAATCCATCTGTTCTGCATCTAGCGATGAGTAAATAGTAGGGCACACAAGGTTCTTTAACCCTGTTTAGGCAATGAATCTAGAAGAAGGAAAACACTGAATTCAAGCGAGCTTTACTTCACCTAAAAATTGATCTTTGTCACATTCTACCAGTGATGGAGGGGTTGGGTAAATACATAATCTAACTATGGTTGAAATACAAACTTAACTGCTCTAAAACTTATGAACATTTTCATGCCTACTTTGGATAATTGAACCACTGTATAGTTTTTATGAGAGGTACCATTAAAAATTGCTATATTAGATAATTATACTTAGGTCTCCAATTTATCAAACTATAAAGACAGATGCTAAGAAGTGGAGCCTCACCATTGATGCTGTTTAGTTGGTTTGGGTTTTATGGCCTTGTAGGTTATTTAATGCTAAATCCTCTTTATACATATATATCAAATATATATTATTTGTAAACACATTTTGTTGATAACATTTTTAAATAAGCGTAAGCTCTTCTTTTTGCACATAGTTAAATGGTTCCAAGTATTGCTATGTATAACTAACAATTAAACATCAGTCATTTGTTTATACACAGTTAAATGATCAAACAGTTCTATTTCAAACAATTCAGTTTAGCATCATTTGTTTGCACACCGTTTAAATGTCAAACAGTTCTATTTAATCAATAGATAGGACTATCAGGTGCTATCACTCCGGGCCAGAGTAAACCTGAGAGCAATGGCAATTAAGGGGTACTCTGTATTCCCCAAAGGTCCAGCATTACTGGAGCCTCACTTTCAGATTGTTTAATGTCATATATAGGACACTCATTGAGGGAGGAGGGTGTCTTACCCTTCTGCAGAGATGCAGTTGGTGTATTTTACAGCCCCAGCTGACAGGACCATGAAGCTGCTTAGTGTCATCCCTAAAACAAAAGAAGTGGAAGTTATAAGACCAGTTCACATATCTCAGTAGCATAATTTTGACTACTGAAAGCGATATCAGTATACATGTTGGTAAAGCATAGATTGCTATTGACAAGTCAAATGATGATATGGAAATCTGATCTCTCTGATAAAATAAAATGAAAATTCCCCCAAGCTGTAGTGGTGTCAGTACTATTGTATAGTTCCCCCACTTGACCTAAACAAAACACCTGGAGAAAGAGAAAGAATGTTGCATACTATTTGAATAAATCCTGGAAGCTGAACCCTACAAAACAGCAGATGTACAGCCACTTATCTCCCATCTTACAAACAATCTAAGCAAAACTAGCTAGTCCATGTTGGGCACTGCTGGAGAAGTAAGGATGAACTCATAAACAATGTTTTATGGACTCCAATACATGGATTCACTAGTGCTGGCTGACCAGCAAAAACTTACATTCATCAATTCTGTGCAGACCCTAGATGCCATCTAGAACACTTACTAAGAGTCATGGCTGATAGGGATGAATAGCCTGAGAGAGAGAGAGTCATAGGAATCTGTGCAGTCAGCGTGCCTTGATGATGATTATGATGATAATATTTTGAGCTTTGATTTTTTATTTAAATTCAAATTTCCTGTTCTCTCATCAATTAGTCTTTGAAATTTCATCAATTTTTGGTGTCCTTTAGGGTAGATGATTGATTTGAATCAATTTTACTAAAAAAAAAAAAAAACATAAGTAAATTTATAATAAATAATTGTGAATAGAGCAAAATCAATACAAGACAAATCCTTCTAACCTTTGGGCTGTAACAGCTGTTGTAACTGATATTATTTTAGTGTGCAGAAAACTGCAGTGAACTCTGGTCTGTGACTATTTATAAATGGGAAAGTTCTGTTGGCAGGGCTTCGAATATACTGACTGCATCCTCTGTAGCAGAGTTAGATCCCCACCCAATCCTGGGTGTGACACTAAACTACATCTGGTGGCCAGGTTCCAGTTCACAAGATCCAAAGAGTATGCCTCCACTACCATTACTCCCAGGTCTACTCTGACCCAAGGTGGTAGAACCTTTTAACGTCCCATTTATAGGTCAAATAGATCTGTTTGAAAATCATTAGTATTACATAAGAATGCTTGCAAATATAACTATGTGCAAACAAATGATTAATATTAAATAGGAATAGTTACTTGAAACCATTTAATTGTGTATAAATCATTAGTGTCGGATAGGAACACTTGAAACCATATAACTGTGTGCAAATTTTTTGTATTAGATAAGAATACTTGATATCATAACTGTGTGCAAGCAAATGATTACAGACAAAAAAGAAACCAAACCAAAGTGGGTCATTTAATGCCAAGAAAAGTTATGTGGTGCCTTCAATAAGTTTCCAGACATTTTTGTATAGGCATTTAAAATTGTCGTAGACTCCTGAAAATTCAGTATGTTATTGCTACACACATTATGAGATGACTGACCAATTTTTATGATTTCCGGTTCAAATGAACAGCTACAGCAGCAATTGGAATACACCCTACTAAAGCCTGATTGTCACAGCTGGTGAATTTCAAAAATGCAATCTGGACATGAGGACATTTTAGAAGAATGATATGCAATAAAATTGTGTTTTGAACCTGGAAAAAATACCACAGAAATGCATGGATTGCTTCAGACTGCTTTTGGACCATTTTGCATGAATCAAGCATCAGTTTTTGAGTGGCATAAGAGATTCAAGGAAGACAGGGAGTCTGTGAGGGATGATGAGGTGTAGGAGGAGTAAGGAAGTCAATACAACAGAGTTGATTGGCCAAAAGGTTAGGGTTACTATGTTGAGGTTTTAAGGAAGAGATTCCTTGGGAAGAGGCCAGCACTCTTCAAATCGGGTAAGTGGCATTTCCAGCAGGACAATGCACCAGTTCACAACTCCATCCTTGTCACAGACTATTTGACCAAGATAGGCATCAAGACAGTTCCTCAGCCTCCCAATAGTCCAGACCTTTTGCTTATTCCCTAAGCTCATAGGTTGTCGTTATGAGACAATTGAGGAGATGAAAGAGGCTGTGATGAAGGTCATTGATATGCTCACACAAGAGGACTTCCATGGGGCCTTCCAGAAGTTGTTGGAATGGTACAACAAGTGCATTGCAGCTGGAGGAGATTACTTCGAAGGGAACTAGAGTTTCATGCGTGTACTCTCAATAAAAGTGCCCATACGCAAAAAGTCTGGAAACTTATTTAATGATCCTCGTAGGTTGGTTTTGTCTTCTATGTGGGTAGGGTATGGGTTTTTATAATTTTTGATTCTATTTGGCCAGATATTGGTGAAAAGGTTGATTTGGTCAGATTTCAGTGAAAAGGTGGAGTTTTTAGGAAAAGTTAAGATGTTCTCTAGTTTGGTTTGGTTGGTTTTATGGCACAAGAACCTCAGCAGGTCATTTAATGCCAAACTTTGTTTATACACATATTAAACCTAAGATTTACAAACGAATACTTAATAGATAATATTCCAGATGAGCCAGAGCCTACCTGCCAGCACACAAACAAATGGCTCCAAACACTGATGCTACACAACACCAGTAATTTGTTTGCACATAGTTAAATAGTTTGATTTGTAAGAGAATACATATGATTTGTAAACATTTTGCTAATACTATTTTTCAACAAGCTCAAGCTTATTTTTCTTCACAGACAAATGATATCAAGTATCTCTATCCAATACAAATCATTCTATTCACTTTTAATCATCTGTTTGCACACAGTCAAATAGTCTTGAACACTGCTATGTACCAACAACAATTCAACATCAGTCATTTGTTTGCACACATTTAAATAAATATACAGGATATGTAAGAACTTAGTTTGTCAGTGATTTCGTTTTTACTTTTTAAGTAAATGGTTTGTAAGTAACATTTAAAAAAGGGATTGAGCTCATTTGTTTGCACACAGATAAATGGTTTCAAGTCTTGTAGTTATTTGTTATACATTTCAGATCGAGGCTGGCAACGATGCGGTCTTTGTCACTATCCATGCTTTCTATACAATAGGATCTTTGTAGGGATTTTGTTGATCCCTGAGCATTGGACTATTTATTTGTTCCCATAGGTGACTTTGTTCTTGATGGTGAAGGGACTGCATCGAATTGGCTGGGGGCAGTTTAAATGTGCTACCTGGTCTTTCACTGATCACTTTGGTGTTCATATGTATTCTTCCAGCCAAGGGGGGGGGGATGAGCTTTCTATTTAAGTTGCCCTAGATTTTTGATTGTGAGTGTTGAGTCCACTTCAATTTCCATTTGCTCTATATTTTAAAATTTTTTTTTAGTTTCTAGGGGGGAGGGGGGTTTGAGTTGGTTTTTGATTTTTTTCTTTTTCCTTTGATCTTGAAGTTGATCTATGTCTACTTGGGTTTTATTTTTTTTTTTGGTAGGACTTTTTTCATATTCTGTTGGGTTGTCTTTGGTATTTATTTATTTATTTTTGGAGTTTTACGGTGTGTTTTGATGTGGGTTGTTTCAACAGGATCTTCTATGTCCATTGGGCTGAATCTGTTGGATAATGGGATTGGTTCATTTATTAGTGTTTTTTGTTTAGTTTGGATTTTTTCTTTTCTTTGCTTGGGGGATTTTTCCTGATTTTGGTTGTGTCTCTCACATTCGTCTGGAACTGTTGAAGTGTGTTCCTTGATTGTCACTTTTAAGATCATTCCTAGTATTTCTATTAGATTTCTTAATTCATTAATCTTCCTTTTCCTCATTTCCATTTTTTTGTTACATAAGCATAACTGGGTTGTTCTTGTGTTTGTTCTATTTTTCTGGCCTCGGGGAAGGAGACATTTCTTGTGTATTTTATTTCTGTTATTCTTTTTCCACATTTCACATTCCCGTGAGTACACAGGGTGTTCTCCTGTGCAGTTGATGCAGTTAAAGAGATTTTGACATTCTAATTCTGTGTGATTTGATTTTCCACATTTTGCACATATTGGTGGTCTAGTACATTTATTCTTTAGGATGTCCATGTTTTTGGCATTTTTGGCATCTTAGAGGGTTTGGTATATAAGTTTCTATTTTTGTATTTCTGTAACCTATTCTAATGCTGGTTGGAGTTGTGGGTTTGTTAAATGTTAGTATGTATGTGTTTGTGTCTATGATTCTTGTTTCTTTGTGTATGGAGATTCTCCTCGCATCTGTTATGCCTTGTAGTTTAAGATGTAGCCTTATTTCTTCAAGGCAATCTAATTCAAAATCAAAACATTATCTCAAACATATCTTCAACCTATAGATGGGACCTGTACAGATACTACCACTTTGGATCAGAGTAGACCTGAAAATAATGGTAATCAAGGAGGGATTACATACATCCTAAAAATTCCAGAACAGAGACTCACCACTAGATGCAGTTTAATGTTATATCCAGAACATGGAAAAGGCTATTTTTTCCTGCTAGTACGTACACACACACACACACACACATATATATATATATATATATATATATATATATATATATATACACGTATCAGTGGTGACTCTTGGTCATCAATGTTAATTGGGCTCATATTTTTAACAATTTACTATATGTATAATTTAGGATATAACCAGAATTTTAGCATCCAACTACATTCTTTTTAAATACAATTAATCAGATCTCTGTGTTTGTGCAGGCTTGTACAATATGATACTTGATAACTGGCCATTCTACAAAAGCCAAAATATTTTCTCTTTATCTGTTATATTTTTCAAAACAAATGTCTTTGACCCAGGTTAAGATATGAAACAACATACAAATGGTGGGGTTTGACAGTTTGACAAGTGGTGTGGACCCCATTGTTGTATCGTCAACATAATGAAAATAGACTACTGGCTCATTTGGACTGGACAGTAATTCCTTTTCATGAAACCCCATGAAAATATTAGCCAAAGCAGGTCCCAACTGAGGTCCCATCAATCTGTCTGTACATGATATTGTTGAAACTAAATTCTACAGACATTGTAGCAAATTTTATTAACTCAATAAATATGTTCTCAGGAATCTGAGCAGTGTGGGGGGTGGATAAATGACTATGATATAGTAAATCAGTTCAAATATTGATAGTTTCAAGAAAAAGTACGCAGGTAAATAGACTACAGACATCAAAGGAACACAAACTTATCGGTCAAGGAATATCCTTTTATGAAACTAGAGAAATCATAGGAGTCCTTAATACAGGAGATGTTGTAGTAATCCAGCACAGGTTGCAAAATAGTAGTAAGCCACTTAGCCAACTTATTAATTATATTATTATATGTTAGCAATGAACATCAGTTTTTTCATTTCCTTTATAAGTATGTGGAGTCTTTGCAAGGAAAATGATTCTGCCTAAATCTTTTGCACAGTAGTGTATATATTGTGTAGTGGCTGGATGTATATTATGAGGAGATATTTTAGTGAAATGATACCGCCAGCTTATGGACCTGTATATTTGCATACCCACGCATGTGTCTATGCAAATATAAGCATTCAGAATGAATATAAGTAGCAGTCAACACATGGTCCTTGCCCAGATGTCGTATTGTATGTTTTACCAATGTTCCAGACTGACTACGACCAAGATTGTAGACTGCTGATCCCAGTCGACTACATATATAATGAGAATTTAATAATATATAGATGTGTAGCAACTATTATGGGACAAAGAGAGTATTACTTTTTAAGTAAGAGGCTATTTTTATCAATTTCTTTCAATATAACACGTAAAAGTTATAAAATATCCTTATCCATTACTCTCAACTTTGAAGCCAATTCTGGATTTTAGAAGCCAAATTTGAATTATTTTCTGGGATTTTCCACTTTCTCAAATTGAAGTTAAATACTTTCTAAACTCTTTGTTGACAGAATGCTTAAATCAGAATAAGTAAACTCTTGCATTTGTTTACAGCTGAATCTAAAAATACCAATTGGCAGTAGATGTTTATAGACTACTGATTCAACTTGAGTAACATGGCAGCTTCCATTTATCATTTTTTTTATTGATAGATGATTGAATTTCAATTTCATGACCTGCAAATATAAAGTTAAATGGTCTTGCAACTTATTCCTGACTTTGATCCTATTTACCAACCCCTCTGCTCGGGCAGGATATGACACAAGGTCAATTTTTAAGTGGAGTTTAACAGGTTTGGATTCAGAGTTTTCTTTCTCCTAGACTAGTTGCCTCACCAAGGCTGAAGAATCCAGTCTGTCCAACTATTTACCCATAGCTGGAGGGAGAATAATTGGATTCATACCTTTCCCAAGGGTATTAGTGCTATGTGAAATGCAATCAGCCTTGTCCAGGGTTTGAACTCGTGTCACTGTGTCCATTTACATCACGGGCACCTCCAATTCCTGACTTTGATAATGAGTTTGAAATAGAAGAAATGGATGAACGTAGTTGCAATGATACAAAATATATTGTGAATTAAGGATGAAGTCTGAGTGAGTTCATTCTTAATTTACAATATATTTTGCATCTTTTTTTTTCTTCAATTTTATTGCATTTGGCCAACATAGAAATGATCAGCAGATATTCATGAGTGAAAATGCTCCCGCAACCATAAGACCTGAAATTGTGGAGGTATCCGTGGTGTAATTGTTATCGTTGTAGGAAATGAACATGGCGAAACGAGTTATAATCCTGGACGAGACTGATTGCATAGCACTAATACCCTTGGGAAAGGTATGAATCCAATTATTCTCCCTTCAGTTATGGGTAAATAGTAGGACAGACTAGGTTCTTCAGCCTTGGTTAGGCAACTAGTCTAGGAGAAGGAAAACTCTGAATTAAAACCTGTTAAACTCCGCTTAAAAATTGACCTTGTGTCATATCCTGCCCGAGCGGACAGGTTGGTAAATAGGATAAGACCTGAAATTAATCCTCCCCATAAAAAATAGGGTTTAATTGGTGTATGTATTTATCCAACTCTCTTAGCCACAGCCAGGTTTTAACACAGTTTTTAAGCAAAGTACAGCTAGTTTGAATTCAGGGTTTTCCTTCTCTTAGACTGGTTGCTATACCAAAGCTAAATAACCCAGTCTACCTGACTGGTCATATTTGAGGAAAGATTCATACCTTTCTTAAGGGCATTAACATGAAATGAAATGCAAACAGCTTTGTCCAGGCTTTAAACTCTGGTTGCCATGTCTATTTCCTACAATAATAACAGACCATGAATGAAAGGAGCCCAGAAATTGGATTAGAATTTAACTTAAAACTGGTAGAATTTAGAAATTAGTTGAGAAAGAGTTAATGTAACTATAGAGCCTGGGAATTGGAACATAAATTTGTTATTGTAGAAAACTATTGTTTCATTATGATCAAACACGGGTGTATAGCAAAATGCCTTTAACACTTTTCCCGCCAATTCTTCCTTTTACCTACTTCCACATTTGCCATTCTTTTGTAGAATCTTTGAATAACAGGGAACATGGAGATCTTTGTAGACTTTATGAAACATGATCCTCTTGTATTAAGCTTAATTCCCTCCCCACCTTTTATTGAGACAAACAAAGAAAAATAAATAAATGAATAAAAAGAAAGAAAGAAAGAATAATTAAAAAAGGAAAAGTGGAGATAAAATAAGTTGTTAACAAAATAATTATAAAATGCATTCTATTAGAAAACTTCACTCAATTATATGACACACATATGAGTGAGAAAGATATATATATATATATATATATATATATATATATACACACACACACATAATACACACACACACACACACACACATTATATATATATATATATATATATATATATATATACACACACACACACACACACATAATACACACACACACACACACACATTATATATATATGTGTGTGCACATGTCCATACATTCATACACATTTGTGTGTGGGAGGAGTGTAAGAATGAATAGCCAGAACACAATTGAAATTAGATATGCCTTTTTACCATTACTTCTAATTTCTGGAACTGTCTGTTGGTCTTTCATGCTAATTCTTTTGTTCCAATCAACAAAGAATCAAGATAAAGAGAGAAAAGACTTCTTTCTGGGTCACATTATAGTTCTGGCCAACCTAACAGCAAAGATATTAAATTTTATCAAAAATCATGAAACCTTGAGATACTGTTGTACTGAGAACCTAAATCATAGAGATCTGTTTTTTGTATGTATGTTATTGTAACATACAAAAACTGGTACAGCCTCTAGAGATTTTTGTTAGCACAATAGTATTAAAATGCTCTTGGGGAATAAAGCAATTTCCAATCCATTTACAAATTAATGAGTGTGGGATCTCCCTCCATACTCATCCAAATCATAATTTCTAAAGGGAGATACAGTATCACCCCAAATTTTTGTTTTATATCAATAAATCATATAGTTTCCTTGCTGATACTTCACAGCCTGGTAGCAGTCACTTTTCCTGCTCAAGGTTTCTAATATATTATCAATATCATCATTTGAACTTATATATAAAGTTGGGCAACCCAAAGGCTCTCCTTTCAATAGCTATTGCACCAAGTTGTAAGGGTGGACTCCATTTACCCTTGATCCATACCTTATAATGCTGAGTGTTAAGCAAGGAGGTATCAAGTACCATTTTTCAAGTTTTTGGTATGACTTGACCAGAGATTGAACCCCAGCCTCCAGGATCATTGGCTAACACTAAACATTATGCCAATGAGCTATTGTTTGATTAAATAGAACAGATTCTTCATGTTTGCCTATTCTATTGTTGATCCATTTAATTTTTCGTAAGAGTCATTTGACTTTTGGATGGAATGAATTCTGAAAGGCGCTGTATTTTTCTCAAGTATTTTTTGCTCCAACCGGAGCATCTCTGGAGGAACAAATAATGAAATGACCAACACAATTGTGAGTTATATACATTTTTACAAAGAGTAGGAGGAAGTGGGAGGAGAATTTATGGAAGAAAAGAATTTTACTAGAAGTTAAAGGAGGAATTAGCAGGAAAAATGTTAAAGGCATTTTAGAATTTAGCTCCAATATTCAAAGTTAATCTTGTTTAAGGAAGCTTTGTTAATCTTTATATTATAAAGCTTCAAGAATATTATTAAAGACAACAAACTAAGATTAAAAAAAACAAAAAAAAAAAAACAAAAACAAAACTCCAAATACTAGAAGCCACTCTTATAAAAAAACAGACACCCTCCACACTTAAGAAAATCTCTTAATTTAGGAGCTAAAATGCATCTAACAAAAGGTGCATAGTACCATAGCTTTGGTAATTCATCGTCTCATGATTCTGATCTGTGAATTTTACACGTTCAAACTAGTACCAACAGAATGTGCATTCAAATATATCAACTATACATAATGAACATTCTCACTGAAAATATCAATTGATCACATAAAACATGTCATAATCTATGGCATGGACAACATATTTAGAATATCAATATATTAATGTAGAGGAAAATAATTCTAAACATCATCTCAAATAGATCTATTTGACCTAAAGAAGGAACTTTAATAGATACTGACACTATATGTCAAAGTAGACTTGGGAGTAATGTGAACAAAGTGGTGACTCTACATTCCCTAGAGTTTTAGAACTGAGCCTCAAAACCAGATGCAGTATAGCATCAAATCCCGAAAACCCCTATTTATGAGAGAGGTTACTCCTCTTTTGGGGGTGCAGTTGGTGTATTTCAGTCCTTGTTGATAGGGTGACTGAACAATTCTGAGAATGAAAATAATTACAAAAAGTATTTTCCTGAAATGTTTAAAATTTCATATTTGATTAGAAGAATTTATTTTTTCATTTTTCTTTTGGGTTTGGCTTTAAAAACTGTGTTTGACCTATACATGATACACATTAAAAATTAATGATTTCTAAGCAGAGGACACAACAGAAAAAAAAAAAATCAATAAAAACCTCAATAAACGAGATTGACTTATATAGAAACACATACAGTTTTTTTTCTTTTTAATCTATTTACAAACAGTATGTCAATTATTTCCAGCTCTTTAAATTAATAATCAATTGGGAATGGCAGAGAAGATTAAATCAGTGGATACTGCAGCTGATGTATTGATTAATAGAACAAAAAAAATCTTGTATAATGTTTAGCATTGAATATAAGAGGAAAATCAACTAAGAGAAAAATTATGATTTTAAAAAGAAAATAAATATCGTATTCAGGTCATATAACTCCCTCTAACTTTTTATTCTCCAAAATTCTCTCAAAAATATCTCCTTGGTCTTATATGTGAAATTAAAATATCTGGTAGACCAGTAGTGTATCCTGAAAAATATACATGTGTGAACAAATAACAGTGTTATGATCTTGTAGATAGAATTAAGAAAAATTAAAGATTAAATTAAATGTGTCATATTACCAAAGAAATGTCAAATGAATTTTTTTTTCAAGTGTTTGTGTTTACACATATGAACCTCCAAGTGTAGCTTTCAAAACAAAATTTAACAAATTCAAAAAAGTTTATACATTGAATTATGATAATTTCTATTTGCATCATTAAAGTATTTATGTCAACATTCAAGAACTGTGATAATAAGTAATGATTTCAACTGAACTGTGATAATAAGTAATGATTTCAACTGAACTGCGATAATAAGTAATGATTTCAACTGAACTGCGATAATAAGTAATGATTTCAACTGAACTGTGATATACAATAATTTCAACTGGGAAAAAAAAAAAAAAAAAAAAAAAAAATTAACTGCAAACAAAATATATTGAAAAACACTATTGGCTCACTTTCTCTTTCTCCAAATTAGAAAGAGCAGAATGCTCTATGTATTTTTCACTATAGTTTTTTTCTTCTAATTCATACCATGAAGTGTCATATCAGTTTAATGCAGAAAGAAATGAATGGAAATTGAATTTTGTGTATCAGAGGTAGATCAGTTTGATTTTATGGCATATCAACCATTGCAGGTTATTTAATGCCAAGTCCTTTTTATATTGTCACGTGGTCTCCCACTGAGAGAAGAGAAATAAGGAATTACTACTATCCCTCGTGTTTGAATTAGCAAGCCGTCAAAGAATGACTGTTAAGAGAGATAATGTAGGTCAATCCCAAAGTAACAAATCCAGGTCAGAATGGAAACCAACAGATGTTTGTACTTTGTGACCGGATGGGTAAAGAATGGGGTACAGGGACATATAGTAGCCCTAACGAATCGCCTGACAGGGGAAGGAAGAAGATAGAAGCCAAATGATTGGCTAGAATCCCAAAAGCGGAAATAGCCCCCTTCTGCCGTCAGTGGAAATAGGAAATAAGAAAATCAGTTTTGGGACAAAGGTCGTGGTGAATGGATCCATGCCAAGACTCCAGGTTAAGAAAGTGGAAAGAATCTTGAACAAGAAGAAGAAGAAGCCATACCTTCAAGCCAGAACTAAAAATAACAAAGTCCGTTAGCCTGTAAAAGAGGAAATATTCTCCACAGAAATCCATCGTCGTAAAGAGAAGTAAACTTTAAGACTGTTTCTCCCTATACCCAATTATATACTCTCTCTCCCTCGAATTGAAGAAAGACTAAAGAAAAAAGAAAAGAAAAGAAGAAAGACATTTATGTTTATGTACTATCCGTTAATAATATAGCTGATGCGTTGAATATGTGTATCCGCGTGTGTAGTAAAAAGATTGATATATTTTAATGTTCCCAGGTGTTGAGGTTGTTCATTTGTGTCGTTTGCTACCAAATTGTTTCATACTTGTTTCCTTTTCAGCTTCTATTCGCCTTATGTTATTCTCGCTTAAATTGTCCTATATGAATTCCTTTAAAAATATTACTTGGGGAACCGGAGTTGTCGACTACAATAATTAATGTTATTATATCTAAACCTAGAGGTCCATACCTTCCATAAATCTAGGGGTGGAAGAGTTAGTGGCCTGGTGGGTGTATGTGTAACGTGAAATTTGGAAACCCCTTGCCAGCGGCGGTCAGTCTAGCCATAAATTAACCCCCACATAATATGCCAGTTCCTATATGCCCGAGAAAGGACTCTGAACAAGGACTTACTCTACGAGGGATCAAGTGCCAGTCCGCCCCGTTTTCACACGAGCAAAAAATAAACTCCCCGTTTGGTGATAACAATATTTAAATGCACCAGTTCCCATACGCTTTTAAATGGTTGCTCATCTGGGGATCTTTTTATTTTAATTTGCTGTCACAATATATATATATATATATATATATATATATATATATATATATATATATATATATATATATATATATATAAATAAAAGATATATGATTTGTAAACACATTTTGTTGATAACATTTTTAGAAGAGCCTAAGATCTTTTTTTTTGCACACAGTTAAATAAATGATTACAAGCATTTCTAATACAAATAATTCTATCAAGTATTAATCATTTTTTTTGCACGAAGTTAAATGGTTTAATATATTGCTATGTAACAATAACAATTTAACATAAGTCATTTATTTGCACACATTTAAATGGATATACATGATTTGTAATAGAATAGTTTGTAGGTAATTTCATTTTTGAATGAGTTAAAACTAATTTGTTTTCACATAAGTATTGCTATTGTTCCTACATGATTAAATGGTTTCAATTATTGCCATTTAGCTTGTTTGCACACAGTAAAGTGGTCACAAGTACTACTACTAAACACCAATTATTCTTTTGAACACTATTCATTTGCAGACAGTCAAATAGTTCTTAGTATTGCAATGTTATACCAAGATTTCAATTTAGGTACACAGTTAAAGAGTTTCAAGTATTGCCATAATTCTATTAAACACTTCATTAGCACAGTTAAGTTGTTCCAAAAGTTGCTATGTATCAGTAACAATTCATTTAAATAGTCATTTGTTTACACATTTAAATGTAAAAACAGTTCTATTTCAAACAATTCAATTTAATGCAAGTCAAGTGTTTGAACAGTTTGAATATCAAACAGTTCTATTGGATCCATAGATAAGACCCTTTCAGGTGCTACCACTCCAGGCCGGAGTGGACCTAGAAGCAATAGCAATGAAATATTCCACATTCCCCAAAGCTCCAGGACTGGAGCCTCACCATCAGATGGGTTAATATCTTATTCAGAACACTTGTTGGGAGAGGTGGGGTCTTACTCCTCTGCAGTGATGTAGTCAGAATATTCAACGGTCCTAGTTGACTGGGCCCTCAGAGATAGAGATTTTTAAAGGCAAATGTCTGCTTATGAATATCAAGCATTCATTACAATAGATATAAATTTATTGAGTTTCTCTAAAGTGTTGCATGATGCAAGTGAAATGAATAATATGTTAAACTTAATAAAAGAAATCATATATTTTGATTTTGTACGGAATAAATCTTACAGGGTAAGCAATGCATATCTTCCTTTTTTTCGGATACACATCACTGTGGAAGATGCTGTAAGGTACCAGCACTGGTACTAAAGTTTAGGTCAATTCAAGATTAAACATAAATGAAGAAGGGTCTTATATGGTGTCAAAATAGAGTATGTAGATGCTTAATATATATGGAAGGAGATGCCCGTGGTGTAATGGTTATCGTCGTAGGAAATGCACATGGTGACTCGAGTTCAAATCCTGAATGAAAATGATTGCATTTCACATAGCACTAATACCCTTGGGAAAGGTATGAATACAATTATTCTCCCTCCAGCTATAGGTAAATAGTAGGACAGACTGGGTTCTTCAGCCTTGGTGAGGCAACTAATCTAGGAGAAGGAAAACTCTGAATTCAAACCCGTTAAACTCCGCTTAAAAATTGACTTTGTGTCATATCCTGCCTGAGCAGAGGGGTTGGTAAATAGGATTAATATATAGGAAAGCTGCAAATAATATTAAAAAAATATGAGATTGAAATATAAAATGAGAGAAAAAAAAAGCTTGAATTTTGGTAGAATTAAGGGCTCAATAAAAACTTAAAAAGAAAATATCAATGTGTTGTGACATGGCTCGTATCCCCTGACATCCGGTAGCCCGGATGTATAAAAGGTGACTCATGCGTAATGGTCGGCAGTTGTTGAATATCGACACCTGGCGTAACACTCTCACAACGAGAGACTGAATATTGTATATACTCTGGATTATACTGTTCATCCAATAAAAGGATTTAACTCTGTATTTCTCTGTGTATCTCTTCCTTCATGATACTACACAATTCTAGACTTGAAATTCTACATGATTCTTATAGCTTTGTTTCAAGAAACCCCAAGGTTGTACTGGAATGGTCAGAAAATGAATTTAGTTCATTAAGTTAAACTAGAAATTGTCTTTTAGGTAAATTTATAATTCTATCATCCAAAAACATGTTTCCCCAGTGAAGAACTGCACAAAGTATCTTTTGCATCTTCCAGGGTATTGAAATTATTTTTTTAATAAAAGAGGTCTATAAGGATCAAAATATATAGTAAACCAAAAGTGCAATATCTGCTGAATATGGCAGATAAGAGAAAACTTCCCTATCAAGCTGTAGTATAGTTGGTCTAATTGGGAGCAGTACTTGTTTGAATCAATCATGTCATTCTCTTGAAAAGAGCTTATAGTAGAAGAATCCCTTCCACTGCCACTGTATTGTAATATCCCTTCTTTTAGGCGATATTAACAGTTCGTATCCATGGATATTTTCTCTGGCTGTTTCATCTCCCATGCTGATAAAAAAGGAAGTCCAAGATTCTTTTGATTTGGATGTTCTTTATTTCTCTCAATCGGACTTGAGAGAGGCGATGTGACACTCAGCGCTACTATATTCTAGTCTTTCTGTTGGTGCATGCAAAGACCCATGACACTACTGGGCCGACTACTATCACAACTAATTCTAAGCACTTGTGAAGACAACTGCCCTTTCTCTCAAAAAGCTATCTCTATTTATTTAGAAAATCCGGAATTATATTTCCTACATTAAACATTAATTTTTTATCAGGCTGAGAATCTAAAATTTATTGGTACTAAAAAATCTACCTATTTGATCTCTCTGGGGTATGAAGTCAAAACCAGACTTAGTGGCGGCCAGGGCCTTTAACCCAGTAATCTGATATCTCAAGAGTAAGAAAAACTTTTCTCCCCCTCCCCTTTTTACTTCACTTGGGTAGGCCCACCCACATTCAAATCTGGACATACACACTCTCCTAGTTCAACTTCATTTTCAACATGATATAAAAAAATGTCCACTTCTGCATCTTGTCACAGTTTCCATAATATCATTTTCTTGGTTTATCATCAAGCAATGTGATAGAAAACCAACAAGCTTTGGTAGTATCATAAAGTATTGCTGGGGTGCTCTAGGTTAGTGTAACTTTGGTTCTGAAAACAATCTCTAACCCCAAAGTTACCATCTAATGATAATACACTTCTATTTTCGCAGTAGTTGTATTGAAATTATTTTGTTAATAAGAGAGTTCTATAAAGACCACAATACATGGTAGTCCAAAGGTGCATTATCTGGTGAATATAGCCAGAGGAAACTTTCCAGCTCAGCTGTGGTAACAATTTTTTGAGTTCACCAAAGAAACAATTTCACATTATCTTACTGCAGGGTTAGAGTATTTGCAACCTTGAATTGAAATTTTGAAACTCCACTTTAAAACCTAATATTCAAATGCTTTCTAAAAAAGGACTATCTAAATAAAAAAATAAGTTATTAACTAAAAGTTTAAACATTAATTTTTGTTGTAAACATACTAAAAATTCATTGAATGAAGCCTCATTAATTTTAATGTGATCTTTAAACACAAAATGGTTCCCCATCCTTGCACTAATGGAATATTATGTCCTTTCTACTGACTTTTCATTCACTGCTGCCTTTAATTGGTTTAATAGGGAGCAGTCCTTATTTATAATTATTTGTTTCTCCCAATCAAATATATAGTATCATCTTCTTTCGAGGAAAACTAGCCTTTGATGTTGTGAGCAGTGGTTAATTTCAACTGTCCCATAGCATTGTAATAAAATATCTATTTTTCATTGTCTAATATGTTAATTTTTTTTTCTATTTAACTTATGTCTAGTCAGCAGAGCCCAAAATATGGTGACTGTACCTCCAGCAGAAGGGTAAGATCCCACTCAAAAGGGTGTCATGGGTAGGACATTTTGGAGGAGATGGCATCATGCCTCAACAGCATGCAAACACAAACTGCATCAGTTGAAATTTGATCAAAATTTGCCATTTACCCCTTTCAATGTGAATAAAATTCACCCAAGTTTGGATTTAGCTCAATCCGACTTTTGGTTTCTCCAAAAACTAAAATCATCATTAAAATGAGAATGAAATTAAAGAGAATGTGATAAGACAGCTGATGGTGATTTCAAAAGAAGACTGCAGACTGTTTAAGGTATCAAAATAGTGAAAAAATGCCATTGCTCAAGATGTTTGGACATTTTCTAAACAAACATGTGTAATATAATGGCCAAGGGATTTCGTTTCATGCCTTTGGGTTTAGTTAGGCTGAGAACCTTTCGGCTCAGTGCATGGGTTACTTAGGTGCAACATTAACACAGGTGTTCGCACGTGCGCGCAGAGCAGACATGTCACTCAGAGATGTCACAATAGCCTGAGAAGGGAGACAGGGTTACAGAGTGCGGGTGACGTCGCGCACCGGAAGTACGTGGAGGATTTTGGGAGATTTTTGAAGAAAGTTAGAGAGTTGAGAACTGGACACCGAACGAGACGGTTGACTTTTGCTTGCTCGTGGAGGCCTTGGGCAGGTGTCGCAAGAGATGGGGGGGGGGCAGATGAAAAGGCCGGAATAGAAAAATTGTGCCTCTCTCTCCTTATGTCGAAAAATATTTAATCTCAAAGGTAATAAAAAGTTTCGTACCTGAACAAAGAAGTTGTAAGTGTTTTTCGTGTTTCGAGATTCCTATGTTCTATCTTTACGGACATTCAATGTACGTTTCACACAGCCGTATCTGGCTAGGGTACACATGATGCTTACTAAATATGACTTGAAAATTGAAGAATGGAAATAGTGATTTCAAAGGAAGAAATAATGGGCTGAATGAATTAAAGTCTAACTCAGTCAACTGGGACTGTAAAATATGCAGTCTGCATCTCTGCAGAGGGTTAAGACTCCCTACCTAATGAGTGTCCCGAATATGACACAAAAACCATCTGATGATGAGGCTCCAGTTCTGGAGCTTTAGGGAATGTAGAATACCCCTTCATTGTCATTACTCCCAGGTCCACTCTGACCCAGAGTGGTAGTATCAGTTAGGGTTCCATCTCTTGGTCAAATAGAATTATTTAATCATTTACTATACTTGAAACCATTTAACTGTGTGCAAGCAAATGATTAATGTTGAGTTGAATTATTAATATTACATAGCAATAGTTTAAACCATTTAACTGAGTACAAATGAATGAATAATGTTTAATAGCAATACTTGAAATCATTTAGTGCCTTAGGTATGAAGCTGCATCTGATGGTGAGGCTTAAGTCTTGGAGCCATTGAAACCATTTAAGTGTGTGCAAACAATAAATAGTAATATTTGAACATATGTAAAGAAATAATTAATATTAAATAGAACTAATACTGTTAGATAGCAATACTTGAAACCATTGAACTGTGTGCAAACATGAGCTTTGGCTCATTCAAAAATAATGTTACCTACAAACTATTATCTTACAAATCTCACATCTGACATTAAATAATTGACAAGGGTTGATATGGTATAAAACACAACTAAACAAACAACTTATAGAGAACACTAACCCCAAGTCTATAAAGTTGCATGGTGATACACAAGAGAAAATTCAGCCGCACAATAAAATTTTAAAGCAGTGAACAAATTTCAAAGGTTTCAAATAAAACAATGGTTTGATAATAAAACTAAAAAACAAGCAATTATCATGTAGCTCTTTCTCTGACCTTTGTTTTATAAACTAAAAGAGAGAGAAAATCATTGATTGTCTGCAAAGTTGAAATATTCTCTCTATATGCCACTTCTTCAGTTGCATAATGGATTTTTGGTCCCATGCAGGCCATAAAAAATATTAATTATGATGCAAGTAAGTTGTATCTTAATTATAGATACGTTATCAACAATATAGTTCAATTGAAATCTGAATCTTAAACCAAAGAAAAAAAAAAGACAGTTATTTGTTCTTTCCAGTTTTAAGATACAAACCTTAATAACATATCTTTTTTTTTTCTGAAAGTAAATCTGATATTACATAAATTATTTGCACTGTCTCAGTGAAATTAGATCAGATTATGTCAAAGAAAAACACTGATACAGACAGATACTGATTTGGTAGTAGAAGGGTTTCTTGTTTCAGCCAAGAACACTTTGTCTTACTTATCAAGAAAGACTTATGACCACTGATTTATTCTTTATCAAATCAACTAGGATAGTTATGGTATATTTATATACTTATAACCCCACACAGACACATACATGTATATGAAAGAAATTCTCAGTGTTTGCATATATGCATATAACAGTAACCTAGAAAAACACCCATCATAGCAAGATTTTTATAAGAGCAATACATTTAAAATTCTCTAATTTAGACAGATTGATTTTAACAGCATATCAAACTGTCTAGGGTTATTTCATGCCGAGAAATTTGGGAATTGCATTCATTGCATGTTCATATTTACATTTTTTGCATAGTTGTTAAGAGATGTTTTCTTATTTTAAATAATTTGGGATGGCCAGGTACAATTACTCTGGGCCTGAGTGAACCTGGGAGTAATGGCAATGAAAAGTACTCCACACTTTTTAGATTTCCAGAACTAGAGTCTCAACTATCTGATGCAGTTTAGTGTCATATTCATGACACCCCTTTTTTTGAAAGGGAACTGTCTTTACTCCTCTGCAGGAAATACAGTCAATGTATTCTAAGCTCTGTAGATAGGGCAGTCTAACTTAAAGAGAATAAACCTGTTTCCAGCCCAATTTATAAAAGAATGATAATTATGATAATTTTGTGGATCTGCACACACACACACACACACACACACACACACACACACAGAATTTCACTCTTTCAATCATTCAAATTCTCAATATAATGGAGTTAACTATGAAATGCTAATTAAAATCCCTAATTCTTTCCTAAATAGAAATATCAATATCATGGATCACTGTTATAATAGGAAGCCAATGGATTCAGTATATATATATATATATATATATATATATATATATATATATATATATATATATATATATATATATATATATATATTGGTCCTGCAACCTGAATAATGAGAAATTCTCTTTTCATGGAAACACTAGATATTATTTGACAGCAAAAAAAACAAAAAAAAAAAACAAAACTAATGTTACTATATAACAGAATTTCTGCTTACTCCTACATTGCAAAAGGCTTCATTATCAGCTTAAAAATTGGCTGACCCAAAATACAAATAGAAAAACTAGACAAATGTTATTTCAATATTTATTTGATTTTTATTTCACGTTATTACCAATTTGGTGATGGTCTTCTTTATTCTGACCTTTGACAATTTGAAGCTGTATGTTAAAATTGTAAATTCATTATTTTCTAAGTTGCATACTTTTTTTCATCTTACAAATTTTTAACTTTATAATTTTATATATACCTTGATCAGGAAGAACAGATACTACACTCAGCTGCTCTCAATTTGAAGGCCAAGAAGTTACACTCTGACCCGAGACTAAAGTGCCAATTGATATGCAAGTAATCTAGAGAATTCTGATGATATTTCTTCTAATTCTTTAAGGTATTTGTAGGTATTTTATCGTTATATAAAACATTCTTAGAAGCCTTAAGCAAAAATTATAGTATTTAGCCTGACGTACTTACAGCTGACTAGTTATAATTCAATACACACCTCTTCTCCATGAAAAAAAAAAAATCACTTTTTTTTTATTTGTTACACAGTTATATCATACCATGTATTCACATCTAATACAAATAATTTTGAAACAATCTATTTGACCCATAGATGGGACTCTAACAAGTACTATAAACTCCAAGTCAGAGAGGACTTGGGAGTAACGGCAATGAAGAGAGATGCCACACTCTCCAAACCTCTAGAAGTGGAGCCTCACCCTGTAGCTGTTGTAGAGATAATGACTAGAGTGAGTTGAGATTAATAAAAGCAACCAAAATTAAGATGAAGTAAAAGACTAGTTAAAATAATTAGTGATTGACAAATCTTCATAAAAAAAATAAAATAAAAATATGGTATTAATACTACTAGTGTGTAAAAATAACAAACCTGTTGCTGACAAATTGGATATAAGAATATTCGTTAACTTCATAAGTTCCTTTTGGTTTTATGGCATATCAACCATTGTAGGTTATTTAATGCCAAATTCTTTTTTATACATATATATCTACGAGGATCATTAAATAAGTTTCCAGACTTTTTTCGTATGAGCACTTTTATTGATAGTACACACATGAAGCTCTAGTCCCCTTCAAAGTAATCTCCTCCGGCTGCAATGCACTTGTTGTACCATTCCAACAACTTCTGGAAGGCCCCATGGACCTCCTCTTGTGTGAGCGTGTCAATGACCTTCATCACAGCTTCTTTCATCTCAATTGTCTCATAACGACAGCCTCTGAGCTTAGGGAATAACCAAAAGTTACAGGGACTATAGGGAGGGTGAGGAACCGTCTTGATGCTCATCTTGGTCAAATAGTCTGTGACAAGGATGGAGTTGTGGACTGGTGCATTGTCCTGATAGAAATGCCACTTACCTGGCCAATCAACTCTGTTGTATTGACTTCCTTATTCCTCCCACACCTCTCATCATCCCTCACAGATTCCCTGCATTACTTGAATCTCTTATGCAACTCAAAAACTGATGCTCGATTCATGCAAGATGGTCCAAAAGCAGTCTAAAGCATTCCATACGTTTCTGTGGCATTTTTTTCAAGTTTAAAACAGAATTTTATTGCATATCATTCTTCTAAAGTGTCCTCACATCTAGATTGCATTTTTGAAATTCACCAGCTGTGACAATCAGGCTTTAGTAGGGTGTATTCCAATTCCTACTGTAGCTGTTCATTTGAACCTGAAATCTCAAAAATTAGTCATCTCATAAGATGTATAGCAATAAGATACTGAATTTTCAAGAGTCTATGACAATTTTAGATGCCTGTACAAAAAAGTCTGGAAACTTATTGAATGCACCACGTAATATATGATTTCTAAACACATTTTGTAGATAACATTTTTAAACAAGCCTGAGCTCATTTTTTTCACAAACAATTAAATGGTTTTATTTATTTCTGTTTAATACAAATAATTCTATTAACTATTAATCATTTGTTTGCACAGAGTTTAATGTTTTCAAGTATTCCTATGTATCACTAACATCATCATCATCATCAAGACGTGCCGCCAGCACGGATATCCTTGACCATCTCTCGCCACTTTTCCCTATCGTTCATCACCTCCGGCAGGTCTTCTGGGTTACATCCTGTGTCCTGTTAATTCAATTAAACATCAGTCATTTGTTTACACACAGTTAAATGATCAGACAGTTCTATTTCAAACAATTCAGTTTAGTACAAGTACACAGTTTAAATGTCAAACAGTTCTATTTGACTCATAGATAGGATCTCATCAGGTGATACCACACTAGGCCAGAGTAGACTTGGGTGCGATGGCAATGAAGATGTACTCTGCATTCCCCAAAAGTCCAGCATTACTGAAGCCTCACTAACAGATTGTTTAGTGTCATATCCAGAACACTCTTTGGGAAGTCTTACCCTTATGTAGAGATGCAGTTGGTGTATTCTGCAGCTCCAGTCAACTGGTACAAGCATCATTTGATGCCCACAATACCAGCGCTCTCATAGCTAAGTGCTAAAAACAACTGGTAAGGAAAACTAGACTTCTAACGCAAAAAGGTGGACATGAATTCAAATTCCACCAAGAGTTTATCACTTATTGTTTTCAATTGAGTGAATTGTGATTGAAAAAAGCAACCAAAATTAAGATGAAAAATACAGTATAGACTCGAGTAATGGACAAGTTCTTAAGACCAATTTTTCACCTCTACCAAAAAAAAAAAAAAAAAGGTCATTCATTACATGATGTATGTATTTCAAACATGAAACTTATATGTCTACACCTAAACTTGCCTTAACCTTAATCTAAAGTATCACCATATAGTCTATGCTTAAACAAAGGCTATTAGCTAAGATAAAGCTTTTACTTAAAAATTACATATCTAATTATTCTATAGATACTATTGTGAATTAGTAGTGGAGTTTTAGTATGTTTGGAATATTCAAGTAAACACAATAGGCTACATTAAGGTCTAGACTACAATGTTTATTTACTGTATTGCATTGATTTTGATTGTATTACAGTAGTTTTGAAAGCATTAAGGGTTGTTCATTATACAAAGTTGTTCATATATAAGAACTAGTTAAAATTAATAATAGTGATTGACAAATCCAAGTCTAAAAATATATAAAAAGAAGCAAACCAAAAACACATTAATGGTTCACAGTTCTAGCATTTACTGTTCTGGAGTAAAGGTGATGATAGACCAACACTACCTTTTATTAGAATATATTATTAATGTGACAATGCCCAAGTTGAAACAACTTTCACAACTTGCCTAGATCTTTAGAGGCTAATTCTGTCTGGGCAATAATTAAGTCTGATCTTATTTAACAGGAAGTAATTCATTAAACAGACGGAAGAATCAATAAATCTAATTAAAGAGAAAACAAGGTTGATTCATTTTGCACTTAATCTACTGACTTGATTGCCTCGAGAAAAGATTTATTTCAGGTTTTGACCAGCCGAGTGTGACAAATCAAAATTACTAGTGTGAGTCAAAAGTTTTGCAATATTTTGGTATTCAGCAGCTCCAGGTGCTTTTGCTGAGATTGTGAAGGTTAAAAACTACACTGGACTATGAGATGCTAAGTTTGCCTGATACTTTCCAAGAGCTACTTACCAGATTTGTTTCTATGGGTTGGCACACATGTGGTTTTAAAGCTTACAATGCTATAAAACCAACCCAACCCACTTAAGATCTTATGGTAGTATCTCAAGAGCTTCAATGCAACTGGAGGTCAGCAGTGAGGGTCCAGGGTTCACAAGAGTAAAGAAAGATTAAGGTGTGTGCACGAGTTTGATTTTTGATGTCAGGGAGATATTTATGTCTTGCCAAATGCATTTCAGTTTTGTCAGTGCAATTCTGGTCAGAATTTTATTCACATAGATGTATATTTTAAAAAAAATAAAAGGACAGTAACTAGGCATTGCATGTTCAATGTGTTTATTATGTAAAATTTATAAAATGAAAATACTAAGTGATTGTAAAAGGATTTTTAAAATCATCTATAGACTATAATAGTTGATGGGGAGTAGAGAATAAAATATGAAGTATACAAAAATATAAGTATTTGTACTGTAAGTCTGTTAAGTATGTAGGTCAGTGGGTCAACTCAATTTAGTTAGTTTTAATTTGTAGATCCAAATCAACAACTCTCACTCTTATCTATTTCAATCTATCATCAATTTAAGTTGTTGAAAAAGATCTGTTGTTTCAGATTAATTTAGTGCTTGAAAGTAATGACTTGAAAATATATTCGCCTCTTGATGGTACAATTAAAAAAACAAAATCTGGTTTTTATTTTTAAATCTCAAAGACTATATTAACATTTGACTCTCGCTTTTTCTAAGATGAATTTGGTTACATAGGACCCTAGAAAATTTTTAAAGCATTATGATCTCCTCAGAACTATAGAAGAGATAAATGGTTTGGTTTCTTTGTTTAATGGCATATCAAACTTTGTGGGTTATTTAATACCAGAGCCATTTTTGAAGAAGAACAATCATGGTGCTATTTAAGCTGGGAGAATAAGACGGTTCATACCTTTTTCAAAGGTATTAGTCCAAAAGTGAACATAATAGGGTGTCTGGCATTTGAACTGACTTATGACAATGTTGCAGTCTGGTGCATTAGCCATTATCCTATGGGGACTCCTCGAGATGAACAGGAGATAAATTAACAAGGTTTCTGTCTAACATGAGACGTAACCCCTAAGAAGCATATAGATCGTGGTATGTGAAAGATACAGGAAGAAGCAATTGGATGTGCCATGGTGTAATGGTTATAGTCATAGAAAATGGACACAGAGACACAAATTCAAATCCAAGACGAGACTGCTTGCATTTCACATAGCACTAATACCCTTGAGAAAGGTATGAAACCAATTATACTCCCTCCAGCTATGAGTAAATAGTAAGAAAGACTGGGTTTTTTAAGCCTTGGTTAGGCAACCAGTCTAAGGGAAAGAAAGCTCTGAATTTGAGTCTATTAAACTCCACTTAAAAATTGACCAAGTGTCACATCCTGACCGTGTGGAGAGGTTGGTATGTACGTACATGAAGAGGCAATCCTCCAGTTCCTGGGACATTGAATTATATCCCAGCAGATCAAAGTAGCTTTGAGCATTCCCTTGGTTCTCTCTCAGATTGTCACTTACCCTTGATAAAACTTTTGTTTTTATGTCAATCTCAAGAATTTTTTATTCACATCACAAATTCTGTTACCAAATTTCTTATTGAAATTTTCAATGGCACATGTCAATTCCACATATGATGGCTTTAAATGTTTTGAATTAAAAACTTTAAAATTCTTATTCACCAACTTGTTAACCAAAACTATCATTACATCCTTATGTCATTCTTTTCTTTTTTTCAAAAAAGGGTGAGTGGGGGGGAGTTTTATCTCTCAGCAGAAGATACAGTTATCATGCTATAACCCCAAGTGTCAGGTTAAAAAAAACAGAATTATAGTAATTATTTATGTATGACATGGACTACTAATTTCTGGGAAAAAAAAAAAAAAAAAAAAAAAAAAATGATTGTGTATAATATGTACTTTTTAGAATTTGTAACTGTTAAATTTAACGTAAATTTAGCATTTGTTCGAATTTCTAACATTTTGTACCGACTTGAAAAAAGAATTTATATAGTTTACAAAATTTACACAGTATTTAGAGCAAACACATGGACAAGTTCACATAAAAATGTAACAAGCTTATGACAAAAATAAACTTGCATGAGGAAAAACAATTATAAACAAAGACACATTTCAGTGGATATTTTTCAGTAATGGAATAAAACATATTAGTTTGGATTATAGATATAACTTACTTTCAGTCATCCTGTCCTAAATATGGTGAGGCAGGTGGTCAGAAAAAAAGTTAATTATATAGTTCTTATGCATAATATGCATCCCTAACTTATAGGCTGAAAAACCTGGAAAAATAATGTCTTATACATAAATAATTATGGTATTTTTTAGATTAGATGACTTGCAAGATCAGCTTGGTACATTAAAAATTACTGGCATAAGTGTCTGCTGGGGAGAAGGGTTGGGTAAGTGGGGGTTAAACCAGTCATCAATTCAGGGCATTTTTGGGCAGGTAATATTTAACAACTGGCAAAAAACATCAGACGGTGTAGTGGACAAAAATTCTGTTCTAAAGTTGCTGGCTCAACTATTGAAAACCATTTTCACTGGTATGAATGATATTTAGACCATTGTGTCATCATTGGAAAACCAATGATTGTTATTAAGAAATATTCTGAATACATATTTTTGGTTCCCAATCCACACACACACACGTACATCAGAACACTGAAAGTATTCTCAGCAGTAAAAAAAAAACCAAAAAAAACTTGGATGCTTGATAATTTGTGAAAATTGGTAGGTAACTATTTATTCACTAGAATGTTACCTAACAGACAATGGTGTTCTTATGTTGTGAATGTTTTTATCCATAATGGGTGATATGAGGATTGTGTCATTTTTGATCATTCATATATCAGGTGTCTGACAAGATACTCATAAACTTAAGCAAGCTTAGTGGAGGTGCCTGTGGTGTAATTGTTATCGTCGTAGAAAATGAACACGGCGATACGAGTTCAAATCCTGGACGAGACTGATTGCATTTCACATAGCACTAATACCCTTGGGAAAGGTATGAATCCAATTATTCTCCCTCCAGCTATGGGTAAATAGTAGGACAGACTAGGTTCTTCAGCCTTGGTCAGGCAACTAGTCTAGGAGAAGGAAAACTCTGAATTCAAACCTGTTAAACTTCGCTTAAAAATTGACCTTGCGTCATATCCTGCCCGAGCGGAGGGGTTGGTAAATAGGATAAACTTAAGCAAGCTTTCATCACATATGCATAAGGAAAACATAACAGATGATGTGACACATTTTGTGCATTAAAAAGCAATAGACACAAGGTTTTTTTTATATATATATATATATACACACACACACATACACACATCGGCTCATTGGCCCAGTGAGTAGTGTTCGCCAGGGAAGGAGCAGTGCCCTCCTCGACACGTCGGTGTAGTAGCTATTGAAAAGGGAGCCTTTGGGTCAACCTTGACTACAGTCGCTTATATATATATATATAATATATATATCGTAAGTAAAATTGGCGACCAAAAGTCTCCCTTTTCAATAGATACTACACTGAGAAGTAGGGGAGGGCGCTACTCCTTTCCCTGGATTGCTCCACTTTACCCTCGATACCTTATATTGCTGAGTGTTAAGCAAGGAGGTATCAAGTACCATTTCTTAAAATCTTTGGTATGACACAACCTGGGATTGAACTCAGGTCTCTCGGATCATTGGCAAACACTCTACCCACTGGGCCAATGAGCCAACACACACAAAATTTTATCAAAGCAATAAAAAGACAAAGTTTTATTCATGATGGGACTAAAAACATAAAAAGCTAAAAAGGTGACAAGCTAGAAGACCAGTTTTATTCTTGCTCAATAAGGTAAATCAAGGAAAATATTGTGTAGAATGATAAAAAAATAAAATATAGGAGATATTTATGATGTGGGGGATATATTGTATTGGAGACTATAACGAAATAATATTAAGTCCTAGCAGACATTCCCTCTGTTTAAAGAGAGATAGTCTATTGGACAAAATATGAATAGTCTTCAATACTTTCAGATGAAATGAAGAGTGTGACTTATCAACCTTTTTAGGTTATCTAATGCCAAAGCCATTCTCCTAGAAAAACAGTAGTGGTACTATTTGACCCTAGCTGGGAGGATAAGGGGTTCATACCTTTCCCAAAAGGTATTTGCCCGAAAGTGAATGTAATAGCGAGACTGGAGTACAAACTCACTACGATTTCGCAGTCCATTGCTTTAACCATTACACCACGAGGACACCCCCTACATATATTTTAAGTATAAAGATAATAAAACAGGATAAAAAAACTGAGTTTTTATCTTGTTTTATTGTCTTATTTTATACTTGAAATATATTGTGATATAGCTCTGCATTTTAGTACATTGAGCAATGTAAAGTTTTTATGGATTAAAAATGCTATCAGAATTTTAATCACATATATATATATATATATATATATATATATATATATATATATATATATATATATATATATAGAGAGAGAGAGAGAGAGAGAGAGAGAGAGAGATTTTTTTTTTTTTTTATTTGTTTTATTTTTACACCGTTGATAAGTTATTTATTAAACTTAGCTTAGTTGTGGCACAAGGCCAGAATCATTGAACTAACAATGGCCAGTTAATACAACTTGTTAACCATTGCACATTATTGATAAGATCAAGGTCAGTGTGTGTAACCGTCATGCCTTCCAACCGGGGGTGGGGATTTCTTTAGTGATCATGGAAGGGCAGGGTTTTAATAATGTTTTGTACAGGGCTTGAAATAAACAGTGGCATGTTGTATCACTGAAAATAGAACATTGGTAGGAGACAACAAGTGCTCATATCAAGGTCACCCCGTTGGGAGAGAAGATTCAAAAAAAAAAAAAAAAAAAAAAAAAAAAAATTAAGAATAGCTGATTACTAAAGGATGAAAACTTTTTGCAGATTTTGACATCATCTTGGGGTCTTTTTGGCACAATCCATTATCATACATAATTAGGTTATAATAAAATTTGTATTTTATATAACTACTATTTTATGAAAATTGGTATGTAGTAGAATGGATTTCTCCCTATCATAGATGGGGGTGACTACCATGAGACCCTAGCACCAGCCCTAGATATGATTTAAAATATCTTAAGTATAAGCACTTAAACTAAAACTATTTTGGAAATTGTAGCCCAACCCCAATCAGTGAAACTGTATTAAAAATAAATAAATAAATCATATTAGTGCATAGATAAAGATTTAAAGACCTAGTTTTTAAGCCAAAAAAATTGGTGTCAACCTATACATGAGTAAAAAGGCCAAAATTTAAACAAATACCGAAATGATTAGGAGTAACGATTGGTTGGTTGTATTCTATGGCATATCAACCCTTGTAGGTTATTTAATATCAAATCCTGCTGATACATGTATATTAAATAGATATGATTTGTAAATGAATAGTTTGTAGGTTACAATTTAAACAAGCCAGAGCTAATTTATTTGCACAAAGTGCAAACATTTCAAATTTGCTAACACAAACAATTCAATTTAACTCATTTGTTTGCACACATCTGAATGTTTAAACAACTCTGACTCATTGATAGGAACCAAACAGGTACTACCACTCTGGAGTCCGAGTGGACCTTAGAGTAATGGCAATGAAAAAGTACTCCACATTCCCTTGAGCTCCAGGACTGCACCCTGACCATTAGATAGCTTAGTGTCATATCTAGCACATCCGTTGAGAGGTGGGAGGGGGTCTTACCTCTCGATGGAGGCACAGTTGGTGTATTCCGTAGCCACAGCCGACTGGGCTGGAGCAACTCCAAGTTTAAAAAAATAATTCCATGAACTAATGATTTCGTGATAATAAATCCAAGATCGACTTATCTTGCAAAAAAAAAAAAAGTAAAAATTAAAAAGCATGTGGGTCTAACTTTAAAAACGACCTTGTATCACATTTTGTCTTCGTGGCAATGTAGAAATCAAGAGATAGAGAAAAAAAAAGAGACATTTAATGAAACTTACACGTCTATTTAAAAATAATTTTATAGTTTAATCAATATTTTTTCCTACCTTGTCGTACACGGAGTAACGAAAAGAACAGACCCTTTACACACTAAATGCACAATATTTTTTTTGTACGGAAGGAGTTAGTCGGTTACAAGAAAGTCGCAGATAGAGGCGTAAACACTTCCTCATTTTTAGGTGTATGCAATGTGTCTTTTAAATCTAAAACGTTAAGATATATATTTTAATTTTTGAAATAATATTGTCTGGTAAATTCCGGTTGGGGTCAACACCGACTTAACTGTATATGTACCGCCGAAGCACTTTCAGAGTCTCAAGACTCAGCACATAAAACAAAATTATTCCTGCTGAAAACTACAAATACACATAAAAAAAACAAATTTGTTCATTAAAGCGTCAACTTTAATTCATTACAAAGTTTTGACAAAGTACTTTTTTTAAAGACTTTTTTCTCAATACGGAAAGAAAGTAGCTTTTTAATAGCAGTTAGAAGTAATCTTTTCAGTATATTTAATTACATTTATCACTTTAAATAAAAAAAAGAAAAAAGGAAATAATTAAGACAATATTTTAAAAACTAATAAAGTAGATATCTAAGATACTATTTTTTACCCGACAGAAGGAAAAAATAATGAACCACGACATAAAAATGTAACTAGTAAACACGCGTACTTTTTATTACATGCACGGACTCACATATAACAGATGATATTCAGGTAAATAGTCATTCCTAAATTATAAATACAGTAGATAACAATTGAGTACATAGTCTAAACGATTAATTGTAATTGTTTGACCTCCCGAAAACAAATAGGAATCTTATTTTGATTATTATTTCAAAATATTCTGCTTTTAATTAATTAGTGATTATATATACATCTATGTTTATTTTTCGGTACTCACAATATCTGATAAAATGAAACGAGTACATAATTAAAATCGAACTAAAATGAACCTTGAGTTTTATACAGTTTATTTCATATCACATTTTTTATTTTAAAAATCTAAATTAAATAAAATCAACTATATGAGCTGTAGGGTGTTTTTCCCTCTTTTTCGAAGAAAGAAACACTAGTAGTGAAAAACAATGTTTTAATCCTGATTCGCTTATATATATATATATATATATATATATATATATATATATATATATATGTGTGTGCGTGTGTGTGTGTAAACCTTATTTGACATTTAAATATTTCAATTACTAGATAGAAGAATATAGTTCTAAGAGAAGAAAGCCTCGAAAAATTAGATCCAGACCAAATTCCAATTCAATGAAGAATTAAAACAACGGAGCTTTTTTTTTTTCAAAAATTCAAAAAAAAAAAAGATCGCTGTTTGTTTCGAGCGTTTGCTTAGAACAAAAATTTAAAAAAATCAGCTTACCCTCCACATTGACTGCTTCCGTCTAGATTTACTATTGTCATATGAAGAATGATCTTGGCCAATATTAATGGCAAAACTGTCCCTCGACCACGGGACACTCATGTTTGTTGTTTTCTGTCTGATTCGCCTCTGCCGTTTTCGTTAACTGACGAGCTGAGGATTGAGTTATCTCCCTTGGCAATTGTTTGTGGTAATTTTAAGTGATTTATTTCCCTTGTGAGTGGGGCGGACCTCTTGTAATAATTATGATTATGACAGGCGCAACTTAAACAGGTTCCATTCATGGTCATCAATCGGAACTTTTAAATCATTATTCTTATAAGAAATGAACACTGTGTCTGAAAGCATCATCACTATACCGTCACATATAGACTTCCTATCTTGACTAGTGCCTGTATTTTTATGCTTTCATTCTTGCTAATGTCAGAGAGAATGTGTTGCGGCACTTATTCAATTGAAGAAGTTTTGCCTGCCTAGAAAATCTGTATTAGAAACTCTGAATATATATATATATATATATATATATATATATATATATATATATATATAAACTACGAAGAAGAAAAAATGACACACGAAAAAAAACAAAACAAAAAAAAAACAACAACAAAAAACAAATAAGACCAAACCATTTCAATAAAAACTTTGGGTAAAATAAAGTGTTCGGATGCCGGCAAGCAAAATAGTAGCAGAACTGAAATAGTTACTTACTTCACCTTCTATTGGTCATTTTTGTGAGTTTTAACATTTAATGGTATTGCATAGAGCATATAAAAAAGTAAACAGTATGTTTATGGAATATATATATTTTGTAGCAGAAAGAACTTCGTATTTTTGTTTGGCGCGTAAATTAATTTAACCGTTATGGCCGTCTTATATTTTCACCCAATAAGGATGACTTATCCTATTCATCCCGGACCATTTTCCCGCACAACATGAAAATGGTGAAATCCCGCCAAACTATATCTTCCTCAGAGCCTTTCGAGAAGGACGGACGTACTTTCTCTCCGCTCCCTTCATAGCAGCAGAATCACATCGCCATGAGGAAAGCTGTCTAATTAATGGACGTTTTGAGTCTACCCTCTTCGACCAAGAGTTCCCAGTTGAACATGAATTAGATGCATGTAATCCGCCACACACAGGAACACCTTCATGTCGCCTCTAACTTTTGCTATGTCTACAGCGACGCGCAATTTAGCTCAGACACCCAGCTACCTCATTCTTGGGTAACATTATCTGGAGACTTTCACGCCTCTCTCCAACAGCAACCATGACCTCACATTTATGGATGACTGCATCACTCCAGTCTTTAAACAGCAAACACGACTTTTGCTACATGTACAGCGACGCGTATTCTGCTCAGACATTCAGCATTGCCTTAACTGTGGCGATGCACATTCCGCTCAGGCATTTAGCTGCTATCATATTTACTAACCCCTATGCTCGAGTAGGATATGACGCAAAGTCAATTTTTAAGCGGAGTTTAACGGGTTTGAATTCAGAGTTTTCCTTCTCCTAGACTAGTTGCCTCATCAAGGCTGAAGAACCCAGTCTGCCCTACTATTTACCCATAGCTGGAGGGAGAATAATTGGATTCATACCTTTCCCAAGAGTATTAGTGCTATGTGAAATGCAATCAGTCTCGTCCAGGACTTGAACTCGAGTCGCTGTGTCCATTTCCTACGACGATAACCATTACACCATAGGCACCTCCGAAACCATTACACCGCGGGCAATTAGCTGCTATAATTCCTTCTCAACTCAATAACTATTTCATTCCTTCCTACGAGACTTGCAGTATAAAGGTACCCTTTATTCTGGCTGTCATTAAACCTTCTTGAAAACCTTACAGCATCTTCGTTCTTCTCCCCCTTTATTTACCTTCAAATATAGCAGGGGAACTAATGTAACAAATGATCATCACTAATATATATATATATATATCATCTACATAATATTTAAAAATTCTCCCATAAAAAAATAACATAAAAATGCTGTGCCACCAACGAAGCCTTCATCAGATAAATTTTTTTGTTTGAGGCTTGCATAAAACTTTGAATAACAGCTGAGCAAGAGTGAATAATTATTCTAGTATATATATAGTAAAAGAATTTAATGTAAAATTTGCAATATAAAGGAATTTAAAGTAAAATTTGCAATATAAAAGAAATTTAAGCAACAAAACTAAATATGAAGGAAATGACACTAAAGCCAAATTTGATATTTAAAGGGTTAATGTTTTTAGGGGGCTTTAGTGTATAATTTTAAACGGTAAGTTCCCCAGTTTTCGTTCTCGGATAGTGATTCAAAAAGATAATACAGACAGCAAAGTTTTGGAAAGGAATTTTATACAAAGAAACAAGATGTAATTAAAAAATTCAGAAGGATGGAAAAGATAAAGCTTTGTAAATTTTAGTGTAATTTGCGGGATTGTATGAGAGAGAGTGTCCAGAAACAAAAGTTCTTTGAATTTACGAATTTTTTCTTTTTCTTTTTGTTGAAAAGTTTCAATTTTCATTTAATTATGAGTCTTTTGTGAAGTTGTCTTTCAGCAGAATTCTCGGATTGAATTTTCATTTAGTTTAGAAGAATTTCAGTAGAATTGACTTTGGGTTGACTTTAGTTGAATTTCAGTAAACTTGTTTTTAGGTTGACTTCAGTTGAATTTCAGTAAAGTTGTCTTTAGGCTGACTTTTAGTTGAATTTTTTGGGAAGCTTCTTGCCTGTTCGAATACTTATCGGGTATTCAAGAAGAGAGTCACAAACACTTTCTGCTGGCTATTATTTTCCTGTCTTTACAGTCTGGTTCTCAAGTTCGTACTAAAGATTTAGTGGTAATTGTCGACAAATAGCGGGAAATAGCTTTTTGGTGCCGTATTGTCTGGGATTACTTCTGCATTTTCTACTCTGGCCAAAATTAAGAGCCACAAGTGGTCGGTTTGTTTCCTTGTTAGAAATAAATTATATATATAGTTGGTATCATACAATAACTGATGTTTGCACAACAGCATTGCTTCTAACAAAGCCTTCATCAGATGATGACTCGGGGTTCAGGCATGGTTTCGGGGCCGAAGCATCATTACCGACGTGATCCCAGAACGGGCGAACTCGCTCGCAGTAGTAGAAGGCGTGCTCAGACGTTTCTTCCAAACCACAGCTGCAGCTAGCGCAATCAGGTATGTAAGCTAGGCCCGCTCTGAAGTTCAAGCCGAAAAGAGGCAATGCGTTCCGTGCAAGTCGCCAGGTGAGCGAGAACTCGGAGTTGTTCAAGAAGCTCGATCCTGGCGCCCAATTCCTGTGGGAACGGATCTCCTCCGCCGTCCAGCCGGGCCGCTCGCTAAGAGGGCCCGAAGCGGAATCCACCACTTGCTCCCGATATAGCTCTTTCCGAGGCCGTGAAAGATCACTGGACCAAGGAAGGTTACGAAGGGCCACTCGGCACTCGCGGACAAATGGTGTTTCTCCCATCGGCTTACGTCGACCTTCAATCTTTGGGTCTGACCGGAGGCGTAGAAAAGTCCGACTCGTCTTTCGTCTCCACACCGCGTCCCCCGTCAAGGATCGGCTCAAGTATGCAAGTCTTTCAGCAAGCCAGTGGCTCTCCAGATCAGGCATACCCAGACCCCCGTTGCGCGTACGTTGGATGCAGACCTGCAGAGTAATCTGGAGAGGAATCGTTGAAGCGCCAGCCGACGTGACTTAGGCAGAGGAAGTACAGCCAATCGGTAAAGTATCAAGGGGAAGACGTACACTGCGCACGCACCCGCCCTGTCCTTTAAGGACAACCTCCTTGAAAGCCAGGTTCCCACCTGAGCATCCACCTTAGCTTATACTTCCGACCAATTTCGCTCCAGTTGGAGGTCGGGCCCGAACCACACCCCGAGGATGCAGACGGATTCGCTAAGACCCGGGCTAAAATCTTTAACTCTGTGTTAAGCAGAGTTATGGGCCTGTAGTCATCTAATCCTTCCCAAACATGCCGGCTACCTTTCTTCAGCAATGTGATCACGCTTTTGGTAATGCTATCAGGGATGGCTCTCTTGGCGAACCAATGGTTGAACATATCCGTCAAAATAGGCACAAACATGTGCGGCAGCCTCAAGTAAACTTCGTTGGGAAAACCATTAAGTCCTAGCGACTTGTTGAGGCCGACCTGCTTCAACGCATCACGGATTTTGGCATTCAGTAATCACACCCTCTCAGCTTGCTGATTTAACCGCCTTAAGAAGGGGAAAGTCGGCAAGATAGCTGCGAAACTCCCGAAGCGGGATATCAGGACTGCGGGCAAAGCGATCACGAAAGTGCGCCCGATTCGATCGTAGCACGCGCCCATCCGAGGACTTAACGGAATCGATAAACCGACCGAGAAACCTTCCCATTTTTTCCTCACGCGCAATCGCATTCGATTTCACAGCTTCGTATAGAACTCTTTTTAACCTAAATCTAACTACGAATCCTTTGTAGCGGTCGCTAGTCTCACGCTCAAAATCCCTCCTAGCTAGTTCTACAGTTAGGGAGTCCCCCTCAGCCACCGCCCGGGAAAGTCTATCTTCTATAGATTTTGCCTTCCTGGTTATATCTAAATTGAAGCTGTCGAACGTACTTGGTGGCGAAATCTCTAATACTATGTTTAAGAGAAATCCACCACATGTTCCCGGTAACCGCCCCCACTAACACTCTCTTAATTAGGGATTTTAGCCGGTCCCGGAAGTCTCTTTATCCCCAGTAAGGAAGTATTGAACTTCCAGTAGCCGGCCAGACTAGGCCTATTAGCTAACCGCAGACTGACCCTAACAAGTGTATGGTCAGTCAGCACTATCAAGTGGAACGTGGGACAACTAACGAAATCGCTATCAGCTCTTCTAACTAACATTCTGTCCAAGTAGGAACCTACTTTGGCAGAGGGCGAGTTATTTAGCCACGTCCAAATCTCCCTCCCAGGGTGATCCAGACGAAATCTGTCGACCAAGTCATGGCGAGCCATAAAGTCGACAAGGGTGCTTTCACACCTTCCCAACCTACTAGCTCCCTATCTGACCTTATCTATCTTGGGATCAAGGATCGCATTCCAATCACCCATTAAGATTAGCCGCTTCGAATCGTCAAGGAACGGCGCCAACTGCCGAATAAAGGAAACCCTTCCCATAGCGATATTGGACGCATAGAGCACAACCAGCCAGAACTTGAAACTTTTAACGGCAACATCGGCCACAACCAGTCGGCCCCCGTCGCCTGCAAAAACAACGTTTACATTAGCATCAAGGCTGCGTCCAACTAGCAAAGAGACCCCAGCGCTACTGCGGCTGCCGTATGCTGAGAAAACATTAAAGTTGTTCTCCAGCATCCGACAGTCCGCAGCGTAAATGAAGTGAGTCTCTTGCACTGCAGGGATTTTCACACTGAGGTTCGTGAGTTCAGCAAGCAAGCGCGCACATTTACTTGAATCCCTCAGTCTCCTCACATTCAACGTGGCAAGGTTTAAAGCCATCAGACCCACTTACCTTACTCAGTGTCGACTACGGGCCGGAAATCCTCTGGGGTGAGGATGCCGATGGCCTGACGCAGCGAACCGGTACCGAGTTCAGTAGTAACTCGGCCGGCCGTGGAAATTCCTCCGACATCTAAGGTGCACTTCAACTTTAGGACCCTACAAAATGAAGAGTGAACAAAAATCGGGACCCTGCCCATACATTTGGATAAAATGTTATTGAGGGAGGGGTGCTCCAACTCCACCAACCTTATGTCTGTTCGACTGGCTTCCTCAAGGAAACGCCACAGTTCCCTTGCACGGTTGCGAGCCGAACGAATAAAGATGGTTACCATGGGTGCACCCCTAAACAGATATGCATTGGTGATGTCTTTTTCGTTCATTTTTTCTAAGCAATGAGCGGGTTTAAAGTTTTTTTCTAATGATGTTCTACTGAGGGTGACTCGAGGGTATCCGCGCAAAAATAAAATCCGTTAAGTGCCTGGCGTACCTCATTTGAGACCGACTTATTTCTTTTCTTTGTTGATGTTGATGATGATAATGAAGGCGTTGACTGCGTTGATTCTCTGATCTCTGAGTAGGACCGTGTGAATATCTTGGGGATTGAAATGGGTGAGAGAGAAGGCAATTTTGGGGTAAGGGGGGTTTGGGTTGGTGCATTTTTTTGGTTGTGGGAGTGGAATGAGTTGAGCTGGGCGTCTGGTTTTTGCTTGTGTTTCTGCTTGTGACTATGATTGGTTATTTTTGGCTTTTTTCTCCCCCTCCCCAGTAATATCATCGCTATCTCTCCTTCTTTTCAGATTTGTTGTAGTATCCATTTCTTCCTTTTTTTCCCCGGGATATGTTGTTTTTTCTTTTTCTTTTTATTCGCTGAAATGGGTGATTTTATTCCATTATTTGTTAGCGTTGGTGATTTTGTTGATACTGTTGTTTCCGTTGTTTTAGCTGGTGTGATTACTGTAGTTGTTGTTGTTTTGTTTGTTGGTAAATTGCTGGTTTTATTTGGGGAATTTTTTTTTGGATTCCCCCCTTTTTTCTGGTATCTTTGATCCACCCCTCCTCATCTTTTTTGTTGGGGTGGTCCTCAATATTTTTAATTGTTGGTGCTGTGGTTTTTTTTCTGTCGCTGTCGTTGTGCTGGTGGTAGGTGAAGTCGTAGTAGTAGTCGTTATTGTGGTGGTGGTTTTTTGAGGGCAGATTCTGGAAAAGTGTCCAAGTTGCTTACAGGACCAACATAATGGTCTCTTGCCTTCAACGACCAAATGACAATATCTGGACGCTTTGTCGTTAACGCTATTTCAGTTGGAAATATGAAGTTATGTTTTAAATCGGTTGCGATGTACCAGTCCGTGCAGCCCTCAAGCAATGATGGTTTACGCATATTTTCACGTGCAAGTTTCGAAATATTTCCTTCTTTAACGAACTGAATTGCTCTGTTGTTGATAATATTTAGAGTTTTATTGGCAGTCTTACAACATATTTTCGAAACCTCAGCAAAAATCTCCAGGACTTCGTTATGTCTCCAAGTACAGCTTCTTAGAGCGTACTTACATCCAGTGAGAATATGTTTGAGGTTGGCAGTTTTCTCACATGCTCTGCATCGGTTGGATGTAGTTAACCCCCAAGCATGAAGGTTGACTGGTGTTGGTAAGACGTCGTAGACTGCATTTATGTGGAAACTTAATTTTTTTTGGTTCCATGTGCTTGAGGTCGCTCCATGTGACAGCTCTGTCTTTTGCACTCTCCCACTTGGTCCATGCGCCTTGTTTCCTTCCTCAAGATGATGAATTTCTTCCGACACCATTTTTCTTCTGTTTAACGTGGATTCTTTGGACCACCAACGCTGTGAATGTAGGCCCAGACCTGTTTTCCCATTTGCCACAGTGCCAGTTATTTCTTTCATCCTGAGGGCCGATTCAGCATTCTCAACAGCTATTTTTGCCTTCCATTTCCGATCGGTTATAACAGAAGGCTGGGCGTTCTTCACCAGTTGGTCGCGAGAGTCACGCAGTTATATATATATATATATATATATATATATATATATATATATCATTGTTAACTCTAACTCATCAATTACACGGTCTCATGTGTACATGTCGACTACTTAATCTTTTATTTTATTTTAGAACTTAGATTGTCGTCGGCATTTACAATCTTTGACCCAGACCCAATGGTCACCAGATTCTTTGATATTAACCACTGATTGTCTGGGTCAGCGGAACAGATATTAGACCTAAATACGCACGCAGACACAGACAGAAACAAACAGATACAAGCACGTACAGAACTTAGATGGAGCTCGAATCTTTTTGGCCCAATGTCGTATTATTAGATTACTCTCATATAATAAACAGAAAAAATACAGTCAAAATTTAACAGTTAAGTTAAAACAAAAATATATTGTTTGAAAAACGGGGAGTAAAACACAATTGATATTTTAAATCATTCTTTATTATTTCAGCCAGAAATCTATTTGTCAGAGTCATTGTTTGGGTTATTTATTCGTTTAGTAGTTTGTCGTCGTTGATTTTGGGCTTAAGTATATGACACTTTTGTTCTTCGTTTTCTTATTACACAAACTTTTCTTCTTTGCCCGCAGAAGGCTGCAAGAGAATTTAAGAAAGGGAAGAAAGAGACGAAGATACCTTTTTAACTCCAACTTTATTTTAGGGTTGAATTACTATTCTAGGGCGTTGAAAGTTTCCTTGAGTCAACAAACGTAGTTGCGTTTCCCTGACAAGGTGTTAAAATATATTAGAGTTGTTTTCGGTGGGTTTGTGAGTTTGATGTTGATGGTGTGTCCAGAAGATGTTTTCAGCAGAGGGCGTTGCTAATAGAAAACACGACCTTCAGCCAAGTCCGAGATTTGGTGAACATGTGCGCTACCTGTCAGGTATAAAAATGTATTTCTAAGAAAAAAATCAAATCGACCACGTGCGGCACTTGATTCAGCCAGAGTGGAAAAGGGGGGGAGTAAACCCAGACAATACGGTGCCAAAAAGTTACGTCCACTTTTGTTGAGAACTACTATTGGGACCCTCAGAACGAATTCAGGGACCAAATTGAAGGCAGGAAAAAATACCCTGCGGAAGGGTTTCGACACTCGCTTCTTGAAAAGCTGATAAGTATTCAACAGGCAAGAAGCTTCTCAAGAAATAAAAGTAAAATTAAACGAAAGTCGACTACTGAAATTCTACCAAGTTAAACAACTGAAAGAAAACTCAACTGAGAATTCTGCTGAAAAGAACTTTACAGAGGACTCGATATTAAATGAACACTGAAACATGTCGACAAAACAAAAAAGAAAAGAAAAATGCTCAATTTCAAAGAACTTTGTTTCCCGAACACTCTCTCAGATAAATTCCCGCAAATTGCACTAAAATTTGCAAAACTTTATCTTTTCTATCCCTTTCTTTCTTGTTTCTTTTGTATAAAATTTATTTTTGAAAAACTTTATTATTCTCTGTGTTATCTTTTCGAATCAGTATCCGAACTAGAAAGCTGCAGAACTTATTGTTTGAACTTACCGTTTAAAATTACACACTAAAGCCCCTAAAATCATTACCCAGTTAAATACTTGTAATACTATGATAGTGTCACAAATTCACTGGCGATATTAAATTAAATACTTAGGACTAATTGGGATAATTTGTTGAAGATTAGTTATAGTCTTTTGGTATGGTAGTGTTGAAAAATATAATAATAATAATAATAATAATAATAATAATGTATTCGCACCTAGAGATACCATGCGCGAGAATGGGTCCAAGTGACAAGGACACCAAGATTGTTTACTGAAGGGTCGAATCGGCCGATCTGGGTTTTGATTTACAGGATAGAAAAAACAAAATTTTATTCCATATTCTAATGTCAGCCGAGAGCGAATCTACGGAAAATTACGGCTAAAAGCCTGACACAAGGCCATTAACACAATATTAGAATATTATCGGGTGGCGCACCAATCAAAGAAAAGCGGGGTGGAGCTTTTCCCCTCTGCCCAAGACGTGCAATGCAAGGCCATAGTTTTTGATTAGCTGTCCGGTTAAACACGGGCATCGGAGTGAGGTTTCTCTACCCCACCTCGATGATTGCGCTCTGGGACCATTGGTCCTGCGTTTCTATTGGCTGGCCAATCGGAGCCATGTATTCAGGGGTATGGATGCCCATAAAAGAAGATCCCGAAAAGGGAATAGACAGATTGAAAGCTGGTTCCACAGACTGAAGACTTGAAGCCCTTGCCACCCTCTTCGCCACACTGCCGCTTTACCCAGAGTCCTCAACTTGACCGTCCCTAGCAACATTAATTTGCTCAAAACGGACTCGAGGTTAACTGTTATCGCCAGTCAACTTATCTCCGAACTAAAACCCCTTGTTGTTGAACATGACTTTTAAAAAAATCATTGTATAATGAATAAATGCTGTTATTTACAACTGTTAACAAGCGTTCCTGAGTTATTGAAGTAGTTGACCAGCTAACAGCATCGGTAAAGTTGGCTGTCTTCCGACCCAGCCAGAACGAAGATAAGTCCGAATTAACTCTTCCCCAACTTTCCCGTGGGTCGAACAACACAACGTAGACATGGAAACCCGGACAAGCAGATCTACCAGAAAGTGGTTCGCAGCGTGACATGCACTTATAGGACTGCATAAACTTGGCTTTAATGTCATTTCTTCCTATTAAATTTTATCCTTCAAATTCTTTTTATATCAAATTTTATCCTCTCCAAATTCCTTTATATATTAGAATTTATCTCTTTCAAATTTTTCTTTTATATTGTAAATTTCATCCTTTAAAATTTCTTTACAGCAACTAAGAAGCGGAAGTCTGTCCAGTATCAGGAGAATGGCTGAAGTGGTAGAATTTCTCTTCAGCACCGGGAAGGACCGTTTTTTAGGCATGCACTGTTCTTGCTTCCTATGAGAGGTTTCTGGGAACTACTACATTTTTTGAACTTATTTCATTTTACTTATCTATTTTCTTTTTGCTTTTCTAATCCCCACAGGAGAACGAGTTTTAGGGCCGATTTTCATGGGTCCGAAATAACTAACCATATAATTTTTTTCTTCGTGTAACGTTATTATGATCACTGTGAGCAAAATCTAAATCAAAATTTAAGGTATGAAAAATAAAACAAAATTATAAAATAATTGTTCATAATGGTTCGATTCAGGACATTGAGTCCAATCAAAGTTAAAGACAAATTACCTTTTCAGAGAGAATATTTATTGCTTCAAAATTTAACTTGAAAAATATCTCGAAGAGTAGAACTCGGAAAACCTACCCCAGAGGTGCAACTGATAATATATATATATATATATATATATATATATATATATATATATATATATATATATATATATATATCCCGCAGAAGCAATATGTGACACATGGTCAATTTTTTAAACGGAGTTTAACAGGTTGGAATTCAGTCTTCCTTCTCCTCTCTTTGAATTCAAAGTTTTCTTTCTTCTTCTCCTTGGTTGCCAAACCAAGGTTAAAGGGCCCAGTCTCCTATTCAGGTGGAGTGACAATAGTTGGACTGATACTATAGCGGGCTTCAGGGTCATCATTTGTGGATGGTTTTGTAGGTTATATTATAAAAGTTTATTTCTAAGAAAAAATCAAACCGACCACGTGCGGCACTTGATTTAGCCAGAGTGGAAAAGGGAGAAGTAATCCCAGATAATACAGCACCAAAAAGCTACCCTCTCCTTTTTGTCGAGAACTACTATTCAGACCCTCAGCATGAATTCAGGGACCAAACTGAAGGCAGGAAAAACTTAAGCTAGCAGAAGGGTTTCGTCGCCTGCTTCTTGAATGGAGCTTCCCAAGAAATAAATGTAAAATTAAATGAAAGTCGACTACTTAAATTCTACCAAGTTAAACAATTGAAAGAAAATTCAACTGAGAATTCTGCTGAAAAGAACTTTAAAGAAGACTCGCAATTTAATGAACTCTGAAACGTTTCGATAAAACAAAAAAGAAAAGAAAAATACTCAATTTCAAAGAACTTTGTTTCCCGGACACTCTCTCAGATAAGTTCCATCAAATTGCACTAAAATTTGCAACACTTTATCTTTTCTATCCTTTTCTTTCTTGTTTCTTTGTATAAGATTCCTTTTTAAAAACTTAATTGTGTGTGTTTTTTTCGAACCAGTATCCGAACTAGAAAGCTGCTGAACTTATTGTTGGAACTTACCTTTTGAACTTACCGTTTAATATTGCTCACTAAAGCTCCCTAAAAACATCACACAGTTAAATACTTAACTGGGCTCTAGTGTCACTCACTTCATTTTAAATTTTATTCCCTCAAAATACCTTTATATTGCAAATTTTATTTTATTTCTCAAAATTTTTATATTGTTGCATATTGGCCCCCGGCCGAGCTGTCAAAATAAGAAATGCACCTGTGTAAATAACAGGTGCACCCGGTTGAAGATATCAGAGGTTAACCTTGACTGTCGACGGGTTGAATTGATTGCAAATGCGACACTCGCAAGAAGTAGGTGGATGTCAAATTATTATATAACCCCGGCGATAGGAAGTTCAGATCAGTTGGAGAGAAGATGCTGGAATGAGAACCATGTCTCAGCAGAGGCTGGGTCCCCAGGCCCCCGGTTAAGCAGCCCAGGAGAACGGGAAAGAAAGGCTGTGATAGCCAGAAGAGTTGGGGGTCAATATGTTGCAGTCTTTGTTCGGTCTCCAACTCACCTCTCACACACAACCCTTTCGAATAAAGTGAGAGGTATATTTTTCTAAAGAACTGCATCCGCTCTTCTTTATTGTGTTGAATATGTTTCCGCACGTATATATATATGTGTATAGTTGGTCATGGCTATACAACAATATATTGCAAATTTTACCCTTTTAATTTTCTTTAATACAGCAATTTTTTGTTTGTTGTAGCATGTGTATATAATATTTTTTTACGACACACTTTTGGGAAAGTTCGAATGACAGAATTTGTGACTGCTAGGAAAGATAATGCAATCGTTCCTACGTCACAGCTAAATTATTGGAAAATATAGGATTATTTATCTGCTCTTGGCAGTAAAGGGGCCAACTAGTGCACTGCCGCAGATTGGCGTCCATTTGACTCCTTTCAATTTACATAACTTGTACGCTGGAATCGAAATCGTGCAGACGCCAATTCAACGGCTCCAGTTCAAAGATGGACCTCAGCAGATAAGTCTGGCCGCAAAGCCATTAAGTTTGCAACCCACCTTCTGTATTTTTTAAACATATGTTTGTATAATTACATTGTTTTATCTTCTTCTTTATTGGAATTGAATGCCTATCCATTAATATTGGGAAAATATATGAGACCCATTGGACTAGTTGGTAGAGTGTTCGCCAATGGTCCGAAAGACTTTGGTTCAATCCCAGGTCGAGTCATAGCAAAGACTCAAAAATGGTGCTTGATGCTTCCCTGCTTAACACTCAGCATTATAAGGTACGTATCAAGAGTAAAGAGGAGCAATCTAAAGTCACGCCAAAGGATGACGTATCCTCTACTACAGCACCAGCCAATATGGTATATCGGTACCGCATACGGCTGAAAGGAATCAATGGAACACCAGTGCCGACACATAATCAACAGCAGGCCGTTTTCAAACCGGGTGACTGAGTGTGGGTAAAGACTCCACATGGACGATGTACCACAAAATATAAAGTGGGACGTGTGACCGGAATTACCAGTGTACAGAACACAACGGTCGATGGAATGCCACGCCGTGTGAAAGATCTGTGACCCATAGTGGGACCAGGCCAGACGACGGTCTGTTCTGACATGGTTTCAGAGGATGCAAGTGAAAGATTTCTAACCATTAGAAAGAGACCGTGTGAACAGGCACCCGGCACAAATGCTGGTGATGCCTCTTCCAAGAACACTTCTAATGAAGACCAAGTGACTATACTACCATGAAGAAGCACACGGCGCAAAAGACCACCTCCCGAAAGTTTCATGTGTGATCATAGAATTAGGGGTGAGTGTAGTAGTAATGCCACGAACAATCTTACCTCGAAGAAACAGAAGGTGTGCTCTCTCTGCTACCGGCACGCAGAAACCAGAAGAAGAAAAGGACGCAAGAGGTGTGACTTTTTTATGGAGGAGAATGTGATAAGCCCACGTGAAGTGGTGAGATTTAATGAGCATATAAGAAACTAAGTTTGAGGTGGAAAAAGCAGAGCAGTATTTTGCTTATGTCTGATTGGTGAACATCCATCAGTTTATTTTGCGTGTTAAATAATTTGACAACTCCCCAATAGGTTGATTCCACTTCGACTAGACTTCTAAAACCACGAACAAAGGAGTAGCGCTCTTTCCTACATCTCGGTGTAGTAGCTATTGAAAAGGCAGCCTTCAGGTTGCTGTCGAATACAGTTGCTAACTTTACTTTTTTATATGGGGCCCAACAAAAAATCCATAAAATGGAATCCGCTCCTTCGACGTGGTGGGTAGAAGATCATTATGTCAGAAAATAATGCATAGCCATCTCAATAAATTTGGTCATCCAAGTCGATATAGGCGTCAATCTAATATAAATTAATTGAAGATATCAAGAGTCAGGAGTTACCTCTTTCTTTATCGGTACAGTTTACCAGTTTAATAATAGTAGTTTGCTGTTGAATTGTATAGAACGGTATCTTGACTCTCTAACCTAATTTGACGTTATCATCTCATCATATAATTCAAATCAGCATCATTGAATTTGTAGCAGTCACAGATCTATTTTCTCTCGCGAACCAATGCCCCCGCCAAGCGATTCGGCCACACGCTGACCAATCAGCGGGCAGAGCACATTGATCCCATCTACCTCTCAAGAACTTTTTTTTCTAGCCCTTTTTGGAAGTCGCTGCAGAGTCAGAGAGCAATCGGCTAGCAGCGAAGAAAGACCTCTCCCGTGTCTTCTCCAACGGACATTCCACATGGAAGATCTTCACTGAATATCACGCTGCCACTAGCTACACACACCAAAAGAGCCAGCCCTGCGGCCTGTCACACGAGCTACCTGCTACTGTTACACACCTCCTACAAACTCAAGAACCAACATACTAACCAGCGACACCAAAAAGAACCTTTTCTCACTCTGACTCAAGTTTACTTCTGCTATAAGAATAAACTTTTCGTTGTGTTTCAAAGAAGCTTCGTTATTTATTTTAATTTGGGCGGTATGCCACTTGTTCCCACATCAAAGATGGCGGACACACAAAAACAATCAGTCTCGGGAAACCATTGGAGAACCACGTGATCTGCTTAAAACTACGTCCACGTTTAAATTTCGTCCTGCGTTTTTTGGATCCGATTCCAAGACACGTATTTTCTATAAATACGACGTCTTCAAACACTCCTTTTTTTCCCAATTTCCATTGCAGCGCTGGCACACTCTCTTCAGTGTGACACTCTTCTTATTCACCAATAGAAGTAAAAAGCAAAAAAATGGATAAGCCTCGCAGACATTCATTTCTTCGATATACTTTGACTATGAGACTTTTTCCAGCCTCGGAAAAACCGACTGTTTCGAACCACAAGAAGAAATAGACATTTTGAATATGTCATCATCATCGTCATGTCGTACCACCAGCATGGATATCTCTGACCCTCTCTCGCCACTTGTCCCTATCATTCATCGCCTCTGGCAGGTCTTCAGGGCTACATCCCGTATCCTCAAATAGCTGCTGTATGTATGTTCGAGCTGGTCGTCCTGCTTTTGCATGGCCATATGCGGGGGTCCATAGGAGTACGTCACTTATGAGCTCGTCCTTGCTTCTCCGGCAGTGTCCTGCGTGTCTGGTTCGTCTAACTTGGATAGTTTTCGTGATGGGGGGCAGGTGGCTGTATAGCTGGTGCCTTGTGGGGTGTTGCTGCCAGGACTTGTTTAAGATTGCTCGCAACATTCTTGTGTAATTGCCGTCTAGCTTCTTCTTCAGCCGTTTAGTTAGCGTCCAAGTAGTGCATCCATATAGCAGTATCGATACGACCGCTGCCTGGAAGAAACTGCGTTTCATTTTATCGGTCAGGTCATATTTCCATATGATCGAGAGCCTATCGATAGCTGTCAATGCCTTCGTTAGCCGTGTGTCGATGTCTTTTTCGGTTGATGAGACGCTGCTTCCTAGGTAGGTGAATTTGTCTACCAGTTTCAGAGAGGTTCCGTCTAGTGTGGAAATGTCACCTGTTTGGTTATAGCACATATATTCAGTTTTGTGTGCATTGACATGGAGGCCAATGCCTGCGGCGGCTCGTTCTAAACTATGTAGTAGTGTTTCGGCTTGGTTGGGTGTATTTACCAGTAACGCTATGTCATTGGCGTACTCTGCGTCGGTAATTGTTTTTGCGGGGTACCTTCCGCTTCTTTTCTTTGTCAGCTCAAAGCCATTTTCTCTGATTTTGTTGATTGACGTTCTAAGCATAAATATGTAATCAACCTTAATAGTACGCTTTCATTATTAACCTTTTCTGTAGTTTAGTTGTGTTAGTCACACACACACACACACACACACGACTATTTTACTAACAATGTAGAATTAGCAATATCTTAATGTATCAATGCATGTTTTGTTATGAGTATAAATTTGTTTTGTTTGTCGCCTTGTTTTGAATGTTCCTTTTTTCCCCGCCGTTTCATATCCTTTACTCATTTGTTTCATTTGCCGCATTTGTCTCCATGTGCCAATTTTACCTTTTTCTCACCACTAAACTAAACGCTATATAAAACCATAACATAAAATGTTGGGAAACTAAGCATAACTACCAGATAACATGTCCCCCAACAATTTTGTACTACTTATTAACTTATAGTGTTATGGAAACTAACCATTAAACCCTAAAAATTAGTGATTCATTATTGAGATTTTGTACTCTTATCTTACAACGTGAATTTCACGCAAATTCCGTTCTCATTCAATAAATGAATAAGTCATCAAGTCAGTTAATTCAAATCTTATAACGCTTCATTGCTGGAAAATTGTGACTGAAACAAAAGATTATGTACAGAAGCTACATCTTGATCTGGTATTTCTACGATGTGACGGAAAACCAACTGTTGCAGAAGGAATTTTGGTTTGGTGCGTAACTTAATTCGATGCATAATTTCACCCAATCAGGATGACTTATCTAATTCAAACCAGATCTCCTTTCCGGGCAGCAGAAATTGGGTAAGCTGCCAAACACAGTCTCTTTGGCTGAACAACGCCGTCCAATGCAGACGTCTCACTGGCGGTTCTTCAATTGCAGCAGCAGCATGGACGCATGAGGGAATCTATCTAATTTATGGATTCCTTGCGTCTATTTTCTCTTAGACCAAGGAATCCCAGTTGAATATGGACAGGAACAACTTTATGACACCCCCAAAATTGGCTATGTCGATGCGATGCTTAATCCCGCTCCCGGCACCTAGCTCTCATTTCACCTCTGGGCAACATTAATGGAGACACACACGCCTCTCCCCAAAACCACTAGACACACGAAACTCACGGTGACTCCAAAGTTTATTTCTTCCAACGGCAAACAAGAATTTCGCTACATACTCCGAACATACTTCCCTCGCACGTCCAACAACACACGCTGCCATCTCAACTTTCTCATAACTCCATTTCGTCTCTTTACTCACAACATTTCCTACTAGGCTTGCAGCACAAACGCAAACTAAATATTCCTTGCTGCAAATAAAAACTATTCCTAAAAGCACATTTCGACTTCAACATCTTGGAACTTCTTTCCTTTACATACCTTTATATACCTTACAAACTTAGCGAGGAAACAACTCAACGTAAACACACATACGTTACAACCATTCCTCGCTAATAACACTTCCCCTCGCTAAAAATAACAATTTTATTGTCGCTAAACAACAAAGTGTGTTAAGATTCTGTTAGGACACCGCGGATTAGTGGTAATGATGCTTTGGCCCAGAATCCGTGTCTGTCCGCTGAGTTATCATTTGATTATTTTGTTGCCCGCACAGTTGTTTTTGCGTCATGTATGTATATTCTACGTCACATATATATGTATAAGAAGATAAAATGCAAATAAGAAAAGTGTATTAAAAATTCTCGATGCAATCATGGTAAAGCAGGTTTAAAACGAGTCCGTTTCATATATATTACACAATGTTATATATATATATGTATGTATACCGAACCCCTATGCAAGTGTGAGATACGACACAAGGTCAGTTTTAAAAGGATTTTAACAAGTTTAAATTCAGAGTTTTCCTTCTCCTAGACCAGTTGCCATACCAAGGTTAAAGAGCCCAGTCTGCTCTACTTTTTACCCATAGTAGGTGGGAGAATTCTTGGATTCATATTTTTTATCAAGATTATAGCGATATGTGAAATCATACTACGATCGTCTCTATGTCAGATTACACACACACACACACACGTATATATATATATAGTTGTTTTGGTAACACTCAAAGTGAGCAAGTGTCATGTTGCCATAAGAAGGGAATTTAAAAAAAATATCAAGTCATGAAATAAAAAAAATTGTAAGAAAAAAAAACTTATATGATTATTGGCGGATTAGTAAAAGATAAATGTAATATAATGTTATTAATGATAAGTAAAAAATATGTGCAAGTATTTCAGTTTTAATCTAATTAAACATTATATTAAGATAGAAAGACTAACGAAACTAAATAAGGACGAATATAAAAAGATAACTCTTATTTTTATTCAATTTTAATTGATTTCTATATAAAACTATTCGTATGATTACTTTTAATACGCTTGAGAATAAAACAGTAATATGAGAAATCAATAACACTAAATATTTATTAAACCCGGTTTTGTCAAAACCAGTATGCAAATTTACCACACCATATACTATGTAAAACATTTTTTTTTGGTGATTTATAACATACATTGGTGGATTTTAAATGCATTAATAACATCAGCTGGTTTGAGACAAATCTAATTCAGCTAGACTTTAATAGAGTCATCATTAATAAATTATAAATAAGATAAAATAATGATTATTTAATAATCACTGAGATTATAATGCAAGTAACTAAGGGAATTGTGACATCAGTGGTGTTGTAGTTTCGTTTACAGACAGGCAGACTTATAATCTACATCATTATAATTTACCGTAAATCGTGGTGTACAAATTGAACTGGCATATGAGTCGCCCTCAAAATTTTTAGCCAAAAAATCTGGGTTAGACCTGTACAAAATTACTGGTAGGCAAAAAACTTACTGAGTTGGCATAGATGAAGATAATCTATGATAATTTATTGAGCTATCATGAAATTGCGCAGATAGACGACAAACCGTTGTTCTACAGGCCTCCGTGCCCGAATCCGCGGCTCGGCTGCCTGGCATATGTAGGGAACGAATAAATAAATAAAAAAAATTGAATTTAAAAAAATAAATAAATAGATAAAAAGAAAACTATTAAATTTGAAGAAACTCCCAGAGGTCTCTAACGGAAAAGGAGATGACGCATGCGTAAAAGAAAAAAGGATTTTCCTCTTGAAAAGGGAGACGATATTATCTTTCTCTTTCAGGCGGTTTCCGTCGAACCAACAACACCATTTTGCTGTCTGGTGTTTTGGGCACCACGCTACGTCTGAGGACGTAGCGTTGGTTAGTCCCTTCACCCAATAAATAAAGGAAAGTGTGGAAGAAACGTTTTCGTCTCTTATCTGTTTCTATCTTTTCTTTTTGCATATTTCTTTTGGGACTTTCTTTGGGCAAGGCATTGCGCCGGCCAGTCAACGTGGGGTGAAACAGTGTAACCAAAATATGGAGTCAGATATCTACGGCAACACAGCCTTGCCCTTAGCCCCTGACCTTCAAAAGCCTTCAAACCCCACACATACATACCAGATGGAAAACAATAACAAGCATAGATCTGTAGTAGATAGAAAAAGAAAATTAAAAGAAAATTAAAAATGAAATTGAAAATGAATACAAAAAAAAAAAAATGCAGAAACTCCCAGAAGCCCCTGGCAGGAAATGGGGCGACGCATGCGCAAAAAAAGAAAAAGAAACCCGTTTTCTTTCAGCAACACCTTTCACTAGTAGCAGCCGTCTAGGTTAACATACAGCCAAAATATAAAAAGTATCAAAATGGAGCTATTGAACAACGAATTAAAAACACCGAATTTAGACGTGACCCCCCCCTACCACATATAAAAAGAACTTGTGTCAAATCCTGCCCGGTTTGAGGTACGGATAAATATACGTAGTTGTCTGACTGGCCGATTGGGTGCTGTAACATTAAGGTTAGTGTTTACAGTCAGTGTATCAGCTATTGGAAACGATGTGTGATATAGCTTCAATACAATACTTAATTTTTACAACAGTATTATTATTCAATATTAATCTCTGTTTTAATTTGTTTAATATGTTCACCAAACACGAGTTTAAGTTTAAAATGTTTGTGGCAGTTTGCTGGAATTATGGTTTGTTGTTTTTCGGTGGGGTTATAGCATATCAACCCTAATAGGTTATTTAATGCCGAATCCTGTTTATATATATATATAAATATATATATGATTTGTAAACACATTTTGTAGATAACATTTTAAAACGAGCCTGAGCTCATTTTTTTCTCACAATTAAATGGTTTCAAGTATTTCTATCTAACACAAATAATTCTGTTTACTATTAATCATTTGTTTACACAGAGTTAAATGGTTTCAGATATTGCTATGTAACAAAAAACAATTTAATTCAACATCTGTCGTTTGTTTGGACATAGTGAAATGGAATCACACATTTGATTTGTAAGTGAATAGTTTGTCGGTAATCTTATTTTTAAATGGATGGGAGCTCATTTCTTTACACGCAAGTATTGCCATTGTTGGTATACATTTAAATTGTTTCAAGTATTGCCAAATAATACTAATAATTTTATTTATTATTAATCGTTTGTTTGCACCCAGTGAAGTGTTTCAAGTATTGCTCATGAAAATAGTTTTATTTGCACACATATGTTTTCAAGTATTATTATTCAACACTAATACGTCTATTCAACAAGATTCATTCATTTGCACACAGTTAATGGGTTTCAATTATTGCTACGTAACACCAACAATTTAATTTAACGTAACTCATTTGTTTACACAAAATTAAGTGGTTAGTTCTATCTAACCCAAGTGGACTTGGGAGTAATGGTAATGAAGGGCTATTCCACTGTAGCAGAAAGAATTTCAAATTATTATTTTGTGCGGGAATTGCTTTGGCCGTTGTAGTTCGAATTTATATATTTTGCCCAATGAGAATTACTGATGCCGTTCTGCCCGGGTCACCTCCCTGTGGCAACATAAAAAGCAGCGTTAACCATTTCTCCCTCTCTCTTCGCCTCCTAGCAGCAGGACAAACCAGACAACATGACAGAGCACATTCTCTCTCTTCGCTTCCTGTCTGGCTAGCAGCAGGACAGACCAGCTAACATGATAGAGTACATTATCTCTTCTCTTTTCCCCACTGGCCAGCAGCAGGACAAGCCAGCCAAAAAGACAAAGCACATACTCTGCTCTTCGCCTCCTAGCAGCAGGACAAGTACATTCTCTCTTCTCGTTTCCTCACTGGCCAGCAGCAGGACAAGCCAACCAACATGACAGAGCACATACTCTGCTCTTCGCCTCCTAGCAGCAGGACAAGCTACTCGACATGACAGAGCACATTTTCTCTCTTCGCTTCCTACCAGCAGGAAAGACCAGCCAACATGAGAGAGCACATTCACTCTTTTTCACTAACTTTTCTTCACTGACTCTCTCTTACATATTTCGAGCAGTCCGCTAAGCACCATGAGGAGAACACATCCAATTTATGGACCATTGGTGTCTGGGAAATAATTCTTTCATCATTCATCTTTCCTTCTAAACAAACGAATCCTCGGAGAAACAAATTGGATATTTTCAACTCCTGTTTTGACTTCAGCGTTTTAATTCCTCTCCTGACGACAGCATCTCAACTCCTCCTTTGACCTCGGCGTCTTAATACCGGCTCTATCATTTATAAGTGTTTTCTTCTTCCTGCAACTTACAGCATAAGGGTTTCTTTTTGTCTCAAGCTGTTATTAAAACTTCCAAATTGAAAACTGTAGCAGAAAGAAACTTAAATTTTTGTTTGGCGCGTAATTTAATTTGACCGTTAGAGTCACCGAACATTTTCACTCAATCAGGATGACCTGTCCTATTCAGCCCGAACCATATTTCCTAGCAGCAGCAAAAATTGAAGAAAGCCTGCGAATCTCTCTCTTCGTCAGAAATCTCCAACAGGAACGGACGTCTATTCGTCTGCACCTGAATAGAGTAGCAGCATTAACCATTATGAAGAGAACCATCTAGTTTATGGATCCCTTGGGTCTATTCTTCTAGACCAAGGGATTCTAGTTAAAAACAAATTAGATGATAAACTCTAACAACTTCCTACCTTCTTTCTTTACTACGAGGCTTGCAGCATACCAGCGTAAACACCTTTACTTCATGCTGCCATTAAACCCTTGGTACAAAACCTAACGACGTTTTCGTTCTTCTCAACTGCCTTTATTTTCCATCAACATTTAGCGAGGGGATAACTACCAACGAAATACCAACGCAACCAACGAAATACCAACATAAACAACGCAAAACCAATTTAAACCTAAAAACCCAATAATAGCAATAATGATAATAATGTTATCCCTATCTCTGTAAATGGCGACCTTCCAACTTATGAGAACACGCAACCACATATAAAAGCAAATTAAATATACCACTAGAAAATGGAAATTATCTATCAAAACACAATATCACTCCTACAAAACTATCAATATCTTTGTCAATTCATTTGTTCTTCCTTTTAATATAACAAGAGGCAATAGAACTCTACAACCTCAACTGCCATTTTATATAAATGGTAATATTATCGACCCTCCTGTTATACCACATTCCCCAAAGCTCCAAAGGACAATGGGGTTATTGTTAGTAGAGTATATCGATTGTCAGGAATAATGTTTTAATTCTTGACCACTATGTGTGACGTCACCCCCTCGGCCCCAACGTTACATCAACCTCTTCTAACCATTCCACTTCTTTACGGCCGGTGATCAACTAGTGGTTCCGATAGGGGTAACGCACATTTCTTTACCGCTACATCAAATACAATCGAGGGAACAGGAGAAAAAAAAAAAAAAAAAAAGAACAAACGAACAAACGCTTGGGGTTAACTCAAGTGCAGAAGGAGAGTTATGTAACATTGTGCATGTGCAGACTAACACTAGTGTGGACCCTAGCAAAACTTCCACAAAGCTACTGGAATGCCGACTCATCTTGACTCGATCTTCTTTCACTGGTCTGGACCCTCTCTCATGCCGACTCGTCTTTCTGCTGTCCCGTGTCGATTGCCTCTGTCCGTTGTCCCTCGCCAACTGCCAACTTCTCAGTCCCTTTTTGTCTCACTCTCTGACTCGCGTCCCCTCACCACTTCCGGTCACGTCGAGATCGCGGGTCCAAAACCCTTTGTCTGGTTTCGCACCAAAACAGACAAAGGAATCGTCTGCTTGGCGGACCACCCACCTAGTGTTACATATGTTAAAGATTAGGATTTTAGTCCTGCTGTATAAATCGATTCGAAGTTTGGTAGAAATTTTTGATATTTAAAAAGTCGACTTGTACGTTGCAATTTACGATATATGTAAGCAAATGATTGATGCTCATGATTAAAAACTGAATAGCAAAAAAACCCCAAAAAACAACAACAGAGGGTAATAATATATGGGACAGAGTAAATTTGTTGGTTATTATTTCTTTCGTTTCGCAGGTTGTCGTCGTCGTCGTTGTTGGTCTGTGGCCGTTAGTTTTGGGTTTAAGTACTTGACTCATTTCTTTCTTCTTACCCCTTTTAACTTGTTGGCTTCTTTGTCTACGGAAGGCTGCAGGATAATTTTAGGAAGGAGGGAAAGAAAGCGATGAAGATAGCTTTCAACTCAGAAACTTTATTTCAGAGTTCAACGACTATTCTGTGGGCGAAGGAATTCTTGCTGAAATCAGTGGATATATTTGCATTTCCCAAACAAGATATTAAACTCTATTAAGAGTCATTTTTGGAAGGTTTATGAAGTTGAAGTTTGTGGTGTGTCCAGTCGGTGTTTTTAATAGTGGCCGCTGCTAACAGGAGATGGGACCTGCCAAGTACGAGACTTGGGCGAACACGTGTGCTACCTGCCAGCAGCTAAGTGGAGGAAGTCCGTCCAATATCAGGGGTATGGCTAAAGTGGTAGAATTTCTGTTCAGCGTTCGGAAGGCCTTTTCTTTCAGGCATGCGCGGATTTCGCTCCCTGTCAGAGGATTTTGGGAACTGCTACATTTTAAAAATTTATTTTATCAATTCATCTTTTTAATCTTCTTTTTTTTGATTCCTACAAATACAACAGAAAAATTAAAAGCAGTATGTTTATTGGACAGAAGATAAAATATCGATTGCCTGGAGAATGATAGAGCAGAGGTCAAATGTGCTCGACGTGATCCAAACCCAGAGAGAAGCTCAGTAGAGAAAATTTCAAAGGCTGAACCAGTTGAAACCAAGGAATCAGGAGACCAACAGATTCTAGACCAAAACAATACATCTATACTCAAATACATTTTAAATTCGTCTATAATCCTATCATATCCTGATCGCCCCTCAAAATTTTCATTCATGCTCCCCGTATAAATCGATCCCAATTATATATTTTTTAAAGTATCTTAAATTGACCTGATGAAATATGTATTGACGAGTCCTCTTTCTCCTCCTGTTCACAAAGTCAATGTCATTTCTCGGATGTAAGGTCTGGTGCATCATCACCAGTTTCCTTGTCCTTTGGTCCATCTGTCTGAGTTCCTCCTTTGTCTTTTTTTAAGAATGGTCCAAAGTGTCTTACAAGAGCTACTGCCAAGGTGTTTATTCCTTTGATGAGATTTATGATTCAGCGTTTGGTTTCGAGAAATTTTCTTGTTCTTTTGAGGTACTCTTCTCTTACCTTTTCTTAAATCTTTGATGGTGTCCGTTTTCAATATTTCCAAATACGTGTAATTTTATTTTTCTCTAAATATTTTGATGCTTTCCTGATTTGGTCGTTCTATTTCTACCGTTATTTCTCCCGCCTTTTTTCTTTATTCGTATGGTACATTTTTTCGATCCTGAATTCCATTCCTATATCCTGGTTGTGTATTCTTATCGTTTGTATAAGGGTTTCTAAATCTTTTAAATTCTTGGCATATATCTTAATATTATACATATACGTAAGGTGGTCTATCTTTTCTGGTGATTTTGTAAATTTGTAGTCTTCTGTGCATTTCCTAAGTATATAATTGTGGTATTTGCGGTACTGAGCGGTCGGAGTTGTTCCCCTTCATATATGTATCTTTAGTAGGCGGTACGCCATGTTTTAAATAAACCTGGTTTGTTACCCTTTGTATATTGTCTATCTCCTACGGGATTACAATAGAGGCTACAAGGATGAAATTATGAATTCCTATCATTCCAAAGGTACACTCATATCACAGGAGAAGCCGCTTAAAAAAAAAAGAAGCTTAAAAATAAGTAAGAAAGAAATTGTTATACCCATTTTGAGGGGTCGGTCCTCGTTACGAGAAATACTTAGAATATTGGCACTAGAGATAATGATACGAGGTAGAATTGTGTCTAGAAGAAATGAGGAAAACACACAGAGAAGATTATTGTTCGAGAGTGCCTTGACATTTAAGAGAGCTTTTGAAATAACCCAAGGAATGAATACCACACGAAGATATGTCACAGAGTTGAGTGGCAAAATCAACCAAAGGAAGGAAAATAAGAAGTTTGTTTCAGGGACAGGGGGATGAAAAATGACCAAGAAAATAGGCGACTGACAGGAACAGGTAGCAAATATTATCGTTGGGGCGGAAACCAAAAGCCAGACCAGGGCATTCACAAAAGGGCAAAATGCCATTTTTGTTTGAAAATAGGGCATTTGATATGTTGCTTTCGCAGTAGACAGGCCAGACAAAGTGGTCGCCAGTCACTGACGTGAAAGGAGTGCAGTCAGATACAGACCGGGGGTTTGGCAGATGTACACATCACTCGGTGTGAACAGATACGGAGTCTGAAGAACAACCGAAAGGGTACACCATATTTTGAATGGAAGAGAACACAGGGAGGCTAAAGTCAGGTTACATTACTCATAACAAAATAACCATGGAGGTGGAAACAGGAAACATATTCACAGTAATGAGTGAGGCAACATGAGCAACAATAGAAAATCGCCCACCGCTACAAAAATCAAACACCAAGTTACACACATACACATGAGATAAACTGAATGTTTTGGGAAGGTCAATATTGGCTATCAAAGTCGCATTATATGTTACCGGTAAAAATAGTCGGGAGCAAAGGTCCTAATTTACTGGGTAGAAACTAGTTAAACGTCATAAAAGATTCCTAGAAAAAGATAAAGGAAGAATATATTGAAACATAGGTATATAAAATACTTCTAAAACATTGCACCACATCATACCCAACCACAGGTCTATCTCCAGCTGAACTGCTCGTGAAAAGAAGACTGACTGTGAGACTTAGTAGAGTACATCCAGTCCTACAATCGCGCATATAAAAAAAACAAAGCAAATGGTAGCGAAAGCAAAACATGATTAAAATACAAAGCAGGAGTTCATGGAAGGAGATCTGGTTTTTGTTCAATTCCCGAGGAAAACGAATCCCAGGGCTAGTAGATAAAAGATCTGGATCTGTTACGTTGCATATGAGAATAACGAACGGACAAATTATTCAAAGACATGCCGCGACCGCCCTACGAACGTAAACAGATCGGATTACTCCTTCGCCCTTGAAAAATTACATCCGGGTACGGCCGGAAATGACGAAGCCCTTTTTCGACTCTAACCGGCCGTTACAGCTAAGAAAGGGATAAATTACCATTCATCAATATTTGCAAAACACTTCTGCCAGAAATAATTCTATAAAAATGGAAGTAATACTCTTTGCTAGCCTATACCGGGCTATAGAAGTACTTACTTTCTACGTCCATTTTTTTTATAGAAGAACTTTCTTTCATATGAAAAAGGCTTCAGGTGGCGAAGATTCAGAAGTCTACGCGGACGCTCTCAGGGGCCACTCGGCTCCACGAGGCTCGAATCCTACGTTATCGTGGTTGCATTCATCTCACTGCCACTTCTAGTGGCAGATTCAACCTTTTTTTCCATCACATCGATATGCGCTAACGGTCCTTTTAAGGGCCATGAGAGGTCTCCTTCTGCGGGTTGGAGTATCTCTGACGGTCCTTCACGATTAGTCGAAATAGACGGCCTGGAGGCAAACACGATGAGGACTCACCAAGACCAGCCGGTCTTAACTATCGCTTGGTTCCGCTCGTCCGTTTGGCTATGCAGCGCTAAAGGCAAGGGTTAGCCTTTAGCTACCGCTCCACTATCTGCGCAGCGCTAAGATAACGCCAAACTTAGCCTCGGCCTCCTGGTTCGTCCGCTCGACAGTGCAGAGCTTTGGCGCGCAAGCCTTAGCTATCGTCTCGATACGTCCGCACTGCTTTGGCGTGACAAAGCCATAGCTACCGTCAAGGATATGCCCGCACAGCTAATTGGCATGACAAAGCCATAGCTACCGTCAACGATGCGCCCGCACAGCTATAGGGCACGACAAAGCCATAGCTACAGTAAGCGATACGCTCACACGGCTTTGGCGCTACAAAACCATAGCTACCGTCAACGATACGCCTGCACAGCTATGAGGCACTGCAAAGCCATAGCTACCGTAAACGATACGCCCGCACAGCTATCTGGCACGACAAAGCCATAGCTACCGTCAACCGCTCAGCTATTTGGCACGACAAAACCATAGCTACCGTAAACGATATGCCCGCAGAGCTAGGGATACGACAAAGCCCTAGCTTCACCGATCTGTTCGCTCGACTTCGTATGTGTTAAGGCCTGGCAAACCTTAGCCACGTTTCCCCGTCTGTTCACTTGGTCTGTAGTACTAAGACACGGTTCAGTCTTAGTCACCAACCCGCTCGACTCTATACGACCAAGCTGCTAACACTGACTTTGACCTCGACGCTCCCGCAATACAGTCCACGTAACGACTCGCTGTTACGGACTGCCCCAGCAATGCAGCATCTAGTCCACGTAACGACTCGCTGTTATGGACTACCCTAGCATTGCAACAACTAGCCTACGTACGACTCGCTGTACAGGCTAGCAACCAAATCGACACGCCCCCGGCTAACCCACCGATCTGTCAAAAACCGGGACATCGATTTACCAACGACTTGACCTGACCTCAGCTTCCCGCTACGATCGTCCAGCTGCATTCAACGACTCGACCGATCTCAGCTGCCCGCAACGATCGTCCAGCTGCATTCAACGACTCGACCGCATCAAACATCTAGCTGTATCTCCACGACTCGACCTATGCCAGCTACTCTCGTCGAACGTCCAGCTGCGCACAAACACGACTCGACCATACCAGCTATCGACTTAACCCATCCTAGCTGAAGACCACATACAACCACCACGGACTTTACTTACACGTTTGCAATTCCGGCAATAAATCGTCACTTTTGTTGTATCTGTTACCTTGTCTCTTTGTCCCCTTCATTGTCTTTGGCTGTCACTACTCGCACGCATTTAAAACTAAATACATTTGCGGAGCCGACACGCTTATCGGCTCCGCAACAGACATGTCGACCATGCACGTAAACGTTGGCCAGCAACAGAAGCCGTCTCTAGGGGCACATACACTTGCCCAGTCGTGTGTGTAGGGAGCCTACCCAACCAAGCCGAAACACTTCTGCATAGTTTGGAACGAGCAGCCGCAGGTATAAGCCTCTATGTCAATGCACACAAAACGGAATATATGTGCTATAATCAAACGGGTGATATCTCTACTCTAGACGGAACCCCTCTTAAACTAGTAGACAAATTCACTTACCTAGGAAGCAGCGTCTCATCAACCGAAAAGGTTAACGAAGGCATGGACAGCTATCAATAGGCTATCGATTATATGGAAATCCGACCTAACCGATAAAATGAAACGCAGTTTCTTCCAGGCAGCGGTCGCATCGATACTGCTATATGGATGCACTACATGGACTCTAACAAAACGGCCGGAGAAGCTAGACGGCAATTACACAAGAATGTTGCGAGCAATATTGAACAAGTGATGGCGGCAACACCCCACAAGACACCAACTGTATGGCCACCTGCCTCCCATCACGAAAACTATTCAAGTTAGACGAACCAGACACGCAGGACACTGCTGGAGAAGCAAGGAGGAACTTATAAGTGATGTACTCTTATGGACCCCCACGTATGGCCGAGCAAAAGCAGGATGACCTGCTCGAATATACATTCAGCAACTATGTGAGGATATGGGATGTAGTCCAGAAGACCTGCCATAGGCGATAAACGATAGGGAAAAGTGGCGAGAGAGGGTCAGGGATATCCGTGCTACCAGCACGACATAATGATGATGATGAGCATCATGGCTATAACAAATAGAAGTGGCGAGATAGAGTCTCCCTGGAAGAAGCCTCTTTGCATACTTACCTTTGCTAGAATTTGTTCTCCTGCTGCTAATTCCATTTTCCAGTTTTTCATGGCTTTTGTGATGAAGTTTGCAACTTTGTTGGATATCTTGAACATTTTCAGACATTCTATTATCCATTTTTGCGGGATCCATATCATGGGTCTTTTTGTAATCTATCCATGCTATGACTACATTTTTTCTATTTTGTTTTTACTTCCTTGAGTAGGGCAGACTATATATAGTAGGTCACCTGTTCTCCTTTTTCTCTTGCAGCATCCTTTCTGTTCTTCTGGAAATAAAAGTAAGTCAAGTTGGCGACTTTAGTCGAGGGTGACCCGAAGGCTCCTTTTTCAATTGCTACAACACCGAGGTGTAGGGAAGGGCACTACTCCTTTCCCTGGATCGCTCCACTTTACCCTTGATCCTTACCTTACAATGCTGAGTGTTAATCAAGGCGCCATCAAGTACCATTTTTTGTGTCTTTGGTATGACTCGACCTGGGATTGAACCCCGGTCTCCGGACCATTGGCGAACACTCTACTCGTTAGGCCAATGGCCCGGTTATCTTCTGGAAATAGTTCGCAGTATTTAAGCGATTAATAGATTTCTTCTTTTATCTGTATGATTAAGATTTTCCACATCATACGTAAACACTTTATCGGACTGTAGTTGCTGAGTATAGTTCCTTTTTTTTATCTTTCCAGATCAGGGTAGTTTCCTCCTTTGTCATCCATTCGGGTATTCTTACTTATAGGCTTTTACTCACTTGCTGAAACAATCTGCCGTGGATAAACGTCAATTTTTAAAACCAGAATTCATGTATGCCATCATGGTCTTCAGTTTTCCAATTTGGTTCTTTTTTATGTGCTGCTCTAAGTGAGTTCAGATGTCTACCCTAGGGCTTTCTTCAAGTCCTTGCAATTCTTTTTACCTGTTATTTATACAGTTGACGTTTCAATTATGTTCTTTCTCTTTCCATATCTTGCCCCAGAAATACTTTGTTTCTTTTGAACCCAGTTGTTTATTTATCTTTGTTTTCTCTACCTATTAGCTGGTAGAATTTTCTATCGTTATTTTGGAAGGTTCTGGTTTACTTGTATTGCTTGATATCTTTTGAGTTTCCTTTCTTTCACTAATATCTTTTGGTTTATTTTTTTTTCCAGTTGTATTCTATTTCTTGCTTGCTGTTGTATTTTTCAGACTTTTCATTCTGTAGTATCCTTTTTTCTTCCTTGTTTCCGTTGTTTCTTTATTTGTCCTTCTAGCCTTATTTTCCCTTCAGTTTTTGCATTTCCGTTTAGGTTCCTTAATGAGATACCAATTTTGTCACAGACTAGTTTTGTTCCTGCATAAATTAGATCGTTTTTTTTTGAAGTCCTTTAACTGCTCGCCACCGGTCCTGTTTCTTTGTCTCTTTCTCTCACTTGCCGACTGTTCACCACCAGTCCCGTTTCTCTGTTTCTTTCTCTCACTCTTACTTGCAACGTCAATATACTGGTTTGCGCGATTCTGCAGCAAAGTAACCAAACCAATGCCCCTCCCCACAATACTTCTTTTATACTGGTTCTTGGCTGACCGAAATTTGCATATGAGACGAGACGCAAGGTCTACAAATTACACTCCCAACGACGCTCACGCTTCCGTTTTTTCTGTACTTCCGGTACTCTACACGCAAGATACATTCACGCCATTTTGAACTTCAAGGTAGGCCATTTTGCTCGTCACTTCTTGTTTCTTTCTTTCGGTGTTGCTATGAAAGGAATTCAATTCACACAGCTTCGTTGTCACATTTCATCTCTCGTTCACTCAGTTCACCACCTGTTTTATTTTTATCCAGCCGTGTACGATTGCTGAATTCATGTAAACGACTGGACGCCACTCGTGGTCTCTTTGAACGATGAATTCCAGTTGGCTCGTCGAAGACAACAGTCTGCAGGTTCTGCCTTTCAGTTTCACTGCATTTTTTAAAAATCTTTTTTTGAATATTTAAATAGAGGAATCATATATAAAAAAGGTTATGATTACGTGGATGCGTATCTCCAATCCTCTTGGGAAGACGTAGCTCTGGAGGTGACCGTATCCTCTGTAAGAGTACTGAAGTAACTATAAGATTGTTTTGTTCGGTAATATTCTTCGTAGCGATATTAATGATTTATTTACCTTTTCGGTTTCAAATATGACTTTTTTCCAGTCTTGAATCTTTAGGGATGTTAATGTCCCCTTCTTTTCGGCCATGGTTTTACTTTTATTAATTCTACATCATCTCATTAATCTTGTATCAGCATTGGTGTTGTGATGCTGGGTTCTGTATTTTGTGTTTCAGCTCGTTTAGGGAGCTCTTCTTGAGTATAATCTTCACAAGTTATCTGTCCATATAGTCCTTGTATCTCGACGTCAGAAAACCAAACTTTCTTTTTAATCATCTTTGCTAAGTCGGCAAGTCTTTGACCTGTACTAAATTTAGCAGATTCTTCCCAAATTTCGACCATTCTTTTCCTTACACATCTTTGTGAAGGTTGTTTTTAAAATAGCTATGGATTAATTAGGTCAATGCTGAAATGAATTATAAAATAAAACAAGCAATAAAAAAAGCAACTGCAAATAACATGAGGTTGAACAGATATTATCTTTTTATGTATTGTTTTGGTGGACCCCCACTCATGGATGTGCAAGTGTGGGACGACCAGCACGAACTTACATACAGCAGCTATGTGAGGACACGGGTTGTAATCCTGAAGACCTGCCGGAGGCGATGAGTGATAGGGAGAAATGGCGAGAGACGGTCAGGGATATCCGCGCAGACGGCGCGACATGATGATGATGATTCATTTTTGGATGTGTGTAGTGTACGTAAATGTTTTAGCATTCTTTTTTAATTGCTTATTTGCTTGTCGTTTTGAGGATAAAATTTGGTTATTATCGAGAAATTCAGGACTGACATCTTTTGTCTAGAATTTAGAGTTGTAGTGAAAATAAAAATAAAAATAGAATAAATAAAATAAAAGTAAGTTTAAAAGTGCGGAAGTTCCTTGAAGCCCCTGACAGGAAATTTTGGAACTACGCATGCTTAAAAACAGAGCTAAGGGCACAAGAAAAAAATTCGTTCTCTTTCAGCCGCGACCGCTGAATTGGAAACACGTATTTTTCTTCTGCTGCTTGAAGAAAGCTGGTTCACTTTTCCACAAGTTGTAGTCGTCCCTGATTACAGCAGCCGATATTAAAAGCACCAAATGAACTTATCAACCCACTACTAAAAACACCGAATTTGGACATATCAACCCCGAAAACAACAAGTGAATTCCAACGCCTGATTTGGAAGAAACGACGATTCTCAAATTGTCCAGGAAGACATTCCTCGCTACAGAGTAGCAGTGCAAAAATCTTCAATGAAATAAAGTTTAAATTAAAAAGATATCTTCTCTTTCCGCCTTCTTCCTTTCCTTTTTTATCTTAGTAGCCTTCACAGACAAGACACCAAGCAAATTAAGATGGGGTAAGAAGAAACTATCGGAGTCAGATATCAAATAACTTATAACAAAAACGACAAAATAGCTGACAAAGAAAAGAAGCAGAAGATACCCCGCAAAAACAATTACCGACGTCGACTACGCCGATGACATAGCGATACTGGCAAATACTCTCAACCAAGCCGAAACACTACTGCATAGTTTGGAACGAGCAGCCGCAGGCATAGGCCTCCATGTCAATGCACACAAAACAGAATATATAATCAAACAGGTGATATCTCTACACTAGACGGAACCCCTCTTAAACTAGAAGACAAATTCACGTACCTAGGAAGCAGCGTCTCATCAACCGAAAAGGACATCGACACGCGGTTAACAAAGGTGTGGACAGCTATCAATAGGCTATCGATCATGTGGAAATCAGACCTAACCGATAAAATGAAACGCAGTTTCTTCCAGGCAGCTGTCGTATCGATACTGCTGTATGGATGCACTACTTGGACGCTAACAAAACGGCTAGAGAAGAAGCTAGACGGCAATTACACAAGAATGCTGCGAGCAATATTGAACAAGTCCTGGCGGTAACACTCCACAAGACACCAACTATACGGCCACCTGCCTCCTATCAGGAAAACTATCCAAGTTAGATGAACCAGACATGCATGACACTGCTGGAGAAGCAGGGACGAGCTCATAAGTGATGTACTCTTATGGACCTCCACATATGGCCGGGCAAAAGCAGGACGACCAGCACGAACATACATTCAGCAGCTATGTGAGGATACGAAATGTAGCCCTGAAGACCTGCCAGAGGCGATGAACGATAGGGAAAAGTGGCGAGAGAGGGTCAGGGATATCCGTGCTTGTGGTACGACATGATGATGATGATGATGATGATCCCTGGGAAGCAAAATAGGCTATTTGGGGGGTGGAATTATGATACACGTGTGTCTTTTTTATTTTTTAGATTTCTTTTTTCTTTCTTTCTAATAGCATATCAATTTTTATGGATTATTCAATGCAAAAACCATTCTTGTAGAAGAACAATAATGGTACTGTTTAACTCGTAGTTGGTGGGATAAGGAATTTAATACGTTTCCAAAGGATATTAATCTTAAAGTGAACCTAATTGTGAGACAGGATTCGAACTCGCTCACTACGATGTCATTGTCCAGCATATTAACCACTAAGCCACGTGGACTCCTACATATTTTTAGATTTGATAAAACATCGTTAGGGACCGTTACAGAGTTAAAACTGAACTACAAAATTGGAGCAGCCAGCAGGGATATAATTGAAGAATTGGAAACTGTATCATTATTGGACTGACGAGAAAATATCAATTGTCTGGAGAAGGATCGAGCTGGGGTCAAAGGTTCTCGACGTGGCCCAGATGACAGAAATATTCATTAAACGCAGAGAGAAGCGCAGTGGAGACGATTTCAAAATTAGGGTCAACTGAACCTGAGAAAAGGGGGAAATAAAATTGAGTAGGTCTGCTGAAATCAGGAGTCAAACAGGTTCTGATAACACTGTTTCCATTGGTTTCAAAAAAAAATTTTTTTTCTCGCCCACAAAATGGTTGTTGAACCCAGAAATAAAGCTGAAATTAAAAAGGTATCTCTTCGTTTTTTTTCCTTCATTCAGGAATTCTTTTGCAGCCTTCAACAGATATAGAAGAAACCAAGAATTAAGAAAACCAACAAAGTCAGATATCTAAAACCAAAACCCTAAAAACCAAATAAGCAACAACAACAACAACAAGTCTTCATAACCCTTACACAACCCATCCCAGGTAAATGAGACTAGTTGTTTTTACCTTTGTTTTGGAAAAAGTAGTTTAACTTGGCTAGAGTATGTTAGTCTATCGGCCCGATTTTTATTTTTAAGTAACCGTTTTTTGTTTTTTTTTACTCTTTCCTAACCCTATAAGATGACAGACACAAATTCTCCGGATGTGCGAGGGAAACAATTTTCACCCTTTAGCATTTTTTCGACTGGTGAATTAACTTTGCTGCCATGTTAGTCGGGGAGGGGAAGGGCCCAATATTAACGTTCATCTTTTAAAATTTGTATATTGTCACGTGTTATGCTCCTGAGAGGAGAGAAGTAAGATCAATTTCCCATACCCTTCAGTGTTTAAATTAACAGGCCCCAAAGATTGATCGTTAAAAGAGGGATACGAATGAAGGTCAATTCTTTACAGCCGGCCTGTTGGACGAAGTAACGAATCCAGTTAGAATATAGGTCAAGCTATCTGCACTCCATAACCCCAACTTGGTAGGACGAAGAAGGGAATGTAGGTCATTGAGTAGCCTGACCGGGGGAGGTAGAGAAGGAAGAAAGAGGCCAAATGATTGGCCAGAGGCCTAAAGCCGAAAAAGAGGTCCTCTTCGTCAGAGGAAATTGGAAAAAGGATTTTTCAGTTAGTTCTGGGACAGCAGTCGTCGTGACAAGATGTGTTGATGCTGTAGCCAAAAACTCCGGGAAAAGAAGCGGAACCGAGTTGGAAAGGAGATAACAGATGCCTTCAAGCCAAGCTCCACAGAACACCGCTAGCCCGTAAAAGAAAAAAAATCTCATAAGAAACCCGTCGAAAAAGCTAAGTAAACCTTAAAACCGTTTTCTCCATCCACCCTTCCTAAGTATTGCAATTAGATGCCCTCTCTCTCAAGTTAAAGAAAGAAGCATATAAAGAATTATATGCATTAAGAAAAGAAGAGAAATAGAATGAAAAGATTCATTTCACAAACTGTAAACGTATGAGTGGACTTAGCTACCTTTTCAAGTTTCAAGTGTAAAGACAGAAAAGTACAAAGAAAAGAAAAAGGAAGAAAGAAAGACATTTATGTGGGAGACTGTTTGCCGGGGAAATATAGCCGGCCCCCATAAATATTTGTTTGGACCTCGACTATTAAAATTTTGGTTATATTTGAAATGTCCCCTTGTTGAAATTTATTTGTTGTGTTATTTACCCAGCGAGTTGCCTTCTTTTGCATATTTCTTTTTCAGCTTCATTTCGCTTCAACTTATTCTCGCTAAATGTCCTAATCGCCTTTAAAAACATTACACGGGAAATTGGAATTGCCGACTACAGTGAATAATAATATTTTATCTCAACCTAGAAGTCCATTGTTTTCCGTTATCCTAGGGGGTAGGAAAATAAACTGCCTTGGTGGGTGGGTGTGTGTGTAAAGTGAAATTTGGAACCCCCCTTGCCAGCAGCGGTCAGTCTAGCCCCAAATTAACCCCCACATTATCTGCCAGTTCCCATATGCCCGAAAAAGGAATCTTAACTAAGACTTATTTTGCGAGGAATCAAGTGCCAGACTGCCCCGACGTCACACATGCGTAAAATAAACTCCCGTCCTGGGATAAATATTTTATGCACCGTCACAATATACATATATTTTTTTACTCATTTGTTTTGTTTTTTTCGTTGAGGAAATTTATTTTTGTACATATATTAGTTTAATCATCCCCGCTTCCTTCACGATTATGTAAATATGGGATTAGATTAGATTTTTATGGAGTAACTGACTTGTTTTAGGTGCTGTAGTGCGAAAGATTTTTTAGAACAATTGTGTCTTTGAAGTAAGTGGATTATTAAAGTATGTTTAGGGTCAACAAACGGAATTACTTCAGTTAATGTTAGAATAGTGATGACCAGCCTCTCTCCCTTATTGTTGGCATTGTGTCCTCCATTTGCCTAAAGGGTAAAGTGTTCGTCAATGGTCCAGGAGACCGGGTTCAATCCTTGGTCGAGTCATACCAAAGATTCAAAAATGGTACTTGATGCCTCCTTGCTTAACACTCAGCAATATAAGATACGGAGCAATCCTCCTCTTCATCACGGTGTTTTAGCTAATGAAAAAGAAGCCTTAGGGTCACCCTCCACTATGATCGCCAACTTTACTTTTATATATATGATAAATATCCTTTTTGTTCCTACCTTGGCAACCAGAAAGCACGCTCACCTGTTAATGAAAACGATAATAAAACAAAATACCCTTCGAAAATCGGCAAAAAATCCTGTCATCGTTTACAAAATTTCTCAATGAAACACGCTTCAATTTGCTACCAAAACAGTACCAATTCAACACGTATCAACAGCATTCAACTTGACGTGAGTTTGTAGTGGAAGGGAAATTTCGTATTTTGGTTTGGCGCGCAATTTAATTCGACACTTAATTTCACCCAATCAGGATGACTCATCATATTCATACCGGACCTTCTTTTCCTGGCAGCAAATTGGGTAAGCTGCCAAACCCAGTCTTTTTAGCTAGACAACGCCGACCAGTGCAGACGTCTCACTGGGGGCTCTTGAATAGCAGCAGCAGCATGGACACATGAGGGAACCTATCTAATTTATGGATTCCTTGCAAGGAATCCCAGTTGAATATAAATTAGATACATTCAACATGCCACTTTATGTCACCTCCAAAATTGGCTATGTCAACGCGATGCTTTTATCCCGCTCTCGACACCTAGCTATCAATTCACCTCTGAGCCACTTTAATGGAGACAACGCAGACTCTCTTCCACCAAAACACCAGACGCACAAAACTACACGGTGACTCTAAAGTTAAATTCCCCCAACGGCAACATGGCTTTTGCTAAACTACAGCGAACACAATCCCTCACACGTCCGACGACACACGCTGCCATCTCAACCTTCTCAACTTCTCATAACAGAATTTAGTCTCAATACTCACAACCTTTCCAAAAGCAAACCCAATATTCCATGCTGTAAATAAAACCTATTCCTAAAAACACATTTCGACTTCGGCATCTTTCTTCTTCATCCTTCCTTTAATACCTAACTACAATTAGCGAAGGACTAACAACACTTAGCGAGGAAACAACTCAACATAAACACACACACCCACGTTACAACCATTCCTCGCTAACAACAAATTTCCTTCTCGCCCAACAATAATAACAATTTCACATAAGGCTAAAAGTTTATCAACAAAGTATTAATCGATGTACATTTGTGTTGTCAATCTCAAAATCCCCAAATCTAACGCGTTTTCAAATTGATGGCCAAATTCAACGCAGAATTGAATACATTGGAAAATCACCACAAATAATTTACCAGCTTTAATTCACTGCTGATTCTTTTAGCGGGAAACACTTCTGCCACTGGCAAGAATTTATCTTTAAATTATTGATATAGTCCCTGTCCCACAATGATGGTCAAGGAGATAAAATCACCTCGAAGTCCAACTACTTTTAAACAATTCTAAACAAATATTTTCTTGAACATGCTTCATTTCGCATGCTAGAAACTTTAATTGCACCACTGAAGCAGTTTGCATGGTACCGTAGACAAGCACAATTTCTCCATAAAACATTCACACATGCAAATATTCCTTCGTTAACAATACGAAGAGCTACAGCAGCCTAAAATACTTTTACATATTGACAACAGTCTGTCTTCAGTTTACAAGGATTACTTTTAGGGATTGCATCCCTTGCTTTCCAAAAATAGCACTTTTAATGGCCGCTAGGTAGCGTGAACATAAAAAATGCGAGACAAAGTTGAAACTTTCCCCCAACAAACCTTCATTTGGGTTCGCCTTTGCTGGGCTGAGTTCATAGTTTGGCGCCTGAGGCACTCCAACATGGGTAATCCCGAAGGGACCAAGCATTTTTTGAAATAGCTTTAGCAGAAAAAAAAGAATTTCAAATTATCATTTAATGCAGGAATCATTTTGCCGTTGGGGTTTCAATTTATATATTTCGTCCAATGAGGGTGACTTATGCCATTCTGCCAGTGACCTCCCCGGGCAATATAAAATGCTGTGTATCGCTCCTTCTTCTTCACTAACTCTTCTTGATTCCAGCAGCAGTAATAGACCATCACAACATGAGATGAGCACATTCAACTTTTGTGCCAGTGTTCCTTTAGGAGTTCATTCTTTCACCATTTATTCAATCTTCCTAGACTCACTGGTCCTCGAAACTTCAAGGTTAGATGTTTAATTCCGGCTCTATCATTTGCAACTGTTTCATTCCATGTACGAACTCACGGCACAAGGGCTAACTTTCTGGCTGTCATTAAAACTTCTTGAAACACATCAATATTCTCGTCCTCATTCCTGAATTTCTTTTCTTCTTAATGTAACAGGGCAGACTACAATTTGCCCTTTCCTTAAATAGCAATACATGTGTCTCAATTCGTGCGTAACGTCCCCAATATATAATAACCATTAGTTACGTCCTGGTTTAGAGAGAAGTCAGTTAAATACCTCCACGTTCCTACCTCGACAGCCAGAAAGCACGCACAAGTGTATGCATCTCCGATAGGTGGTCCAGTGAGAACTTTGGCCCCAATAAACCTCGTAAGTCGCACCTCGCACGTTACCATGATTTGACGTAGTCTTCAAACAACAAATTTGTGGAGGAATGATGCTTCTCTAAGATGTAAATCAGAGTGCCAGTTCCAAAATATACAATTTGTACAAACTAATATAACGTAGACGAACAAACATAACGTAGACGAAAGAAAATGATCAAAAACAAGAATGTTAAAAAACAAACCAGTTTACTTTATCACAACTGGATAAATAACAAATAAAAAGGTAGTAATATTCATAAATTTTGCTATGTATAGAGGTGTGTATTTGTGTGTGTATGTGTGTGTGTGCCAAAACAAGAATATTTTTTGTCAAGAATAACTGTGGGAAAGAGAGAGGTCAACTTGTACTTACATACATGTGTATGTATCCGGGTATGTGTGAGTACTGGTATGTCCAAGTCACTTAATCTATTGGTCATTTAAGCCCACAGTTGGCGTGTTAATGTATTTGAGTGTGTCTGCCTTTTTTTTTACGCGTGTATCGTTTTCGTGTCGTCTGTGACTGCCTGTGTGTCGCCTCCTCCCTTGAACTAAAAAATTCTGAGTTCTTATACTCTTTGAGTGGATCGAAATAAGATATTTTAAGTTTACGCGGGTAGATTTTATTTCGGGTCAACTAAAGTTCAAATGTACCGTCGTATGAGTAAATACAACTTGTGACCTGATCTAGACTATGAGAATCGTAGAAATTACTTATTTTTTGAGGCGCCTATTTTTTGGTTCTATGAAAAATCTATTACGGAAAGGTGGAACGGCTTACCTTCCCTTTATATTTGAAGGGAAATAAATGAGTCGGAACCAAGATATAGAAAAGTTTTCAAGAAGGTTTAATGGCAGCCAGAATAAAGTGTACCTTTATGCTGCAAGTCTCGTAGGAAGGAAGAAATAGTAATCGAGTTGAGAAAGAATCACAGCAGTTAAATGTCGGAGCGAAATATACGTCGCTATAGACATGGCAAATATTGAGTTGCTGATTTTCGAACTGGAATGAATGTTCAGCCGTAGATGTGTGATCCTGGTTACTGTGGGAGAGAAGTAATCGCTGTCTCCTTAAAAGTTATCCAGGAATGAAGTTGCTGAATTGTCAGAGGTGGAATTAATTCGTCTAATTCGTATTCAACGGTGGAACCCTGGGTCTTGAAGTGTAGACCCAAAGGTCCATGAATTAGACGGCTCTATCCTCATGATGATGAGTTGCTGCTGATAAAGGAGCGGACAGAAATACGTCCGTCCAGCTCAGAAGATTTTGAGGAAGAGATAGTTTGGCGGGCTTTCACCAAATTCGATATGCCCGGGAAAGTTACCCGGGCCGAATAGAATTCGTCATCCCCATTGCGTGAAATTATATGACGAGACCCACGGTCAAAATAATTTACGCGCCAAACATACGAAGTTCTTTCTGCTACAAATCTTTGATCCGTTTTTTAGAGAATGTTCTTATCTATGTGTTTGCTGTTTGGCTTAGAATATTCTATGTATGTGAGGTTTGGATCCTTTTTTTTTCTAGAATATTCTGATTTACTTTTTTTTAGCTAATTTAACTAAAAATGAAAAAGTATGGATCTTATACATTCTATTAAGGACTCTTCAACTACTACAAAGGACTTTCTCTACACTTGCTTGGCACCTTGCTGGGCATGTGAGTGATTATTGATAGCTTGGTTCTCGGTAACCTTCTTCCACTCCTGCTGTACCAGCTTGTCCGGGGTGAGTATATTGCTCGGCGACTGAGGCACCTCAAAAGGTCAGTGCCGAGGGGTTGAAGAATTTTTTGGATCAGTTGCACGTGAGTTTCAATTTGTGCGTGGCTCCCTTCTATAAAACAACCTTGTGTCATACACCGACTTGGTAGGAAGTCGGTTAAATCCCTTCTCTCTATTAGTACTCTTAGTATTTAATATAATTCCCGTGTCCTTTCCGTTAAATTTGCTCAGGGTATTAATGTTTTGTTGTTTATTTGTCGTGAATTTTTTTACATTATTTGGCACAATGAAATGTTTAACCATAATATATTTCCTCTGCTACATGTGTCTGAATTGTTTCTCATTTTCTAATAATTGTGGCATTGAGTTTTTGTACTCAGTTATTACAAGTTTATGAAGACCAGTCGTCTCTACACTAGAGTTTATATCCCTTGTTGTTCCAGAATAGCACTACTAATGGCCACTAGGTGGCATGACCGAAGTAGCTATATAATGCGCGGCAATTTTAAATCTTTTTCTTCGTCCAGGCCTCGACAACACAAATCATGCTCAAGTATGTGTGCTGTCTCCCGATAGGGGCTTTTGCCTCAACAAACCTCCTGTCGTACCTCATATGGTACAATGATTTGAAGTAAGTCTTTACACCACAAGTTTCATACAACAAAGGACCCTTCAACTACTAGATAGGATTTAATCTTTATGGTGTACTCTTATGTTATGTAATTCCTGTATCCTTTCTATTAAGTTTGCTCAGGAAATAACTGTTTCGTTGTTAATTCATCAGGTATTATTTTATGTCGTTTGGCACGAGGAAAGATTAAACCATGGTCCATGTCATCTGTTACAAGTGTCCAAATTGTGTTCCTTCTTCACTAATAATTGTGGAGGTGAATTTTGTTGATCAGATATGACTAATTTACCGAAATTAGCTTCAAGTCGCCGATACTAAAGCTCACTCTGTGATATCCCACAAAGCTCGCTCAACCCTGTTCCACACTACCCTATTTACTCATAGTTGAAGGGAGGACAGATGGATTCATGCCTTTTCCAAGGGCATTAGTCCGAAGTAAAACGCGAACATTTACATTTACATGGAAACGTGGATTTCTGAGTCCGTTTCCTACGACGTTAACTGTTACACCAAGCGCGTCTCAAAGCCATTCATTTTATTGGTTTATTCATTTGAACTAATTTTTCTCTACAAGCCCCCCCCTTTTTTTCATCAAAATTCCATTGTATTCTTTGAGTTGTTATTCTCTCCGGTGTTCCTCGGGTGTTTGTCGTATTTTTGAATATTTTAAAATATAACGGAAGAAAACGTGATAAGAAAAGCTACAAAAAACTAGACTAGAATGAAAATATTTCGATAAAACAATTTCAGATTTAGTTTCTATAGTCAACAGTTTCATCACGATGGACCGAATGTCGTAAATTATCGGCTGTTTAAATATTAATGGATAAAAGAATAAATAAACGCATACTGATCTATATAGCTGAAATAAGACATTTTTCCCCTTCAAAAAATTATTTTTATTAAATTATTTTTCCTTATCAGTCATTGAGTGAAAATGTTAGTTTTACTTTTTACGACATACAGAACGTTTTCTGGCACGGGTTTGTTTTCGGTGTTTTCCATGTGTCGTCGCAAGCCGAATGAATCTTAAATATGTTCACAAAACGTTAACAAAAGAAGACTGGTGTGTATATATAAAAGGTTTTAAACCCAATTTTTGTTTTAATATATTAAGTGAAAAAAAAGTATCTTAACGTTTTTATTTAAGATAAATTTCAGTGTCAATATCTTCTGAAGATTTGAGAGTTAAAAAACTGGTTGACTTCGTTCATTCGCTTGTTTAAAGTTTTTATTAAATTTAATTTATTGGTTATATTTACATGGAAATTTTCTAAACAAAATAATACTTTAATTCTAGTGTTGTGTGTGTTAAATTAAATGTGTTGTTTGACGAGTTTGGCTCAGTTACTTATGTTTAACGTTTGGTTAAAATTTCTTTTGAAAGATCAGTTGTAATTCAACCCTCCCTTAAAATTCTCTTAAAAGTTGTTTATTATTATTAACCATACTACAAATTTTATTTTTTACAGTTTTGCGCCTAGAAAATATACTTTCAGATTTAATGATATTAGTCTATTTCGTAATAGAATACATCGCACAACAAGTTATTTTATTGGATATTTTTGGTACGCGTTTATATATATATATATATATATATATATATATATATATATATATATATATATATATATATATATATATTACAAAATTTTTGCATGAACTCTTGAGATTGAGTATTTCTTTAAAATAAAATTTGATTCTTTCAGACATTATCCAATTTTTTTTGTCGCATTATCACAGACAGGACGAAAAACTACTGTTAAAATAATAAAAATTCAAGAAAGAACTGTCTAAATTTAAAACAGAAAGCATTGGTCGTCGTTGATTTTTATTGCATTGTTCAGTTTCTTAAATTCTACAACCGTTAATTTAAACTCCAGACGACATTTGGACAACCACAAACGAACTAAAAACATGTGTCGGTTTTTCCCTCATCTTTTATAGTGGTCTTGAATGTCAGTGATGTGGAAATGAATTTCTAGAGTAATTATTCATTTATTTCGGTAAACTCAAGATGTTACCAATGAGCAATATGTAACAATATATTAAAATCAGCGTTAGTTTAGGATTAGAATCGCTTTGATTTGGGTATTAACCGAGTTAGTACTACTTTTATGATTATCTCCCTTTCTTAGGACAGCTTCGACACAGGGTCCGCTTAAAAAAATTGTGATACCCCTTGCTTACAGGAGGATACCACCCTTAGAGTAAGCCGACTGCATCCCTTGAGAAGAGGTAAGACCCGCCCGCCCCACCAAAAAGATGTTGTGAGTATGACTCTAAACTGCACCCGGTGGTAAGGTCCTAATTCTGGAGTTGTGGAATGTGGATAGTACCTCTACATTGTCTTTAATTCCATAACCACTCTGACAGAGAGATAATACCCATTAGATTCCTATCTATGGAGTGAATAAATGTTTGAAAAATATTTGTAGTGGAATGCTTGAAACCATATAATTGTGTATGAATTATTTGTATTATATACTTGATACCCTAAAACTACAGATAAATGTGTTTTTTTTTTATTTTCATTTTTTTTATATAAAAAAAAAAATTGAATTAAAAAGTAATGGCAATAGAAGGTTGAAAATATAGTTATGTCTATAAATCATTTTCAAAGGAATCAAATTTGTCATTGAATAATCCAGGGGTGAGGTTTGATAGACTGATAAATAAACCAAACCAGCTTTGGGGAGTGTGAAGTCACCTCTTCATTGCCTCCCAGATCTACTCTGACCTGTTAGGGTCCAATCTATGGGTCATATACATTTATTTAAAAAATGGATTGGAATAATTTTATTATTAATAAATAGGAATAGTTACTTGAAACCATATAATTGTGTATAAATTATCAGTATTGGATAAGAATACTTAAAACAATATAACAGCCCTGTTGGCTGAGGCTGTAAAAGATGCTGACTGCATCTTTGCAGAGGGGTAAGACTCCACTAACAAGTATACTGGATATAACACTAAACCATCTGATGGTGAGGCTCCAGTTCTGGAGTTTTAGGAATGTGGAGTACCCCTTCATTGCCATTACTCTCAGGTTCACTCTGACTCTCTAGTACGTGTATGTGTCATGTCTATGGGTCAAATAGAATTATTTAATCATTTACTATACGTTAATCCATTTAATGGTACCAATGATTAATACCAATAGTTGAAAACCTTGAACTGTGTGTACCATAGCCAGATACGGCCATGTGCAAAATGGACATCGAATGTTGGTAACATATATACTTAGAACATAGGAATCTTGAAATTGGAAAACACATTACGACTTCTTTGTTCAGGTATGAAACCTTTTATTATCTTTGAGTTAAAGGTTTCGGCATAAGGAGAGAGATACAATCTTTCTATGCTGTCCTTATCATCTAGCCTCTATCTCGTGCGGCGCCCATAGTGCGCAAATTCCCCTGGCCTCGGCGAGCCAGCGAAAGCCGACTGTCTTGTCTGGCGTCTAGTTTCAACTCTACCAACTTTCTTTGAAATCCCCAAAATCCCCAGCGCGCTTTCGGCGCGTGACATTACCCGCACTTTGTAACCCTGTTTCCCATCTCGGCTTATTGTGACATCCCTGAGTGATATGTCTGCCCTGTGTGCCCGCGCGTTAACACCCGCATCAATGTTGCACCCAAGCAACCCACGCGCCAAGCCGAAAGGTTCTCAGCCCAACCAAACCCAAAGGCATGAACCGAAATCCCTCAGCCATTATATTACATGTGCAAACAAATGAGCTTTGGCTCATTTAAAAATTGTTACCTACAAACTATTCACTTAAAATCATTTATGTATAAACAGGATTTGGCTTTAAATAACCCTCAAGGGTTGATATGCAATACTACACAATCAAACCATATAACTATGTGAATTATTTCTATTAAGAAAAAGTTACTTAAAAGTGTATTTTGTTTACTAAGGATTATTTGCATTAGGTACTATGACTCCAAATAGGAAAACCTTGTTTTATTTCTAGTACATGCTACTTGCTTCATGAACATCATAGAAAAATGTTGCGCAGTTGGCTGGGGCTGTAGAATACACTGACTGCTCTTCTGCGGAGATGTAAGACCCTCCCTCAACAAGTGTCCTGGATATGAAACACTACACAATCTGATGGTGAGGTTCCAGTAATGCTGGATTTTGGGGAATGTGGAGTACCTCTTCATTGCCATCGCTCCCAGGTCCAGAGTGGTAACACCTGACTGGGTCCTATCTATGGGTCAAATAGAACTAAACTACATACTTATGTTAAACTGAATTGTTTGAAATAGAACAGTTTTGACATTGAAACTTTACTTACACTCAATGGAATTGTTTGCAATAGAACTTTTTTGACATTTAACTGTGTTTAAACAAAAACTCTTCTAAATTGAATTGATTGAAATAGAACTGTTTATTTGAAAAAAACCGGATTAAATAACCTACAAAGGTTGATATGCCGTAAAAGCCAAACAATCAATCATAGAAAAATGAGTTTGATAAAACTTGTTAGAAGATAATCATGACAATACTTCATCTGAAAAAAAAAAAATGTTGGCAACTTAATAGTAATTTTTGCTATTTGCCAAGTGCACTCTCTTGGTTTTTGTATCCTGTGAGTAATAAGTATTTTACTTATACTTGATTGACAATTTAGGGATTATGTTCTGGTTTTAAGTTGTAATAATCTTTTAACTTCTGTTCTGCTAAAAAAAAAATGGCCTCTTCACAAATCTCTTTTATTCATTTTTTTTTTTTTTGTTACCAACATAACTATTTAATGTTTTTGCAGAATATTAGTTTATATCATCTTTCAGCTGCTGTTTGTCCTGATAGCATGGCAACAGTGTTGCTGTGGATAATGGCCAGCAAGATGTGTTGCATTAACCACTCCACTTTACAAGGTTTGTTTCTTCGGTGAGATGCCTTTCTACCTATATTTTGAAGTTGTAGTGGTGCATGGGTTGATAAACATTGAAAATTTTAATGGTGACCAGTGCCAGAACAAACTTTTGATCAGTTCTTATCTCAGGTAAACGGTTTCAAGCCTTAGGTTGATGTGATGAGGTTGCAACTTGACCTTGTGTTGCAATTGGTAGTGTCTCATACTAGTAACTTGCCATTTTTCAATCGGAAAGTGTTAATGCCTATGTTAATGCAATTGATGTCTATGGGTACAATTTTGGACCAAGAATCCAGCAGCATTGAGGTTTCTTATATCAATCATTGTAGCATGTCAAGAGAAATGATTTGCATTGTGGTGGTAGGTAATTAGATTGAGCCTGAACTTAAGTGGTCCCCACTTTCATCTGTGACACTCACTTATACAAAAGCTCAGGAATACTCACTCTATTGTCTGTAATATTTACCAGTTAATATTTATGAATAACTTGAAGTAAAATTCTAATTTATTCATGTTTGGTACAAGCTCCTATTATTATCAATTTACAAGATCAGTATGTTAACGAGTACCCTTTAACTATCTACTGGCTCTGTTGGTGAGGTCTAGAACATGCTCTTTGCCCTGCAGAGGAGTAGTCCCCCAAGAAATGGTATGACACTAAAGTCTATTCAGTAGTGAGGCTACAGTTCTCATAGCCATTACTCTCTGGTCCACCCTGACCCAGAGTAGTAGTATCTGTTAGGGTTCTATATATGGATTAGATAGATCTGCTTAAAGTTTAATGTTAGATAGAAATACTTGAAACTGTATAACTGAAAATTATTTATATTAAGAATTACTTGATGTTATAAGTGTTTCTGTTTTTCTTAATTTCAAATAGATTTTACTAATTTTGTTAGTTTCCCATGGTCATTTCATTGCAAAATAGAAAAGTTTAAATCATAGTTAAATTAAAAATAACAAAGCAGATTAAAGATTTTAAGAATTTAATTATTGACCAGAGGTGTGAACTTGTTGGCTTTCTGTTGTATCATTGATCTATGATGATATTGATCGATAATTTTGTTTAGGAAAGAGTAAAAGATTCTTATTAGCATTTTTTTGGTAATCTTCATTTGATCAGGAATTTGGGTGATTAAAAAATGACATTCAATTCAAACAACTCTCACAAAATTATTAAGTTTGCTGTTCTACTGGAAATTGCTTTATTTTTCTGAGTGAGTGAATTTTAGATGTATATCCCTAATAAAAAATCTTGTTATGATGTGCTATTTTTGCTTGATTATTTATTTGTGTGTGTGTATATATATATATATATATGCACAGTGTTGCCGCTTAAAGTAGCACCTGGTTGGCTTGCAAATGCAGCTTAGATGATCGCTTGTGTCTGGATATAGAATAAAATGGAATGGCTGAAAGCATACCCATTGTGAGAAAGATCCCTGATGACAAGTTTTAGTGGTTACAGCTTTATTTGCAAAAGGTAGCGTTCCCAGTTAAACAGATTTGGGGCTGACGGTGGTATTGAATGTCTGATGCCAGAAATCTGAGTTAGTCCTAGCAAATAAGTCTCCAGTCTAGTGTCTATCAGGGCAAAATGGTGGAGCCTTTCTGTCGACTTTGTCTTATCAGAATTGGCCAAGACTCATTTTTACTTGATCGACTCCAAGTTCATTCTTAGTTCCTGTCCTAGAAATGAACCTGGTCACACCTAACTGATGCCAGCTCATATTCTTTCAATACTAATATGAATTAGTATTTTAGAAATATATATTGTTGTAAATAGATAAATTAATATTTAAAACTAAACTTTGTTTTTGTATTAAAATGTATAAATTGGTTTTATTAAATTCTAAAAATGCAATATGAAGTTGTCATTGATCTGATTTTTTTTTTTTTTTTTTTTTTTTTTTTTTTTTTTTTTTTTTTTTCAAATTTTATTGAAGGTATTGGAATTTAATGTACTGAAGAACAACAATGCCTAAAAAGGAGAAGCTGCCCCCTGGGTGGCTGAAACAAGAATCCAAGTCACATCCAGGGAAATTTTATTATTTCCATAAAGCAACCCGGAGAACAACATGGCTATTGCCGACTGATGAAGAGGTATTATACATTTGTAAATCCTCATAGCTTTTAAAGCATAAGAACTTAGATAAAAATATTATACTAAAGCACATTGTTACTGCTCTGTCAATTGGGGTGGAGTGTAGACTATGCTGATTGCAGGTGAGTTAGATCTCACCAATAAAGCCACTTTTTGGCTGTGGGTAGTGTCCTGTTATGACCTGAGTGGTCTGTAACCTTGGTGCTAAATGATCACATAACCTGCAACATACCACTTTACTTGGGGTAGATGTTTAGTCAGAGGCCTGATCTGATCAATTATTTGGTCATATCAAGCCCCAGTACCTCTACAATTAAGTCCCAACTGTATTCTTCAAACTTTTCTTAGGGCAAACACCCAACCCATTTTTATCTTAAAGGTGCTAGAAGGTGGTGGCTTATGGTCAACCATGTCAAGAAACAGTTTATGAAAATTATTTCTCTTACTAGTATATTAATACACATGAAGTTAATGAAAATAACTTCTATCACCATATTGATACACATGATATGGTACATATCAAAAACAAGATTTGGTTTTAAATAGGCCATGAGGATTGATAAACCACTAAACAAAACCAACCAACCACATTTTATTAAACAAAAATTCATTCTATATGCTTTTTGTATGAATGTATCCTATCGCCCAGTCGATGAGGGCTGTAGAATACACTGACTGCAACACTGCAGAGGGGTACCCACCCCCACCCAATGAGGCTACTTGTTGGCCGTGGGTGGCAACCCGTAATGCTTGAAGATGGGTTCTTGGTGGCTGAGCAGTCTGTGACCTGGCAACTAAAAAGGTCATGTAACTTGCAACACTCTACTTTGGTCCTTACTGGGCTAGATGGGGCAGTCAGAGAGGCCCAATCTGATCGGTTGGCTGGTCTTGTTAGCCCTCTTTTGGATTTGTGTAAAAATTCATATGAGGACGGTGGCTGTAGGGTCAATCATGCCATGGAAAGACTTATGGCTCTTTCTGTTCTTCGGCAAGTAGTTATCTTAGGAACAAAAATCCAGACAAGATAAAATTGTCTCACACCAGCATGAGTATACTGAGCATGTAGCCCTGATGTTGCTAGGTGAATAGGTTTCCTGTTTGGCACATCACTGCATGGGGCTCCGAGGTGGGTGGGGAGCATGTTCAATGAAACTCTAATTATATCGATAACACAAACAAAACCCAAGCTAATAAAAAAGACTCTGGGGGAAAGTTCTGACAGTGAGACAGAAGAAAAACCAAATTATTTCCCATCTTTCATCGTAATGGAATCTGCTGAAAAAAAAATTCCACTAAGTAAACTGTCTCCGTTCAAGATTGAAAAAATATTATCAAAAAGCTTTAAACCAAACACGGTTAAAAAAAAAACAACTTAAAAATGGAAAACTACAAATAGAAATCTGCAATAAAAATCAATCTGATGAAATATTAAAATGGAAACACTTTGACAACACAAAAATAAAAACCTATCCCCACAATTCCTTGAATACATGTAAAGAAGTTGTAAAAAGCCATGAACTCTCCTTATGTACATTAGATGAAATCAAAACCAACTTACAACACCAAAATGTCACAGAAATCCAAAGAATACTAATACCCCCCCCCAAAAAAAACTGGAAAAACAATAGATACAAATACATATATAATGACTTTTAATACCCACAAAATTCGTAAAGAAATTAAAATTGGATACCAAAAATAAATGTAGAACCCTATATCTCAAATCCCTTAAGATGCTACAAATGTCAGAGGTTTGGGCACCACCAGGACCAATGTATATGACTGCCAATATGCAGAAGATGTGGAAAATATGACATAAATAATGACTACCAAAGAGACTACAAATGTGCTAACTGCCAAGGAAACCTTGGTGTTGGTTCTAGAGATTGTGAGGTATGGAAGAAAGAAAAAGATTATCAAACTAAAACATCCTCAAAATATCACCTATCCAGAAGCAAGAAGGATGATAGACTCCAAAATATGTGGAAGTGACAAAAAATATCCCAACAAACCAAAAACAAAGCTGTTATGTGTGAAACAAATGCAAGCACAAAACTCAAGGTGGTTGCCCAGCTTGTAAACGAAATGAGTGTGCTGATTCAGAAGATGAAAACTGTCATAGAAGCAGTTACTGAAAAACTTTCCAAAGACCCAAACACTAGAGTTACAACAAACCAAGAGAGGCAGGCACTTCTGAGGTGACTTCTGTTGCTGGGCCACTACAGACCTCACCCAAAAGGAAAACTAAAGGGACCCCCACTCCCCACGACAAGTAGAGACATAATGCAAAACAGGAAAAAAATAGATCCAGCTCAAGAGTGAGAACTACCCTAAGAAAGGATGGATTTGAGCCCATGGAAACAGAGGCTTCCATTTGCCAAACTGGGAAAATACAGATGAACACCAAAATGAAAAACCAGTAAGCACATTCAAAATGAACAAGAACAGTGTCCCCTATATGAATCGATAAACGCTGCAATGCTCAGGGATCAACAAAACCCCTATGAAGGACCTATAGTATAGAAAGTATGGATAGCAATACAGACTACATAGTTGCCAGCCTTAATCTTGAAGTATTAAATAACTATAATACTTGAAACTATTTAACTGTGGGCCATCTTATAAGCTCACTCATCTTTTTAAATGTTAATCTCTTACATATATATATATATATATATTTAAATGTGTGCAAACAAATGAGGAAAAGTAAATAGAATAATTTGTATAAGACATACTTGAAATCATTTAACTGTGAAGAAAAGTGAGCTCTGGTTTGTTCAAGAATGTTATTAGAAAAATATTCACACCATGTGTATTTAATATATAAGTCCTAAACAGGACGTGGTATTGAACAATTTGCAATGTTAGTTTTGACATAAAATCAACTTACGAAGAACTGTTTTTGACATTTGAATTGCGTACTTATGTTAAACTGAGTTGCTTGCAATGGAACTGTTTTTACATTTTACTGAGTGTAAAGAAAACTGTACTTATACATGTATAAAATGGAGGTGCCCGTGGTGTAATTGTTATCGTCGTAGGAAACGAACACGGCGACACGAGTTCAAATCCTGGACGAAACTCATTGCATTTCACATAGCACTAATACCCTTGGGAAAGCTATGAATCCAATTATTCTCCCTCCAGCTATGGGTAAATAGTAGGGCAGACTAGGTTCTTCAGCCTTGGTGAGGCAACTAGTCTAGGAGAAGGAAAACTCTGAATTCAAACCTGTTAAACTCCGCTTAAAAATTGACCTTGTGTCATATCCTGCCCGAGCGGAGGGGTTGGTAAATAGGATAAAATGGATTTAGCACTGAGTAACCTGAAATGGTTGATATGCCATTAAACCAAACCTATCTTATTAATTTTTTTTAAATGTCCTATTTTCCTCTCTTTACAATTACAATATATATATATATATATATATATATAATCTCACCCATGAATAAGTATCTCCACTCAAGAATTTTTTTTGTAAAAATTATTTTTCTAAATTGAATGTATCAAGATTTTATTTATAGTGATATTATATTACTAGCTGAAGCACCTGGTTCATAACTGGACTAAAAAGATTTTATGGACACCAGTCAGTGAGATGGGAAGAAAAGTGTAAGCTAAGAATTAAAAATATGCCCTTATTTGTAGTTGAAATCTAAATCTATTTTATTTACCCTATAAAATTCAATGATAAAAGGATCTAAGAATTCACATATTACAATATTTTATATTTAGAATTTTTTAACATTTATATTATTTCAAAAAATATCAACTTGAACTTGAGTGGTTTGAAATGTTATTTTTCTAAAGATTATTTAAAAAAATCACCAATTTAAATTCATTTAATTTCCTGTTAAGTTACAGTGATGAAAAATGTATTTAATTTAATTTTGTTTTTAACATTTGAGTTATTGATAGATAATGCTTTCATTGAATTTTTTTTTCTTACTCTTCAAAAATGTAACATTATAGGTAGGTACAATTAAAAGAAGCTAAGAAATAAAAATGTGTCCTTACAATAAAGAGGCTAAAAATGTCTAATTTTTTGGTTTTCACTTTAAATAGTTCTTTCTTCAGTGTGAGTATACTGAATGTGTAGCCCTGATTTACTTTGGCGAATGGATTTCCCCTTTGACATTTCCCTTTATAGGGCTACATTTTTGTGTTGGGAGTACAGTCAGTGAATACAAAAACAAAAAGTGAAAAATCTTTAACCTCAAAGCTTTCACATACAGTCTGACTCGGATCGCTCTTTTCCCTAAGTTTATAGTGCTTGAGTCAACAGAGGATACCCCAATCATTAAGTTGTCTCCCTTCGTTGAAAAACTCGGCTCTCTAATAAGACCTAAATCTGTCAAAAAACTAAACACATCCTTACTGGTAGATATACTAAAGGAAACCTCAGACTTCCTACTTGAATGAAAATACTTCTACAATCTCAAAATAAAACTCTACGTCCACAACTCCCTGAACTTGTCAAAGGGTCAAGTAAGGAGTCCAGATTTCTCCCCCTGCACTCTATGAAATAAAAACTAACCTCCACAAACAAGGTATCGCTGATCCCCAACGAATATCCATTAAGAAAAATAACAGTCCTAACAAGCACATATTCTTAGTTTTAACACCTCAAAACCTCCTAGTCAAATAAAATAGGGTACACAATAACCAATATATATATATACAAATGCTATTACTACCAAATATCAAGACACCACAAAGAAAAATGTACCAGACCTCTGGCATGTAAAAACTGGAGAAAATGGGGGATATATGGGGTATAAATACTCTTGGGACTGCTACATCTTCATATATTTGGTTTTAAAGTTTCAATGCTACAGAGTTAGTTAAAAAAATAATGCCCAATTCACTGTTTAGATTGTATGTTTCATTAGAAATAATAGAATCCTGATATCTTTGGCTCAGAAGAAAATAAGTTCTTATAAAAACTTACTACTGTGCAGAGTTATTTATGGGTGATGTTGTGTGTACACACACACACACACACACACACACAGAGTTAACTGATGTTTTACTCTTTTGTAAATGTGTACAAATTATTAAAGATAGATATTTTAAACCATATAATTGTGTGTAAATTAGATGGGAATACTTAATATCATATAACTGTGCAAAAAAATAAGTACAACTTTATTAAAAAAATGCAATAGAGTATGGAAAAATGAGTTTAACTGAACATTTACAAATGACTGTCCTGTTGGCATAGCTTAGAATACACTAACTGTATCCCTTGCAGAGGAGTAAGAGTTTCTCAAAAAGTCTTGATTTTAATGCTAAACTGCATCTGGTGGTTCAGCTCTAGTTATAGAGAGTGGAGTACTCCTTCATTGCCATTACTCTTGGATCCACTCTCAGTCCCATCTATAGGTCAAATAGATCTATTTGATAATAATTAGTACTAAATTGGGATATTTGAAGCCATAAAACTATGCAAATTATTTGTATTAGGTAGGAATATGTTCTATCATAACTAAAAAAAAAAATAAACTACTTGTAATTTAAATAGTAAATGTACACTGAATGGAACTCCCTGACTTGGTATAAAATAATCCCAGATGGGTTGATTTGCTGTTAAAATAATATATATTTCATTATCACTTGTGTTTATGTACCAGATTTCTGCAATATGCTGGACTGCAATGTCTTAAGTTTCAACTCTAGTTGCACCATGTTTCTTTCAGACTAATTGGAAAAGATATGATCTCCCTTCTGCCCCCTCCTGCTATGGGTTAAATACTACCACTACTATTCTCCCATGAGGACAGCTTTGGCATTTAAATAATTTAAGATTGATCTTCCATTGAAGAAACCAAACCAGGTTTCTGTTAGTTGTATAGTTGGCATAATAAAAAATGATTTCATTAAATTTTCTGAGTGTACATTTTGAGACATGTTTTGATTATCAGTGGGTATCTATTACATATATTAAAAAACTTAAATTTATTTTATTTTATATATAATGTAATTTTTTTTATTTTAGCCATTCCAGATCAGAAAGAGCAACGAGAAGGAATCCAAGTGCACAGATGCTGATACCAGTAAACCTGAAAAACCATCGCGGAAGTCTCTCAGTGTCAAAGAAAAACAAGAGTCCATGGTCCCCCGAGCAGTACGACAGGCCTGTGCACAAAGTTCCTCTGTTAGTAGACCCAAAAAGATTCTAAATGTTTCTGTACTGAATCGAAACAATTGTAGCCTTGTAGCTGATTATTCATCTTGCTCAGATGGTGAGGAAGAAGTGAGTAAGACAAAAAAGAAAAAAGAAAAGGATGAGAATGAAAACAAAATCAAGAAAACTGACATCATTCTTCCTGATATCACGGAGAGAAATAAAGTGCAGATGAAATGGAAACCAATTGGACCCAAGATTCTGCAGCCTTCATTGAAATTGGAGCCGAAGGAAGAGCAAAAACCCAATGTCAAAGACAAGGATTCTTTGAAAAAACCTAAAACTCGCAAGAAGAAATCAAAAACAAAAAAATCCCATGAACAGACTTCAAAAATCACATCTTCTAAATCATCCAAAAACCTTACACCAGAAAATTCATGCCTTAAAGTGCCTGAGAATAAAAAAGCTGACAGTAAAGTTTCTACAAATGACAAACCAGTGAAAGATGTTGACAAAGATCTTAAAAAAAAAACAGTGACCAAAGAGAAATCTGTAGGATCCAAGTTGAGTCCCAAAAAACGTGTGATTAAACAAGCAAAGAGAAGAAACAAAGTTGCTCAAAATTCTTCCAACTTAAGCAATGACTTTGATCCAAATGAGCAAAATGATTGTTATCCAAATGTGCCATTTGTTCCAACAGAGCCATTCTTGCCACTTCCGCCTGTTCGTTCTGAAATTCAGAATTCCAGTTTGGTTCCAAGTTTTGGAGAAAATGACACTTCTTTCAATCCTCAGAACATTTCTACATCCAACTCCTTTCATATCTCTGACAATTACCTTCTGGATTTGGAGGGTAAGATCTTTTATTTACTTATTTTATCAATTTGATTACTTGTATAGAACAAAGGCAGGTTGTTTTTTGAATTGTGCATTTATAACAATTTAAGAATGTTTTCATTGACTTTCATGCAGCTTAGTAAAAATGAATTCATCGTGGATTTTAAAAGAATGCCTTAATTTTTCTTTTTATTGGTAATAATTTCTTTATTATATATCTGAAATTGTTTGTACAATTTAAATTCTTTGTATTTTTGATGTCAACACAATTAGCTAATTCCTTCATCAGTTCTCATTATACATATAATCCAAGGGAAAAAGAGAAACCTCCTTTTATCAAAGAAAAGAGAATTTTCTCTTAGATTTATTCATACTCAATTGGTGCTTAGAATACATCAACTGTACCCCTTGCAGAGGGGTAAGGCCCTCTCTATCCAAAAAAGGTGTCTTGGGTCTGGGGAGTGTAGAGTACCCTTCATTGCCATTGCTCTCATATTCACTCTGAACTGGAATGGTTGTACCTGTTAGGGTCCCATCTATTAGGTTAAATTGATTGTTTGAAAATTTCTTATTTGATACCATATAACTGTAAATTATATGCATTATGAATAATTATTTACTAAGGATTATTACTAGTTACTTGAATCCATATAACTGTGCAAACCAATTATTAAATAGAAATAATTACATGTGTGTGAATACTTGAAAGCGTGTAGCTTTGTGCCAATTAGATAGTGATACTTGTTATCATATGACAGTATTCCAAAAAAAAACAAAATGATGACCCAAAAATTGTAAATATGAATGTGCAATGAATGCAATTCCCTAACATGAAATAACCTTAGACAGGTTGACATGCCATTACTCAATCTTAAATTTTTATACATGACAAAAGCTGAAAATGGATCTGCTGAAATGTGTTGACTACATGAAGAATATGAAGAAGTTTGACTTTTGGTCAAGTCATACTGAAAGATCACTGAAGTTAGTCAGTGATGATTCTGTTCTGCACATGAGTTCTCTTGTGGTGTTGAAATCTGCTTTTTGCTTATTCTGAGACGATCTCTTATTTGAAATTCTGAAAATCAAAAAGGGAACATCAAACATTCTTTTGTTTTCCATTGAAGAAATGTTTAACATTTTTCTAACTAGGTAAAAAAGTGTGCCTGTAATTTTAAAGTCTTTCTCATTTCATTTACCATTGTACAAATTGTAATATTATTTTTAGTTTTAATTCATTCTCACTTTACAAAGTTTACTGCAGAGACACTACCATTCCTTAATGATTCATGTAATTGTCTATTGAAAGGCATCCCCATGGTGTTAGTGGCTGATGTGCTGGACTGCAACATCTTAGTAAGCAAGTTCCAATTCTTAGTGCGTTAAACTTCAGACTAATACTCTTAGGAAAGGTGTAAACTCTCTTGTCCTCTAACTATGAATTAAATAGTACAACCACCATTCTTGTACAAGGAAGATTGATATGCCATTGAAACAAAGAAACCAAACCATTAATTTTTTTTTGTCTTGTATGTGATAACTCTGCTACTTTTCTGATAGATGAAAAGTGTTTAGTTTTAAATGACTTTGGATAAGAGATTGTGTACCTCTAATAGCTGTATATACTTATCTGGCATAGCAGTGTTGGCTAGGTTGGAAAAAATATCCCATCTAAAAATTCAAGTTTTTAAACAATGATACCAATGTATAAAATTTTGAAACATGTCATTGTGATTCTTCAAAATGTTTAGACAATTATTCTTTGTTTAAATATTTTGAATCAAACTATCAACATTTTATAGATTAGTATTGTTCAAATATTTGAAATTTTAGATGGGATATTTTTCTCCAATATGCACCCAATACTGTCCTTCAATAAGGATGGCTTTCGAATTAAATAGCCCATAAAGGTTGATATGCCATTAAAACAAGCAACCAATATGCATACAAGCCAGAAATGTGAGGTTTTTTGTTTTGTTAAATTGTTCAGCTCAAAATAATGCAGTTCTGAAAATCTTATGTAGTAAGTTTTATCAATTTTACTCAACAAAAACATGGTTGATATGGCATAAAACCAAACCAATCAACAAAGAACATGACAGAAGTTGGCATTCTAGGTCCAACAAAATGTTATTTGTCTAGAAAGTTGTAAGACTGATTGTATAAAAAGTTTGGCACTTCTGAATGATGAGGGTCTGGCCATAAAAAAAAAAGACATTTTTATGGAAATATTTTCTGTTTTAGCATACCTAAGACCTACTTCAGTTTGTCAGTTTCAAAAAATTTTTAAGTTAATGTTTACAATATAAATACTATGACTTACCAATGTGCATGTATACCAATTATCTTTTTTTTATTCCCCAAAAGGAGGAAAGTCCATCATAGGAGTGGGAGAAAACTAAGTTAAGTAACTAAAGTTGGCGACTCTAGTCGAGGGTGACCTGAAGGCTCCCTTTTCAATAGCTACTACACTGAGGTGTAGGGGAGAGCGCTATTCTTTTCCCTGGATTGTTCTGCTTTACCCTTGATACATACCTTATATTGCTAAATGTTAAGTAAGAAGGTATCAAGTACCATTTTTCAAGTCTTTGGTATGATGTGACCTGGGATTGAACCCAGACCATTTGGAAAAAGTCAAAAAATTGACACTTGTTTATAAATCCAAGATGACTGGTATACATGCATGTTAGTAAATCAGATCATTTCCATAATGTAAAGAGAATCTCCTTTTTTAAAATCATTTTTTAAACTGACAAATTGTTGGAGTATTTGTATATCAGTTTTGTATATGGCAAACAAAAAATATTCTTAGATAGAGAGAAATCTTTTTTTTTTTTTTTTTTTTTTTTTTTTAAAAACAAAATTTCCTTATGTTCAGGCGAGACAAAAGTTTTTATCGACTCTTATTAAAAAGTTCTTTTGGGAAGCCATGTTTCACTTCCATTTCTTATTTCTGGAAATAGTGCTGGAAGTTTTCAACTAACACTACCTTTAGTTGGTTCATAACAACCTGCTGGATATTCTCAACATTTTTCAAATGGATTGTGGATAATTGGCCTAGCAAAGTGGCTAATGTGCTGGACTGTGATATTGAAGTGATTGATTTCAAACTCCAGTTGTGCTATTATGTTCACTTTTGGACTAATACCATTGAGAAAGGCATGGACCCTCCCATTCATGGTTTGGTTTGGTTTCTTTGTTTAATGGCATATCAACTCTTTTTAGGTTATTTAATGCCAAAGCCATTCTCCTAGAAGAACAGTAGTGGTACTATTTAACCCATAGCTGGGTCCTCCCATTCATGTTCTTCTGTGAGTATGGCTTTGACATTAAATAACCCATGAATATTGATATACCATTAAAAAAAAAAAAACAAAAAAACAAAACCAGACCAAATAGTGGTCATAGGGCTTGGTTTTGATTATTGGGAACATGAAATCCTTATAAGGACCGAGATTAAGACAATAAGGGAACAGTAGTAATACAGGAATAGTCTTTTTGGCTACGAACTTGTGATTATTTCATTTTTGTAACATTTAATCAAACACTCTTAGTAATCTAAGATTACTTAGCTAAATATGCATTTTGTGAGGCAATCAGCTGATTTTCAATCAGGGTTTCTAACCTGGAGAGAAGAAAAAAAAATATATATATATATATCTTCTTATAAAGAGACAATTTTAGTGCTGATGTTTGAATAAAATTTTTCTGTTATCAGAAGAGTCCACTCCATAGAGATAGACAAAATAGAATTGTATATTATGGACTCTTCTTGTGATGTAATAAAATAGAATTTATGTTCAACTTGATAAATAAAATTGCTAACTATTATACCACATGCCTTGCATGGTGTAATAGTTAGGCTGATCCTTGCTAGTGAGTTTGTCTCACTGGGTACTTCATACTTCTGTCCTTGTGCCATAACTAAGCACAGCCCAGTAAATAACTAAATAAAATTACACAAATATTCAATGGTGATTGCAATGTTTTTGGGTATCTTTGTGCTGAACATTTTTTTTACTGAGAAACTGTGTGTGTGATATATATATTTTGTGTTAAAAGAACTCTTAAACTGACATTGGCTCTGTAGATAAATACACTTTTAGAGTATGTAATTTTGCTAATGTTTTTGTTTCTAATATATGAAAAATTTTATCTAACTATGCATTTTCTTTAAATTCCTGAATATTAAACAAAGGTAAAAATAACAGATAATGATTTAACCTTGTATTTTGTTTTCTTGCTATAAAAGAAAACAATTATTAGAAATTAAGTTTTGATATATAACATAAGTGCAATTGTAAAATTACTTTTTAACAGGTAAATAATGTTTATTGCTCGTGTTGACAAAACATGTTAAGTGTTCATAATTTTGTATGTAACATTTTTTTCTCCCTTTGCTGTTTCAGATGCCAGTCAACCAATGGAAGTTGATATATATCCAGACAGTGATATGGTGGACGATGTAAGTTTTTTTTTTTTTTTTAAATTTTTTTTACACAGGACTTCCTGCTAATTTCAAGGTTTATATATAATATTGGTAGTATTTTGGCTAGTATTTCCTTTTAATTGCCTTTTATTGCAATTTCTCAAACTTTTTATAATAGACATTCTTATAACTAATTAATTCAAAATAATATTCTGTTAATGTACAATACTGGATCATTAAATCTATAGCCTTGTGTTTTTCTTAAGAAAATTTTAATCTCAAAATTTCACTGAATAATGTTCAACTTATGTGATTAATATTTATCACTGCATTAGGTGTATTGAGAAGGATGAAAATTGTTGAAAAATATGTAAAATGTATTTTCTTTCTTTAGGTTATGAACTTATTGATGGTACCTATGTATATAAACAAACATTAAAGATGGCAGTATTGGGTATTTAAAAGAAAAAAAAGGTTATGAGTGATGCTAAAAATCAAATTTGTGACAACTTTTAATTTATGTCCTTGAAAACATTTTGGTGTCACTAGTTTAAAATCCTGTCCATTGGCAGATTTTCTGGTTGACTTCAAAATTTTAAGGCCTGTTAGTTTTGTATGGGAAGAGCTGAAAATACAAGAATTTTATATTTCATATCTGATTAAGATCAAGTTTTGTGTGTGCTTGCGCTCTAGCATTTGTAGTTTCAGTACTAACCAATGTACATTTCTTATTATATACAAAAAGTCTATCATTGTTACACAGCATTTCAGATAACATAGTTTTCTTGTAAACTGATTGTAATGAATGTGGTTGGCTGAAGATTTGACGTTGGGTTTAGAATTAGCTAACTTGTTTCAACTAGCAGTACTTGTATTATACAAGAGTTTTAAGATATTTTCTTGGAAAAAAATTATTAAAGATTCTACACAAGTGTCTGTTTTTGTAATGAGCGAGTGTGGCTTGTTATATGAAGGTTGAAAAATCATTGCTAAAGAGTTTTGAAAATGTTGTTTGAATGTCAGGTGTCTGATTGCAAATTAACTTTTGAGGAGTAAAAGCAAATAATATTGGCCAAATATGGTTTAAAATCTTTGCAGAAAGTTTTGAAATTGGGTAAAAAATGGCAAAAGCTTTATGGTGTGGACATTTGATGAATTATAAGATAATGGCTGTATTAAGTTTTAGTGTATATACTCGCATAACAAGTGACAAAGACCTAAATTTTAGCCTCATATTAGGGGTTACACTGTACACAAACTTTGTAAGTGTGTAAATACTTGACCAAGGCTAGGCCTACTATTTCAATTTAATGGAAAAAGTCCCATTTCATGTAAAATAGAAATAACATTGTTTAACTTACTGTATCCCATTATTTAAGTGATTTTAATTTCCCATTACTTGATTGTGAAATAAGTAATGATTTCAAAAGGCTATCAATATAAACCAACCAGCCCTACCGGGTCACTTTTTTACCAATAGCTGATTCACATACTGGTATTTTGTCATGTGTGTGTCTAAAATAACCAGTGTGGTATTTTGTTTAAATCACTCAAAATATGGAAAATCAAGGAAGATGAAGAGAAAATAATTTCCATAAACATGACTAGTCTACTAAAAATGCAACTTGCATGATATACTGGATATATGAAATCATTTTAGATATCAAATATGATTACCTAGGAAGTAGCGTCTCATCAACCGAAAAAGACATTGACACACGACTGACGAAGGCATGGATGGCTATCGATAGGCTCTCGATCATATGGAAATCAGACCTAACCAATAAAATGAAACGCAGTTTCTTCCAGGCAGCGGTTGTGTCGATACTGCTATATGGATGCACTACATGGATGCTAAATAAACGGCTGGCGAAGAAACTAGACGGAAACTACACAATGTTGAGAGCAGTATTGAACAAGTCATGAGACACCAACTATACGGACACTTGCCCCCCATAACGAAAACTATACAAGTTAGACGAACCAGACATGCGGGACACTGCTGGAGAAGCAAGGACGAGCTCATAAGTGATGTACTCCTATGGACCCCCACATATGGCCGTGCAAAAGCAGGACGACCAGCTCGAACTTACATACAGCAACTATGTGAGGACACAGGATGTAACTCTGAAGACCTGCCAGAGGCGATGAGTGATAGGGAGAATTGGCGAGAGAGGGTCAGGGATATCCGTGCTGACGACACGACATGATGATGGTATATGAATGAATTGAGAAATCCTGTTGAATTTAAGTTTATTAATTGAAGCAGTGATCTTGCATTTGCTTGTCCTCTTCCCTATCCTGAGACTACATCCATGAAAATTTTATGAAAAAAAAAAAAAAAAAAATTTAATCAAAAGTTTTTTTTTTTTTTTCTTTTTTTCCAGATTGTAAAACTGAGAAAAGATATGAGCAGTGAACGTTTCAACACGGTATGTTGTTGCTTTTTTAATTTTAACCCCTCTGCCCTTTGGAGGAGGTCACTAAAATGTTCTTGGTGAGCTAGACATGAAATATACATGCTACTTCAAATATTCATCCACTGTCCAACTTGTTGTACATATCATTTCTCATGTTTGTTTACACCTAAAAGAAAATCATTACCACCTTAGTTGATATCATTGGATTTATTAAACAGTTATGTCAATTTTCATTTGCTGTGAATTTAACATGTTGTAACAGTAGATGTAGCATATGTAGAACCTTAATAATTAATTGATTTTAATTGTATGTCAATTTGACTAGGGTTACTTTATGCTTAGAAGTTAAGGAATCCACATACATTATACGTTTACATTTTTGTGTAGTGTTAAATTTTTTTGATTTGTTAAAATCCTCTGGGATAGTTTTCTAATAATTTTTTGGTATAGTACTGATCGTGTATAGATCTATAAATTTTGGTGTATTATTTCTCTCAAGAACAAAATGTTATCCATGACAACATTTTCAAATAGGTCTTTCATATTTTATGCATTGAAAAAAATCAGCTGTATCTATGCATTCTACAGAAAGTGAATGTTAACTTTTCCATAGTACATCAAATTTGTGAAAAGTTATTTTTAACCCAAATTTTGTATATAGGTTCAAGCTTTAAAATCAGTACAAAAAGCATTACAAATTTAAGTTCTTTCTAGAGGAAAAAAATTCTGTACCAAAGTTGCTATGGAGCTGATGAAATTTTAGTTTTCATTTCCTTGGTGATTGGATGGGTTATTTTTCATTGCTAAATAATTTTTTCTTTATCTGTAGGTAACTGGTGATTTAACAAAAAATTTTGAAATGGATACATCCAATTCAATTGGTCTCACAACACAACCACAAGTAAGAATTTTTTGCTTAATCTCTTTATCTAAGCTACCCAGGTAAGCAAAAGAGAGGCTCAATAACAATCTATTGCTCTAAAAAAAATATGTCCTCCATCCTCTCTGGAAACTTGACTTTAGGAGATGGATGCCTACACATTGTCTGGCTGAGATGATTTTTTAAAGAGTGACTTTAATACCTTGCCCATTAGGTACAAGAAACAGGAATCCTAACTGTTAATCATGGAATTCTCTGCCCAATGTCTGATAATTCTTGTCCGGGTTCAGGCTTTGATCTCATTAACAGAGCCGACATTACATATGTACATAATCAATCTCCTCTGTTTGAAGAAAAAAAAATTTATTTCAAAGGACTTCTACAGACATAAACAAAAAGTTACTTTCAATGAGGGAACAAACTAAATGTTATTTAGCATTAATGGTTATATATTTTAAAAAATTTTGCCAATTATCTTCTGTATCTGAAAATAGTTTTGTGTTTGCTTCAAAAAAGCGAAAAAGTTAATCCATCTATTTTGAAATGCACTCTCTCTGGGGTGAAAAAAATCAAAGTTAGAAGGAAAGAAAAGTTGGCCAGTATTTAAAAAAAATTTTTTTTTATGTATGACTTGTACAATATTATTTTCAGCATATGGATCAGTCATTTTGGGTGCATACCTTGTCAAATCCTTCATTAGGCTCTCTTCCATCCAACTATATGCAATTTCCTAAACTCTTCCCTCAGTTTTAATCAATTCTCTTCTTTCCTGATGCCTTTTTTTGCCAAATGCATGAAGCATAACACAACAAAGTCAGTTCTCATACTTCTAACATGTATAGATATAAATTTTATATATAGTCTGAATTGATTTTTCTAGTTTAGTTTTGAAATATTTTAAGTTATATTTTTGAACTGGAAGGAAAAATTACTTCTTTTTTCAGGTAGCATATGTGGTTCTTGACACTAATACCTTAGTGAATTCTGGTGATTTAGCAGTGATAAAGAATATCTGTGATGGAAAATACACAGGTAAGTGACTTACTGATCCATGTTTCCATTCTTAAACAAAAGATGCATTTTTGTATTTGAGTGGTGAATAATAAAAAAAAAAAATTTTTAGTTAATTCCATTGAAATTTCTAATTTAGGATTGTTCTAGTGTTTTGGTTGGAACAAATTACATTTATTTTGGGATGGTTCAGTCATTGGGGATTGACTAGAACTCTTACCTAATTAAGAGTCCTTGGGGGAACCTGAACTATATATTTAATTTGTTTCCAGCCCTAAATTACCTGGAGTTATCAGCATTGTGAATTCTTGTTTTGTATGTGTTTGATCAGATTTTGTTTCCAGATTGTTTGACTGATTATATTTTCTAATGTACTGTTTAGTCTGGCTCTGTTTTTAAAATGAAGAGTTGGAAATAGTGGTAATAATGGTGATACTGCATCAGTTTCTAAGTTGTAGACTTGAGAAATATTTGAAATTCTAACTTTTACCTAGGCTCTAATATATGAAACTATTAGAATCTGCCATTGGTTGGGATAAAAGTAATGTCCTAAAGCACATTTTATTAAACAAATGACTTCTATTTGCTTTCTGTATGAATGAGTCCTGTCTTATCAAAACAATTTCCAGCCTTCCAGTGAGTGTCTCTCTATGAGAGGGTGGGTGGAGTAGATCAGTGAAAGGGATGAGTGTTTTTTTTTTTTTTTTTTTCTTTTTTTTTAAGCCCACAAAACCACTCTATTGGTTAAGTAAAAGATATATTTAAGAACTATAATCCAAATAACTCTAGACAGGGTCCTTGTGGAATAGTGGTTAACTTGTTGGACTGTGACATTGTAATAAACAAGTTCGAATTCCAGTCATGCTATTATGTTAACTTTTGGACTGATAGCCTTGGGAAAGGTATGAACAACAATTAGTTCTATAGCACCATTTCTATTCCTTCTAAAAGGATGGATTAGGCATTAAATAACCCTTGAAGGTTGATATGCCATTAAATAAACCAAACCAAAAGACTCCTAGAATAATGATTCATCTTGGAATTATAGAGGGAAACATTGATTAATGTAAGTAAATATGAAAAATTAGTTTTATTGTTGAATTCTTTGTTTCATATTCCTTCAGGTATATGTTACGTATTATGGTTCTTTATTACTTCATTTGTCTAGTTGGTCAGCACCCTTCTTTTTGCCTTGGTCTTTTGTCATATCACTTTGGCTGTATCTTCTCATCTGCCATTTTGTTTCTCTCTTCCCAACTGTTTTTAGTTCTTTGGTGCTGGAATGAAAAACAATTTGGTCACAATGTTCATGTGTACATTTACTTTATCAAGGACACTTCTTCATCTCCCATTGTGACCTACAGGGAATTAACAAGCAGAGATGGAACATTCAACTGATCCAGTCAAACACTTCTCGCTAACAAATTTTTAACTTCAAACTTTCTAAACTTGATTACTTGCATCCAATGAGAACTCAACTTTCATTTGATCTTGGGGTCACTACACACTCAAATCCAACGGTCTTTATCTACTGCTGTTTTAAACTGACTTGTGACACAATAGATTACATAAGTCTATTAACATCTTTTCAAAAGTCCCAAAATGATCAACCGATGACTCAGTTCACTCTTTTTTTTTTTTTTTTTTGCCTCCCAGCTGTGGGTCATTTACCATACATTATAATCCCATGGGTCGTGATGCAGGAACTAGATGTTTTAAAGTCAAGAACAAAACAGGTGAGTGGAATATTGGAAAATTTAAAGTTTGAAACTTGTAGTGATCTAAGTCAATAAATACTATTAGTCATTTAAAAAAAATATATGCAATTGACAATCATTCAGTTAGATATAAAACTGCAAGAAAAATAAGAGTGGTAGTGCCTGTTGGTTCTGTTTGACTTATATATGGGGGACTATTTGAAAATTATTAGTATTGGGTAGGAATACTTGATTTATATCCGTGCAAACAAACGATTGCAGTCCTATCTATGGGCTAAATAGATCTGTTTAAAAATTTTGTATTTGATAGGAGACTGCATGTGTTAAAAAAATCTTGGATCAACTACACAAAAAATGTAAATATGTATAATGAATGTGACTCCCGAACCTCTGTGCATAAAATAATCTTAGATGGGTTGATATGCCATTAAAATCTAATTACAAATAAAAATGCAATTAAAAAATATAACTTTGAAAATAGTCATTACAATCCAACATTTTCAAATGAATCAACATTAAATAACCCATAAGGAATTGATATGCCATTAACAAAACCAACTTTGTGTGTATTATTTCTACTGCTGTGAATATTTTTATTTTTCAGAAACCTGGTACTGCAGAAAGAGCACAAAGAGCAATTGTTTTTCTTTCTTCTTATTTCACAAAAAAGCATCCTAGAGTAATTGGACAAACTCTGAAAGAAGTAAGCAGTATTATACTCTATATGATTCAGTACTTTATGATTTTTCTGATTCAAAGTACAAAACTTGTATATTTAAACCCTTTTCAAAACGATCTTGTCTTTATCTTGTGAGAGTCCATTACTATGTTTGAGAGCAGCATCTTTGCATTTTAAAGATACTGTTTTAAGAGATTTTTGCATCCTTGATTAAGAAACCCAGGTCTGTTTAAACCAGTTTCATATTTTATCTATCCAGATGTTTGATACTAGGGTGAGTCAAATGTTTTGTAATATTTTAGTTACCTGAAGCACAATTTGACAGCTCTGCATACTTTTTGACAAGGTCATAAAGGTGACCAATTACACTGGACTTGTGAAATGCTGAGTTTATCTGATACTCTGAGTTTGCCTCTATGGTTTTGGAGCATGGGTTAGGAATCTGTCATTTTAGGCCTACCTGGCCTTGCCTGATCGAGGTTCTTGCAACCCGAGTGAAATTTCTTTGACCATTTGGTTATTGTAATGTGTGATCAATTTCACTTTGAGCTGTGCAGCTTTTAAATTACACATGGAGTGAAGTAATGCATAAAATATCAGTGCACCAACTATGTGATACTACCAACCTCAGCAGGTACCTCTCATGGCTTGAACTGCTTTAGTCATGTGATATATGCATGAGCATGTATGAAAACATTGCAAAACTTTTGATTCCTTCTAGTATTACATTAGAACTGTCAGTTGAAAATAACCTGATGTTTCTGTGATGTTAAATTGTGAAGGATTTCTGAGTGACAGTTTTTTCTTTTATTGCAGGCCATGCAACAGAATGAGTACCTTATTGCTGAGAATAATGATGACAAAATTCTGCAGTGTTGTATGCAGTTGGAAAGTAAATGTAAGTCTTTAGTTTGAAAAAAATCCTGTTTTTTATAAGAGAATGATTAAAATTTTTAAATGGATAAGTTTTTGATCTTTTGTAATTGGTGTGTATGTGTGAAACTGCAATCATTTGATAGGGGTTAAACTAGGTCTGCATATGCATTTATGGGTAGATTTTCTCATGGATTGACGTCCATAGGTGGTTGCAGCTGCATTTGTTTAACAAGTTTGAATTCAGTTTTCCTGTTCCTAGACTAGCTACCATACCAAGGTGAAAGAGCCCAGTCTGCTCTATTTACCCATAACTGGAAGGAGGATAGTTGAATTCATAGCCTTTTCCAATGCCATTAATACTGTGAAATGCAAACGGTCCTGTCTTGGAATTGAATTTAGGAAAATTATTCTTAGTTCAGTCATAATTGTTATACCATGAGTGCCTCCAAACAGCTGTACTCCACTTAGAAATTGACTTAGCATTACATTCTGCCCATGATAGAGTAGGTAGATAGATACTCTATCTGCTGGGAAAATTTCCCTGTATACTAACCATTGGTTTTGTGCAAGAGCTGAATCAATATTTATAAGTGTTAGTCATTTCTTTACTTTAAGCTGCTGTTCTTGCTTAAAATCTTGTGATGGGCTGTATATGACCTAAGCTAATTTGGCTTGGGCTGTAGAATACACTGACTGCACTTCTGCAGAAGAGTGTCCTGGATATGATGCTGAGGCTCCAGTTCTGGAGCTTTGGCGATATGGTGTACAACTTTATTGCCATTACTCTCCGGTCCACAGGCGCCTCTGGTGGTGTAATGGTTAGCAAACCTACACGAGTGAGTTCGAGTCTCATTGGGTGCCCCTTTCATATGGCCTTGTGCCACATCTAAGCAAAAAGCTTAGTAAATTTCCATTACTCTCCGGTCCACTCTGACCTGAGTGGTACTACCTGTTAGTCTCGCTTATGGGTCAAATAGAAATATTTAATCATTTTCTATACTTAAAACCATTTAACTGTGCAAACAAGTGAGTTCTAGCTCACTTAAAAATTGTTTACAATTTTAGTATGTATTAGGAATTGGCTTTAAATAACCTACATGGGGTGATATACTGTAAAATACAACATTTTATATATATATATATATATATATATATATATATATATATATATATATAAATTTTTTTTTTTTTTTTTTTTTTTTTTTTTTTTTTTTTTCTTTTCAGATCCTCACTGCAAAGTTGTCCTGTACAGTAATGATGTCAACCTTTGCAATAAAACCTTAATTAATGGCATTGCTGCTTTTAACAAAACTGTAAGTTATTCCTTTATCATAAACCACCTATAATTATATAAAAATTTAAATTTCCCTATTATTGACTCTTATATTAAATTATCAAATAAAATAGCTCTGTTTACTTTATAAAAAATATTTGCCTTAATATTTTCATGAATTCATTTTAATGTCAAGTTTTATCACTTACCATTGCACTTAAATATTTCTATTTACCAACTATTTCTCTTTTAAAATAAAGTCAAGACATTCCTTTTGTCTTTCCTTACAAATTTGTACACCTAAAGAAAGCTGTCTGATATATTTGTGGGGGGACTCCTCTCTCCCTTTACTTATGGATTGTAGATCTGAAGAAAGCTGTAAAATGGATTGGCTGAAACATAGTAATAGCAAAATAGAATGTAATCAATAATCTTGAATTACTGTTGAAATGATAATGGCTCTTCTCAGAATGTATAATGCCTCCTTTTAATTTTCTTACTTCACTTAGTGTTTCCTACCTATTATATTAGACCTCACTCATGTTGGATTATTAAAACCATGAATGACTTCCTGCCTGAAATAACCAATGTTGCATTCTGGGAAAAATGAATTTTCTAATTATCATAAAAACCTGTAAGCCATTTAATGCAACATTTTCTGCTCAGAAAGAACATGTCAATGTTGGATTTTCCTATTTGAAACTTAATCCTTTCTAGATTTAATACAATTATTATAATCTTGACTTGAACTAAACCCTTTTCACAAGTTTATTCTCTGTATTACCATTTAATGTCGCATCTTCCGATAAGAGCGTAATACAAGCTCTTCTACTTCCTAAATGCTTTTTGAGTTTGACTTTAATAAAATTGCTAGTTTCTCTTTTATATTCATCTCAATATTTGCAAGTGTATAAATGAAATCTTTTATCCAACTTTTCTTTGAAGAATCATTTGTTGTATGGCTTGTGATAGTAATAAGCCAAGCTGGTTGGTATATTAACTACCATTTCTGTTTTGTTTACTGCCTTGGAAAAAAAAAAAAAACCCCACTTCTGCCATCAATTATTTTTTTACCATAATGGCACCATGATTTTTTTTCCCAATTTCACTATTATTGACTATTGTAACAAATTATAACTTAAATTCTATTTTTTACTCAAATTTATGAGAGGAAGCTTTATTAGTTGCTGAGAAGACAAAAAAAATCAATTTTAGTCTGGATAGTTGTAATGAAATGGAACTGAAATTTGAAAGATGACGACAATGTGGAAATAACATATACAATAAACCCCATTTAAGAGGATGTAAATCAGCTTTCAGAAAATCAAGCTTTTTCACTTAACTTGAATTTTTTTTTTTTTTTTTTTTTTTTTTTTTGCAGTCAATTTGTTCTGGCCTTTCAAATTTGAGTGGAATTACTACTGATGATTGTGAGTATGTTTTGATTTTGGTTTTATAACCTAAGATGTCTTAAATATCTGTAGTACTTAGACTCTGTTTGTAAGTGAATCATTGAGGGGAAACTTGGACATTTTTAGCATGAACTCTTCAAAGATAAGGTACCTTTTTTAGATTTGTTTGAAAGTGAAATAGGTTTCAAGTTATAGATACTTTTTGGGTATCCCAATTTGAAACACAAACCATTACTTTTACTCTTTTGAAATCAAATAAAGATTGACAAAGTTTTTGCATAGGAAAATATTTATTCTCGGGAACTTAAATTATTAAAAAGATTATGGGAGATGGCACCTTTTCTTGCAGAAAATCTGGTCTGAATTGTAAAAGGAAAGACACTAAAACATTTATTTGGAAAGCTTTGTTTTTATTTTAGGAAAGAATTACTGTTGTTATTTATATATAATTTTTTTTTTTTTTTTTTTTTTCCCCTAAGATTATCTTTTAAATTTTAAAATTTTTTTTGCATTGGAAAATATTTCTCCTTTACATTTTTCTTCACTTGGCAACAAGACAATTTTATTATAGATTTTTACAAAGATCCAATCCTAAGTGTTAAAAAAAATTTATAAGAAATATATTATAAAAACATTTCTTACTACACTATTTTACGTTTTTCCTTCCACCTGGGCAATGCTGGGTAGCCCTTCTAGTGTGGGTTTATTTATTTACACACACTAGCATTTCTGGCTTGGCTTATGTGGATGGCTTGTGCGGTGGGAAGTAAGTGGCTATACAGCTGCTGTTTCGTAGGGTTCCACTTTTGGGATTTATTCAAAACACCATGTAGCATTTGTGTGTGTGTGTGTGTGTGTGTGTGTGTCCCAGTCCAATATGGGTAACCATATTGATACTGCTACAACTAGGAAGAATTTCTGGAGGGCAGAGTTCTTGTGATAGCTAAAGTGCTGGACTGTGGCCTTGAAGTAAGCAAGTTTTTACTCCAGTTGTGCTATTACATTTATTTTTGGACTTTAACTTTTCAGTTGTAAATTGGACTGCAAATTGTCTTATTCAATTTAAATTATTTAATTGTATTGCTTTCATAAAACTCAGTATGTTATGGTACAAGTTTTAGTAATTTCAATATATACTTGTATATGTTTATATTTCAGGTTCTCAAAACAGATCTTATACTGAAGAATCAGTTAAAGATGAACCCTATTCTGAGGTTGCTAATGAATGCCACAAATCTCGGTCAACAAAGGTTGCGCCAAAACTCACATTGGTCAGTTGCAGAATGCTCCAATTCTTTTTTTTTTTTTTTTTTATTTTTTTATTTTTATTTTTTTTTACTTGAATAAATCTTTTATGTAATGAAATGTTTGGACTTTTTTTGAAAAGTCTCCCCCACCACAGTGTATAAATAAGGGAGGTAAGGATAGAAAGAACAGGTAAAATTAAAATTCCCAGGAAAATTCTTTTTTTTACTACTTGTCTCAATGCTATTTTCACTTAAAAGAAAAACTAAAAAAACTCCTTTATATTATAATGGGTGTTCACTTTCACATTTTAATTAAATGTAAAATGATCACCCATTTCCCGAACAGTTAGCGTTAGAAAAAACAAATTACTAGACCAGTCAAGTAGTTAGCGACCATAGTCGAGGGTGACCCGAAGGCTCCCTTTTCGATAGCTACGACACCAAGGTGTAGGGGAGGGCGCTACTCCATTCCCAGGATTGCTCCACTTTACCCTTGAACCGTACCTTATAATGCTGGGTGTTAAGCAAGGTGGTATCAAGTTCCATTTTTAAAGTCTTTGGTATGACTCGACCTGGGATTGAACCCAGGTCTCCCGGGCCATTGGCGAACACTCTAACCGCTGGGCCATTCTTTTTAAAAAATAAAATAGTTTGAGGCTCTAATTAGTTTAAATCAAATTAATAGAAAATTTTTTTTCTTCTTGTGAACTTGGATGGGTGAAGGTGTAGAATGATAGCAAACTTTTAAAACTCATTTAGTCGTGTAATGTATTGCTAACAACTGAGGCCAGTCTGCTCGAGCTGTAGAATATGCCAACTGTATCTTTGCAAAGGGGTAAGACCCCCTGCCCTGCAACAAATGTCCTGATATAACAAACCATCTGAGATCACACTCTGATTCTGGAGTTCAGAGATTGTGGAGTGCTCCTTCATAATCATTACTCCTAAGTCCACTCTGACCTCGAGTGGTAGTACTTGTTTGGGTCCCATCTCTTGGTCAAATAAAACTAATCATTTACTATACTTGAAACACTTGACATTGCAAACAAATGATTTAGATTAAACAGAATTATTAGAGTTGGATAGCAATATTTGAAACCTTGAACTGTGCAAATAATTGAGCTCTGGCTTAAGAATTTTATTTACAAATTATTCCCATTGCTTATCAAATATGTATGAAAAGGAGTTGGCATTAAATAACCCACAAAGGTGAATATGCCACTAAACACAACCAAACTAAGAAACAACTATACAAAAAATGTGAATACAAACATATAAGGCATGTGATTCCCTAACTTTGAGGCATTAGATAACCCCAGATGGGTTGACATACTATTAAAACCATTTAACATGGCTTTTGGTATCTGAATGTTTTCCCTTCTATCCTTGCTATTTTGAGAACTTGAAATGATCTTAACTAATGTTGCTTGTACAATTCTCTTAATTGAATTATTTCATAACTAGCATAGCTCCTGTGAAAATACTGGGATTATTTATATATGGATTAGCATTCTAGGTCAGTATAATTTATTTGGTCTGCCTAGGATTGGAGTATATCTCTTCAGCCTCTGGGCTAGTATCTGAGTTGTATCTTTCTCCTATGTAAGATATATAATGGTCTGGGAGACTGGGATTCAATCCCAGATCAAATCATACCAAAGACTAAAAAAAATGGTACTTGATTCTTCCTTGCTTCAGACTCGGCATTATAAGCTGCTAATCAAGGATAAGTAGAGCAATCCAGGGAAAGGAGTGGCACCCTCCCCTAAACCTTGGTGTAGTAGCTATTGAAAAGGAAGCTTTTGTCTTATCCTCAACTATGGTTGGCCAACTTATTTAATCCTATATTAGTTGAGTTTTTGATCACCATAGTATTTCAAAATAATCATACTTATAATTTTGCAATATTTTGGTAACATGAAGCACAATTTGGCAGCTCTTTTACTGAAGATGTGAAGGTGAGGGACCACACTGGACTGGGAGATGCTGAGCTTGTCTGATATTTGCTTCCATGGCGTGGAATATGGCTTCAGGCCTTGCCTGATCATCAAAGTTCTTGCAACCCCAGCAAAATTTCTTAACCATCTGGTACTGTGATAAACAGTACTTTCACTTTTTGTACAAAAATATTTTTAGTTGCTTCCACTTCATTATGGCTCAGTTCAAACTCATGAAGTTCCTGAATTAAACTGTTTCATGTTCATCTATGTGGCTTTCAAATCACATAGAGTGAAGCAGTGCACAGTGTTAGGGTGCCATCTACCATAATACTGCCAACTATTGCAAGTATTCACCATAGCTTGAACTGCTTTGATCATGTAATATACATGCTGCAAACTAATGTGTACCAAATATTGCAAGACTTTTGACTTGTTTTATTATTTTTTTTATTTATTTTTTTTATTGAATTAATATTTAATCTTTAAATTTTTGATCAAAATTTTGTCACTTTTGAACCTGTATACAGAATATTTTGGAATGTGTTTTTAAAAAATTTCTGTGGGAGTCCCTTGATGATTTTAAAGTTTTCATCTGTTTACCAGCCCTCTCAATATATTGTTGGAATCTTTCCTTAGGTGGTCTCCATGATAACAATTCTGCATTTTCTAATAAAGATACTGAGAAATATTAATGTAGTTTTTTTTTTTTTTTTTTTTTTTTTTTTTTTTTTTTTTTTAAGCACCTTTGCAAAGACTTCAGTAATGTGTTGGCAAGGATGGTGAACATAGGGAAACTGAAATTATATCGTAAAGGACCTCCCATAAGGGTATTTTCACTTTAACAATTTAGTTTCATTACTGGGTATTGAGAAATTCTATTATGGTAATATGAAATGTTTCACATTAGTGTCCTCTAGTAAGTGTTATATATGATTAAGACATGCCCTTAGAAATGCATTCTCTTGGGACAAAAGTTTTAATTAATTTAAAAAAAAATTTTTTTTTTTTCTTTAAGGCAAATCAAGTCTACAACAAACTGAAGGATATTTTAAAAAGAGTTCTTGGTCTTGTTTTAGAGACCGAAATGAAAGCTGCTTTTAATGAAGTTTGGTAAGTATAACTTTTCTCTTATCTTAGCAATTTGATTTTAATCTATTATCCCGTTAACTGGTATATATATCAATAGATCAGTGTTTCTCAACTGTCTAGGAAATTCCCCTGTTATAGTGTTTGATGTATTGGACTGTGGCATTGTCATAAGGGAATTTAAACTCCAATTGTACTATGGGATTCACTTTTGAACTAATACCCTTGGGAAAGGTATGCACTCCCTTATCCCCCTCCAGTTATGGGTTAGATATAAAGTCCCACTACTGTTTTTTGGCATTGAATAACCTGTAAAAGTTGATGACGTTAACCAGAAACCAATCAACTGGTTCTGTCTACCTGTTGAAGAGGCTTACAATATACTGATTGTACTCTTGGCAAAGAGGCTAGACCCCCCCCACTCTCAAAAAAAAGGCTTGTTCTGGGTATGACGCTAGAGTGCATTTGATGAGGTTCCAGTTTTGGAGAACTGGAGTGTGGAGTATCTCTTCATTGCCATTACTCTCAGTTCCACTCTGACTTGTACCTGTTAGGGTTTCCTCTCTGGGTCAAATAGAACTGTTGAATCATTTACTAAGGATCATTATCAGTTATTTGAAACCATACAGCTATGTGCAAATTATTTGTATTACATGGTAATATTTGATGAATAGAATTACTCATGTTAAACATTGATACTTGAAACTCTGCAAATTGAGCTTTAGCAACTTGTTTCAAGTCATCTACAAATTATTTGCTTAAAAATCACAAAGAGTATTTGACATTTAAATAACTCACAAGGGCTTATATATCATAAAACATCAACCTTCATTGGCATTACTTCCAGGTCTACTCTGACTTGGAGTAGTATCTGTTTGGGTCCCATCTATGGGTCAAATAGGTCTATTTAAAAATTATTCATATTCAGTTGGACCATGTACAAAAAGTACTTGAACTGCACAAATGTAAATATGAATGTGCAATAAGCATGATTCCCTAACCTCTAAATATTTTAAACAAAACAAAAAAAACTCTTAACATTCCTAAATATTTAGAAGAAAATTTATTTTTGTTTTCCAGGTTAAAAATAATTAAAGTGCAACCTCCCTGGGAACTCTGTGATATTTTATATTGTTTTGTTGAGTAAGTATCTTCATTACACGAAATTTGAAACATTTTTGTGTTTACTGTCACAGGAAAAATGAAAGACCACTCTCTGAGACAGGTTGGTGTTAGGTGTCTGGAACATTTTAGCTTAAAATTGATCAGAAAGCAAATAAAATTTTTATCCACCTGAGCCTCTCTCCTTGCTTTTGAAAAGAGAGCACCCCCTCTCCCTGTGGAGTGGTGATGTTCTAGAATTTATTGGTATAAAATTATTCAGAAAGGTTTTTGTACAGAAAACTAATAAAAATTGTATCTGAAGGTGCATTAATCTAAATTAATCCAAATAATCAATTAAAAAGCCTGAACCTTAGGATAAACACTAAATTAAGGGCATTTCACATCTTAAAAGATAAACGAATGAAATATCTCAGTTATAATGTTGTTTCTAAAATATATTATTTTGTAATCTAATAACTTGACCAATTCTTATTCAAAATGATCTCAAATTTTAACAGCCTGTGTAGGAAAAACTCAACATTCAGTGTTTAATGTTTTATGCTATTCACTAGGGAGAAAGGTATTAAAATATAAAACAATTTTTTTATATATGCTATTAAAACTTGATCATTTGAACAAAAATTGACCAATATTAGATTACTGATACTTATTTAATAAAGACCCTATATATTACCTAACATTTGTCAAACATAATACAAAATTTTTTCCTTTTATTTGTTTTTTATTCTAATTTGTATTAATAAAAGACTTTACTAAACACAGTACTTGAGGAGTTAGATATTTTGGTGTTTCAATTTGACTTGTGATAATTTTAGTTAACTTAGAAGTGACTTCAAAGTGTATGTTCAGTATACCTCCTAAAAAAAAAAAATGCATCTTTTAGGAAAGTTCTTGAAAAATTAATTTTTATTTCAAAATGTGTTCAAGGATATTTTATCCCAGGCAATGCTAGGTACTTGTTATAATATAAATTTTACAAGTAGGGTGTGACTTAATATGAAGCTTCAACAATAAAGGTAACCTTTTAAGCGAGTAATTGAAGTAAAATTAACACTATGTAACTAAAGTAATTAAAATAAACCTTATGAAGACAAATTTTGTCGAGTAAATTGAGAATGTCTTAAGCTATGTTATCTATAAATGTCATACTTACATTCACCACCCATTTAAGAGTGAGTCAAACCTTTTGACTTCTCATTTTGAGTGTTATATTTAGCTGCTGTATCTTCTGGTTTTATTTTGTTGCCAGCTACCTTTTTTTAGGAATTTGTTATTCAAATAATAATAGGACATTAGTCTGATTTGATAAATACTGTAAATTAGTCTCGTTGGCTCAAGAATATTCTGATCACATCTCTGCTGTGTGGTAAGACCTATCCCGAATGAGTGTCCTAGATATGATGCTAAACCATCATATAAGCTCTTAGGGAATAGGAGTACCTCTTCATTGCCATCACTCCCAGGTCCACTCTGATTCGGAGTGGTAGTACCTGTTAGGTTCCTATCTGTAAGTCAAATAGAAATATCTATTTTCTGTACTGAAACCATTTAACTGTACAAACAAATGAATAATATTCAATAGAATTATTAATGTTAAATAGCAATACTTGAAACCATTTTACTGTGTGGAAACAACTGAACTCTGGCTTGTTTAAAAATGTTACCAACAAACTATTTGCTTATAAACCTTATATATAGGAATTGGCATTAAATAACCCAAATATTGTAAATAACTTTTCATTTTGGAAAGTATCCTGGTTATGACTCCAAATTGCATCTGATGTGTGTAAATTATGTTTGACAGGAATGCTTGATATAACTGAACCAATGACTGTAGTCAAATAATAAAGTGCAACATTTAAAATATAATTGTAATCAGAAATTTAACTATTTCAGCATAGAATTATCTGTTAGGAGTTGATATGCTGTTAACAATATAAACCAAACCAATCCTCAAATTTAAATAGATACAGTTATGACATCTGAATTAAAAGGTACAGCTGAATAATATTAATGATATATTGGTAAATACATATATTGGAGTCAGTCTTTAGATGTGTACATAAGCATTTGAGAAAAGGTCTATTAAGAAAAATATTTTTGATACAGTATATTTTTGTTAGCTTTAACACTTATTTCCCTTTACATGTATTTTTGATGGTGCTTTTTTGGTTTCTCTATTACTTGATGCTTGAAAATTTCTTTAACTTGGATTTTACTTGAAGTTAGAATTGTTCTTATATATCAGGAAATAAATTTGTTCCACGTAAACCTGTTTTGAGCATTGCCACACCCTTTAGAACATCTATTTTCATTTTGTTTGTGCTTTGCAATCTGGTGTTCCTTTGTTCATTACAGGCATTGGTATGCAGTTTTTGGTCAGATTTACAGTAACAGGAAGTTGATGGAAACTAAGTATAAGACCCTTTTAGACTATTTCTCTTCAAACAAAGGTAAGCTTTATTTTAGGAAGTCAAATCTCTAACACGCTTATCCTAGCATCCCTTCCACTTTGAAAACTGTAGTAAGTCTTCTTTCCTAGCTTACCATCAACTGCCTTGTCATATTTTTCATAATACGCAATCTTGTACACAATCTAATATCTCCACCTCCAGTAGTGGTTTTAACTTGAGAAAAACCAGAAGTTGCTGGGAGTTAAATCTAATGTCCCTGCTAAACTTATGTGATATCTTGCCTGTCTAAGAAGTCATTGTGAATGCAATGGTCATACAGTCTATAACCTTACTTAGTGACATTTAGGTGGCATGCTTAGTGTAATAGTTATTGTCTGAAATGAAACTGGTAATCAGTTTTTAATTCTGGGCAAAGCTGTTTGTGTTTTACTTTGCACAAATGCCTTCAGGAAGGCATGAATCCATCTTTTCTTCCCCTAGCTATGGGTAAATGGTAGACTTGGTACAGTAATCAATCATTTCCCCATACTGTCAAGTTTAGTTCCACTTTGTATGTTTTCAAATTCGCAAAAAGTGAAGCATAAAGACAATCATAATGACATCCAGTTAATATCGTAAATACTTTTAGTAATGTTAAATAATAGCAGTTCACCTAAGTAAAATTTTATATTGATGTTCTTTGCTATGGACAAATAGTAGCACAGACTGGTCTCTTTAATTTTCGAATAGCAACCAGTCTTGAAGAAGTGAAATTCTGTATTCCAAACCATATGTCCTCCACTTAAAAATGGATTAAATGTTGCATCCTGCCTGTAGTGGAGGAATTGGGTAAATATATACATGATTTTTTTTTTCATTGTGAAAGATTACCTACAAATATCCTGCTCTGTCACCTGGGGCCAACTGCACCTCTGCTGAAGGATAAGACCTCACCAACGTGTTCTGAGTATGACACTAAACTGCATCTGATGGTGAGGCTTCAGTCCTGAAGTTGTGGGGAATCTGGAGTATTCCTTCCTTGCCATTATTCCCTGGTCCATGTTGACCTGAATTGGTAAATACCTATTTGTCTGATCTATGGGTCAAATAGGACTGTTCAAGCATTTACTTAGGATTATTATCAGTTATTTGAAACAATGCAGCTGTGTGTAAATTTTATTACATAGGAATATTTGATAAATAGAACTAGTAAAGTTAAATAACTATACTTGAAAGCATTTATGTGTGTAAACAAATAAACTGTAACAACTCCTTTAAAAATAAACATACATATATATATATATATATATATATATATATATATATATATATATATAATGATTTGGCATTAAATGACCTACAGGAGTTGATATGCCAAAAAACACCAAATATCAGTATTCTTAACTTGGTCATTTAAATTATTTTATTTTTTCAGAGTTCTGATCATTAATATTTTCTTTAAAGATTTTGCAGGTAATTCAGAGTCTGTCTCTTCAAAGCTGACTGAAAGCAGTTTTATTTTGGAGCCTCTTTTAACAAAAAACCCAGTGTGAGTATTTATGGGTCAAATAAATCTGTTTGAAAATTATTAGTATTAGATAAGAATACTTAAATTCATGTGACTGTGCAAATAAATGATTTTCAAATATGAACAGTTAATTTAAATCAATCAATTCTGTATAAATTTTTAGTATCAGATTGAAATAGTTAAATATCGAATTGTTTACAAATGATTATAAGTTACTTGAAATTATATAATTGTTTGTGTGTACCTGCCCACAGGCCATCCAAGTGTCTCTGCATGATCCAAGAAGCCCTGAGCAATAAGGCTCATTAATGTGGATGGGGACCACCTTCAGATACAATTCCTTGAGAAACTTCACACTTGAATTTAATTCATGTGATGCCAGTTTAACCCATATTGGGTGAATACTCTCACACTGTTTGCAAAAAATAACTAACTTTGGCATTAGATAACACAGCAAGGGTTGACATGCTGTAAAATCAACCTATCTAGTCTTTTATTAAAAGAATATAGATAGTTATGCTTTTTGAGCTGTTTAGTTATTAATGTGCTAAAACTTTTTCTGTTGAGCTTAGTAAATTTCAATTAAATTTGTATTTTACAGCTATAAGGAGGAAGTTAAATGCAACTTGGAATCCATTGAAATCTTACAGCAAACTTGTACTGCTATCACAGCTGGAGAAGTGGACGTTAATTCAGATTTGGAGCAACTCTTGCAACAGCAGACTGCTGCTAAAGTATGGGTATTGATTTTATTTATTTGCTTTCTTTTCAGAACTTAGATCTTTGAAGGAATGCATTTTTTTTTTTTTTTTTTTTTAATACAAAGTTTATTCAAAAACAGCAACAGAAAAATGTCTTTTGAATGTATATAAGTTTACTCTAGTCTCAGCAAATCAAAGTTGCAATATTGGCTGTGTGGTGATATATATATATATATATATATATATATATATATATATATATATATATATATATATATATATATATATATATATAAAAAGTAGGTACTGATCTTCATTTGTGCCTTTTTAGAAATTTTTCTTTCATTGACAGCCATGAAATTTCATGTAATTCCATACCACACTGAAAATAGCCTCTATCCTTTTTTTTCCTTTCTTACATCTTCTCTCACACTTAGCCATAATTCACTTATGTATTATTTAGATTTTTTTTTCTCTTTACACTCCTTTTTTTTTTTTTTTTTTTTTTTTTTTTTTTTCGTGTGTGTGTGTGTTGAGAGTATTATTAGTACCTACTTAATTTTACAATACATATTCTATCTCTGATATTGAGTACTTATTCTTTAAATAATGCTAGCATAACTATTATACACTTATTTTATTTTATTTCTTTGTTTCAGGAAGAACTACCATCTAAAAATTGCCTTGGTTCTTGTGTGGTTCCTGAATCTTCATTTAGTACAGAGTTTGCTATGAACATTGCACTTACTAAGTTCCAAAAAGTCTGGGAGATCTTCAACAGTTATTGGTGAGTGAGTTACCCAGTTTTTGTAAACTTTGTTTAAAATTTTACATGGAACAAATTTTATAAAACCATGATATTAATATCTTTTGTGTGTGTGGGGGGAATCATAATCTTTAAACAGTAACGAATTTTGCCCTGTCAGCTCGGGCTGTAGAATAGAGATGGCTTCTCTGCAGAAGGGTACCCCCCCTCCCAAATGAGTGTCCTAGATATGACACTAAACAATCTGATGGTAAGGTTCCAGTGATGCTGGGGCTTTGGGGAATGCGGAGGGCCCCTTCATTGCCATTGCTCCCAGGTCCACTTTGGCTTGAAATAGTTGCACCTGATATGGCCCAATCTATGGGTTAAATAGAACTAAACTGCGTACTTAAGCTAAACTGAATTGTTTGAAATGAAATTGTTTTGACATTGAAACTCTACTTACGCTAAACTGAATAGTTTAATATAGGATTGTTTTGACATTTCACTGTGTATAAACAAAATCTATACTTAAACTAAACTGAATTGGCTGAATTAGAACTGTTTGAATAAACTGAATAGCTTGAAATAGAAATATCTTTGATAATTAAACTGTGTACTCATGCTAAACAATTGTTTGAAATAGAACTGATTATTTGTATAAAAATGGATTTGTCATTAAATAACCTACAAGGTTTGATATACCATAAAACCCAAACAACCAACCAGTACAAACTGCAATAGAAATAGTGTTTAGTAGGCCAATATGTACCAAATAACATGTTAAAAGTTTACCAAAACGTTTATTGGAATAAGTTTAGATGGCCTGTTGAACTTAAATAGTCTATAGCCATCATGATAGGTCTATATCTTGGTTTCTAGAAACTCTTGGAAGTTGTTTGATGCACTTATAGATCTGGTTGTAATACTTTGAGGTGTTCTTGCAGGAAGTATAGTTTGCTTTGTTCCCTGGCTTGCTTACACTGTAAAGGTGTTTGTGTTAATATAGGACAGATTCTGAGTTTGCTTGTGTCCATCTATAACTTATGGCTATGCCTGTTGAAAATGTGCAACTACATTAATTAGGACAAGTATTTCATGCTTTGCTCAATCATTTGTTTTAGGAATGCAATAAAACTTTCTGTAGCTGAAATATATACTAATTTTATCATGTCTTATCAAATTTCCTAACTAAAAAAAATTGCCAAAATAATGAAAGTTCAATTAAAAAAGAATGCAATGGAACATTGAAAATAGTTATTACAATCAAACATTTACTAATGAATAGAATTTTGGCATGATGCTGATATCAACCAATAAAGAATTGATATGTTAAACAAATAAACCAAAGCAACTAAGCGAATCATTGCTTTATAGTGAGGCAGCCATGTAAGTGTTTAATAAGATGAGCTCGATCTGGTAGAAAGCCACAATTGTTGGGTACCCAATGGTGATTGAACTTATTACAGAAGTAATGGTTTGTGAAACTGGCTTGATAATTTAACTCCTACTTTTCAACTTCTCTTTTTAAAGTACTCCTTTGTTTGTTTCCACACAGAGGATGGTAGTTGATAAACCCTAAAATACACTGAGTGAACCCCCTGCGGAAGGATAAGATGCCTATAAAAAAAGTATGTTCTGGATATGGCAAACTGCATCTGGTGGTGAAGCTCTAGCTCTGGGGTGTGTGGAGTTAATCTTTCATTGCTATTCCTCTCATGGATCTAGAGTATTGGTTAGGGTCTAGTCTATGGGTCAAATGTCTCTTTAGAAATTATTTGTGTTAGATAAGAGTATTTGAAACTATATAACTGTGCAAACAAAGGATTTATAAGATAGGAATAATTACTTAAAACTATACCACTCTTTGAAAATTATTTTTATCAGGTAGGAATCAAGTTGTACTGAAATCGAAAATTATTAGTATAATAACCATATAGTAGTACAAAGATTAAGTAGGAATAGTTACTTGAAACCATGTAATTGTAAAAAATGACTGACTTCTTCATAAAATAACCTGAGAATGATTGTCATAAAACCAATCGACCAACCAAGATAGCAGCAAAAGTCTATGCTATATTTAGTTTGAAGTTTAGATTCTGCAAATTTTTAGCTTTTTAAAAATCTTTTTATTAAAGTTTTTTTCTTTTCCAGTCAAGAAGTGGAACATACGCTACAGAGAGGAGCAACACCTGAGACTTGTCAGCAGGTTCTTGTCACCTTGCAGACTTCTATTCCCATGATGGAAATTACATATAATCAATTTTCTAGGTAAGTTAGTTCACTGGAGTATCTTTTAATGCAGAATCTCTTTTCTAATATAGAAACATAAACAGGATTTGTTTAGATGAGGCTATTTTCAAATATTGAACATATTCATTTTCATATGATACTATGGATATGGTTTAATCCTTATAAAACATTAGGATAATATAAAATAAAACCAAAAAAACTGGCAGTTTCTCAACTGATATTTTTGCAATTCATAAAATCACAAAACTATTTTATAACTAAAAATTTGAGTTTCACTTGGAAATTTTTTTGCTATGTTTATTATTACCATTATTTTTTTCTTTTTGAACTTGAGATTTTCAGTTGATGTTAAAAAAAAATTTAACTGTAGAGAATGATTTCCTGTTTTAATTTAATTTTTTTTTTTTTTTTTTTTTTTTTTTCTAAGATAAGGTGTTATAAATGTTTCATTTGGTCTCCTGCCCTGTCGGCTGGGGCTGTAGAATACGCGCTGACTTCACCTCTGCAGAGGGTTACCCTCCCCCACAACAGGGCTACCTACTGGCCGTAGGTGGTGACCCATAATGCTTGAGGACGGGATTCTGGTGGCTGAGCAGTCCATGACCTGGCAACTAAAGAGGTCATGTGACTTGCAACACTCCACTTTAGCCCTTACTGGGCTAGATGGGTGTCGGAGAGGCCTGATCTGATCCAATCGGCTGGTTATGTCAGCTCTTGTTCAGATTTTTGTTTTGAAAGCTCTGAATTAGAGGGTGATGGCTGTTGGGTCTTTCTTGCTGAGGAAAGACCTATTCTCTTTTCTGTCCCTGGGTGAGTAATTATCTTGGTAATGAAAACTCAGGGACAAAATTAAAACTGTCTACCATCAGCATGAGTATACTGGCTATGTAGCCCTGATATTACTAGGTGAATAGGTTTCCGCCTAGGCACATCCCTGAGTAGGGTTCCATTGTGGGTGAGCAGCATAGCCAATGAAACTCATAAGTTTTCTTTATGCCTTTTGAAAATATAACCCTTGTAAAAACCAAAAATCTCAAGCGACCTTACATAGTCAGACAACTCAAGAAAAAATACAGCATCAACCTCCATTCCCAAAACTTATATTAGAATTGATTGAAGATAGCCCATTAACAAAACTATCCCTATTTCTTATACAGAAGATCATATCTACAAATATCAGTCCAAAAACAGTTAAAAATTTAAGAAATGGCACAATAATGATTGAAATTGGAAATAAAAATATACACAAACCTTTTACTAAATATGAAAACTTTTCACAATTTAAAAATAAAAACAAAGAAATTCACATCTACAACAAAATTTAAAAATTTTCTTCAAAAATATGTTAAAAAAATATAACAAATGTTTAAACAAAATATATTTAAAAAAAAAGTCTTTTTAAAAAAAAGAAAAAAAAAGTATATTAAAAAAAAAATACTTCCACAAAAGAAAATGTCAAAGAAATGTAATTAGAAAAAAAAAATAAAGTACCATCACCAATTTATTTAAAAACTTAGTCAGCATAAAATGATCCTTCAAGATTGATATGCCTTAAACAAAAAAATACCCCCCCAACCCTAAACTCCTCTAAAGGAGTTATAAGAAACAAAGAACACTGCCAGTGTTAAAGGGAAGAAATATTAGCTGAACTAAAAAAAAACAAGGTGTAACTGATATAAAAAGAATTACCATCAAAAAAGAAAATCAAACAAACACTTCTATATCAACCTTCAACTCACCTACAATTCCCCCAAAAATAAAAATTGGCTATATTAATGAAAAAATAGAACAATACATTCCAAACTCACTCAGATGCTTTAAATGTAAAAAAACTTGGCCACCATGGAAGTGTATGCAATGGACATGCTATATTTGGTAATTGCGGAGAGAGAACCAAACCATACCTCCATCGACTGCAAACTCAACAACAGATGTGCCAACTGCGGGAAAGACCACCCATCCTGTACCAGAACATGCCCAGTCTGGAAAAAAGAAAAAAAGTAACTATAAAACCCACCAGAAACATTCCCTATCCAGAAGCCCGAAAAATAGTTGAAGGCTACATAAAAAAAAAATCCTACTCCCAAAACAACCTTAGATCAGAGTAAAAAAGGAGAAAACTATTAAGAATTAATCTCCAAACTACTCCAATTAGGACCTCAAGACTGGCCAAAATTTATCCTAGAAATAAAAACTATACTATTAAAACTCTCCAACAGTACAAACCCTAAACCAATGACTGAACATAACCTGGAAAAAACGCCACAATACATTGAAACAAATCCCTCTTAGCATCCTCCAAGAGAAGAAATAAGAACCATCTCTCCACACAAAAACCCTAATAAAAACCAACCAAACCCCAAAAGCCTGAGTAAAGAATTTACTTTAAGTAGTCCAAATACACAGAATAGAACAACACCCCTCACTGAAACAGAACAAAATCAAATGGAAAACAAGACCATAACCAAACCGTTAAATAAAACATACCATATAGGAAATGCAAACCAAAAAAAGAGCAAATCAAGCCAACGATCTACCTCCAAAAACAGAACTAAAAACAAAATAAAATCTTCTCCTGGAAAAATGAAACCATCTGAAAATTACCAGAATATAACTGAAAGTACCCTCTCATCCTTAGGATGGAGACCCAAGACACTATACCCACCAACTACAACCAGTCCCCAAACCAAACATGACTCAAAAAACTTCTGCCCAACAAGGAATTACGAGACTGAAATGAACTTATAAAACAAATAAAATCATGCAGTGGAACATCGGCGACACAAAAGCCAACCATGACAAACTAATGCTTATTAAAAACTTATTCCCAAGTGTTATATGCCTCCAAGAAACTTAAAAGAAAATGACAAATTAAACATAAGGCAACACACTACATATAATCAAATAAACACAAGAGCATCAGGAGGTACATCTATTATTGTAAACAATACACTACCACAAAGTCGAATAAACTTACACAAACCTACAGGCAATAGCAGTATCAGTAACTTTACACAAAATAATCTGCTTATGCTCATTATACATACCCACCAAAAGCAACATGATTGAATTAGAACTCAAAGATTTAATACAACTCCCCAAACCTTTTTGTTGTCAAGAGCAGGCGTAAAAGGCAATAGGAAACTGATTCTTGTATTAATTCAAGAGAGGACACTGTTGTTGGTTTCAAGGCGTATTGAGTCGAGCGCTTTCTCCCTCTCTCTCGGTAGCTGTTCCTTCTCTCTCGCTTTCTCCCTAGTTCTCCTTCCTTCCTTATCTCTCTCCTTCTGGTTCTCGCCTGCTTTCTTTCCTTCGTTGAGTTGTAACACGTTCGTCGGGCAAATGCACTCAGAACACAACTTTCGTTCAGCCGTTACCGTGTGTATTTGTATGTTCGTAAGAATTTGCATACGTGCAAATTACCTTCTCGCTGGTTCGAGATCTCCCCTCGTCAAATATGCTCGCAGCAGCCATATCGGTTTCCGCTCTACAAGCCAGATGCGTTCGTGTGCGCTTCAAATGCCCAGGTACGTTACCTTCACACTTTTATACTCATGGGAGACTTTAATAGCCATAACCAAATATGGGGCAGTAGAGATAAAAGTGAAAGAGGCTGTACAATAGAAAACTTCATGGACAAAAACAATCTATGCCTTATAAATAATAAATCCCCCATCTACCTTCATCCTGCAACAGGTACATACTCAGTAATAGATCTGAACTTAAATGATCCTACAATTTAGACTATAATTGGAAAACCAATGAGGATAACTGCGGAAGTGACCATGATCTGATCATACTAGAAAGACTTGAATCTGAACTAGCAGAAAAAATACCACGCTGGAACCTACAAAAGACCAACTGGGAACATTTTAAGACTTTGCCATGTCAATTTAACTCCAAAAGCCAATATAAACAAAAAGACCACAACACCTATTTCGCAAAAACACTCTTATATATATATATATATATATATATATATATATATATATTGTTTGATGTATACCAAAATCATCCCAAATCCAACAAAAGAGAATCACTTCACATGAAAAATAAACCCAGCACAAAAAGCAAAACAGTATAGAATATGATTAAAAATATATCGGGTAAGAATAACAGCACCTCACTGAAACACCTTATAAAAAAGACCAAACAAAAAGACAGTGTAAACCTCTTAGCAGAAACCTTTTCCCAAAACTTTGTCCAGAAACCTCAACCAAAAAATCCAAAATAACAAATTGAAAGAAGAAAAATAAACTTTCACTCAAATAATACAGAAAGCTACAACCAACCGTTTACTATGGCAGAACTAAAAACCTCTTTAAGAAAATCCCATAATATGACTCCTAGACCAGATGAGATTCCATATGAATTCTTAAAAAAACTACCTAAAATTTTACTCCAATATTTACTCCAAATCTTCAACAATATTTAGCACAGCGGGGAACAACCCTCATTCTTGGAAACAAGCCACTATAATATGAATGGATTAAAGGGTAGATTGCCAATTTTTATAAAAAAAACTTAAATGATCGAAAAGTATGGATTGGCACAACACTCTCAGAACTACAAGAACAAGAAATGGGAGAGCTACAAGGTAGCATCCTATCTGTGACTTTATTCCATCTAAAAAATAAATAGCCTAGTGAAATGCTTAAACTTAGGAGTTGAAGTCTCACTATATGTTGATGAGTTCCTAATCTGTTGCAAATCAAAACATAATAACAGTAGAATGTCAACTCCAACAAAGTCTAAATAAGATGAACAACTGGACCATTACAAATGGTTTCAAATTCTCCAAAAACAAAACACAATGTATACATTTCTGCAACCTCCAAAATGCATAATGATCCTGTACTTAAACTAGATTCAACTGAAATCCCTATTGTTGAAGAACACAAATTTCTAGGAATTATCTTGACCAAAAATTAACATTCAAATAATAATAATAAAACAATCCAACTCTTTAGAGTAATAGCATGGGTACAGATAAAAAAACAAACTCTACTAAACATTATCCAAACTTGACTATGGCGTATTCATCTATGGATCAGCCAGAAAATCCTATTTAAAACAATTAAATACTATACACCATCAAGGACTGAGACTGGCACTAGGAACCTACAAAACCTCTCTTATAGAAAGCTTGTACATGGAAGCAATGAACCTCCATTATCAATCAGAAGACAAAAACTAACCTTACAATACTATATCAAACTGGCCTCATGTCCTTCACACCCTGCCCACAATGTCCTCTACTACCCACAACATAAAACTTTATTTTGAAATAAAGACAAACCCCATCAAACCTTTTAGTCTCTGAATAGAAAATCTTGTCACCAAAATACAAATAGATAAAACAAATACTTAAATCCGCCATCTCAAAACCCCCACCCTGGTTATTGAAACAACCCAAAATACTACTAAATCTAACTAAATATCACAAAGAAAACACACACCCTACTATCTTCCATGAAGAATTCTTTTACCTTAAAAATAACTGCCCCAACCATATCCGTATTTATACTGATGGCTCCGAAAACGGAAACAAAGTATCATGCATTGCCATCCAACAAAATACCAAGATAACAAAATGACTTCCTAACGGCACTTCTATCTACAGTGCAGAAGCTAAAGCCATAGATCTAGCACTCAACATTATAACACAAACATAGTCCACCAAATTCATTTTTTGATTCTTTATCAGTCCTAACATCCCTAAAAAAACCCAAAACCTGGATAATCCCCTAACCATGCAAATATTGAATAGAAACCCTATCAGATAGAGCTATGCTGGATCCCAAACTACATTAGAATCAAAGGGAATGACCAAGCTGACTTGGTAGTCAAGACAGCCTGGAAGATGCCATAGATAAGAGATTCATATACTGACTTAAAAATAGATATAAAAAAACTTTACTCAAAACAAATGGCAATTAAGATGGAACAACACCCCACACAACAAACTCCAGACTATAAAAGCTGAAATGGGAGAATGGAAGGAAGGATACAGAAAATCCCGTAAGGAAGAGATTGTCCTATCTCGTCTACGTATTGGGCACACAGACATCATCTACTCAAACAAGAACAACCACCATGGTGTGTGGGATGTCACACTTCATATTCAGTAAAACACTATTGATAGATTGCATCGACCTAACACCAAAAAGACAATATTTCTACACTGTAAACAATATGAAAGAACTATTTGAACATGTCAAAGTAGACAAAATACTAGCATTTCTAAAAGCAGTTGGTCTATTTAAAAGAATTTAAACCTTCAATATTCCATTTATATGCATGATGAAAACATTAGACAACCAAATCAACAGAAATTAACATTAAATAACCTGAAAAAGGTTGATATGCCATAAAACAATAATTTGGTATCAGGTTATGTTTAAAATTTTGACTCAACTGGCTCCCCAAGGAAAACATGGAGGGTGCTGCAGCAAAAACTTCCAATCCCAGCTCTGATTAGATGATTTAATTTTTGTATTGACGTTATTACCATAATGTTTCCACTGATTCACTCTACAGCTTTTTCGCCCTGTCAGCTGGGGCTGTAGAATACGCTGACTGCACCTCTGCAGAGGGGTAAAACCCCCCCAACGAGGCTACCTGTTGGCCGTGGGTGGCGACCCGTGATGCTTAAGGACGGGATCCTGGTGGTTGAGCAGTACTTGGCCTGAAAATCGAGTGGTCAAGTCTCTTGCAACACACCACTTTGGCCCTTACTGGGCTAGACGGGCGGTCGGAGAGGCCCGATCCGATCAATCGGCTGGTCATGACAGTACTCTCTTAGATTTTTAGGTTTTTTTTTTTTTTTTTTTTTTTTTTTTTTTTTAATCTAAATGAGGACGATGGCTGTAGGGTCAATCATGCTGTGGAAAGACTCGTAGTCCTTTCTGTCCCTGGGGAAGTAGTTATCTTGGGAACAAAAACCCAGGGACAAAAAATTAATTCGTCTATCACCAGCATGAGTATACTGAACATGTAGCCCTGGTGTTGCTAGGCGAATGGGTTTCCCCCTAGGCACATCCCCATATGGGGCTCCGAGGTGGGTGGGGAGCTTGTTCAGTGAAACTCATCCAACACTTTTATGGCTTCTGTTAAAACAAAAACCCAAGCAAAAAGACCCCATATTGAATGTGATTCAGACAATGATGAGCCATATCCAAGGTTCATCATTCTAGAATCAAAAGAAAAACTACCGCTAACAAAAATATCCCCCTTCATCATAGAAAAATGTATTTCAGCTCTAATATCACCCAAAACCGTAAAAAACTTGAAGAATGGAACCATCCTTATAGAGGTGACAGGAAAAAAACAAGCCGAAATAATATTAAAGCAAAAAAAAAATCCACAACATAGATATAAAGGCTTACCCCCATGAGAGATTAAACACCTCTAAAGGGGTGATAAGAAATGGAGAGCTATCATTATGCTCAATAATGGAAATTAAAAATGAACTAAAAAAACAAAATGTAATAGACGTCAAAAGAATAACAATCAAAAAACAAAACGAAATAATTGAAACCAATACCTACATTCTAACCTTTAATAACCCAAAACCCCCTTTAGAAATAAAAATAGGCTATACAGTGGTGAAAGTTGAGACATACATCCCAAATCCCAGAAGATGTCATAACTGCCAGAAATATGGACACTTGAAGCAGCACTGCACAAGAAAACAAGTGTGTGTCAAATGTGGAGAGCAGGAACCAAATCACATAGAGGAATCCTGCAAAAACAGTCTAAACTGCAAAGGGAATCATAGAGCAGACTCAAAGTACTGCAAAATCTGGGAAAGGGAAAAGGAAATTATCAAAATGAAAATCACCAAAAACATTACCTTCCCTGAAGCAAGAAGACTCGTAGAAAATCCCTTTAACAAATTAACTTTCTCTCAGGTAACCAGGACTCCCTCAAACCAAGTAGAAAACGAAGCAAAAACACAAATAAAAACAACAAAAATAGAAGAAGAATTAACAAATTTAATAAACGACCTACATGAACTAATCAAAACCCTTAAAACCATTATACCCAATGTACAACTAACTCCAACTGACAAATCAAAAAACATCCCTTCAACCTCTAGCCAAAAAAATGAAACGCTAACTATCAAAAACAGAAACCGATCAACCTCAAGAACCAGAGAAAAAGAAGAAAAACAAAAACCTACTCAACACACCCCTTCAAAAACCAAAAATAAATCCAGAAACATAGAAAGTATGGAAACCGAAATGGACTCGACACCTAAAATCGAAAATACAAAAATTAAATAGTACACCCTAAACCCAAGACACACACAGCATAAATAGTTATGGCCAAATACCAAAATACCCACAAGATAATCCAATGGAACTGTCGTGGCTACAAGGCAAATTACAACGAACTCCAGCTGTTAATAACTGAACAAAATCCTACCATTATATGTCTCCAAGAAACATTCAAAAAAAGCAATGATAAAACAAACATGAAAAATTATGAGCAATATGACTATATACATGACACGGGACTAAGAGCTTCGGGTGGTGTATCAATCCTAATAAGGAAAAACATTCCCCAAAGCAAAATCAACATCAGCACCCCCCTACAAGCAGTAGCAATTTAAGCAACTTTACACAAAACCACCACTATCTGCTCTATATACATTCCACCTCAAGATCCTATAAACGAAGAACAGCTAAATAACTTAATAAATCAACTCCCTAAGCCATATATATTGATGGGAGATTTCAATAGCCACAACATTTTGTGGGGAAGCAGGACAACGAGCAAAAGAGGTCAGACCCTTGAAAAAATCATTAATAACAACAACCTATGTCTCCACAATCGGAAAGCTCAAACCCACCTAAGCTCATCCTCAGGTACATTCTCTGCTATAGATCTAACACTCAGCGATCCAGCCACCTTTATAGAATATAACTGGAGGGTATATGAAGATTCCTGCGGCAGTGACCACTTTCCAATCATAATAGAAAATACTAAACCAGGAAAATCAGACCCACAAACAGTCTCAAAAACCCCACGATGGAATTTCAAAAAAGCAAACTGGCAAGCCTACAAAAAACTATGCCTTGACACCCTAATCCCAGAAACAAATATAAACCAAGAAGAACCTATAATACATTTCACAAACACCCTAATTAATATAGCAAACAAAACCATACCTAAAACTACAACATCCCCAAAACATAACAATCCCTGGTTTACGGAGGAGTGCAAAACTATGATCAGAGAACGCCAAAGAATCCTCAGGAAATTTAAAACCAACCCTTCATCAGAAAATCTAGACAAATATAGACAACAAAGAGCTAAAACTAGACGCACAATTAAAGAAGCTAAAAGGTCCTCCTGGAGAAACTTCATTGCAAAAATAAACTCAAATACTAATCCCAAAACAATTTGGAACTTTGTAAAGAAAATATCAAATAAAACTGTCCACACTCCTATAAATCATCTCTCCCAAGGAAGCACAAAAGCTTTGAATGAAAAACAAATAGCTAATCTGATGGCAGAAAACTTTGCCCAAGCATCATCTACCAAAAAATATTCCAACAAATTTAACTCCATCAGAATCAAAGAAGAAAAGAACAAAATAAAGTTCACCTCTGACAATACTAAATGCTACAACCAACTTTTCACCCTAGATGAACTCCAAAATTCATTATCCAAATCCAATAACTCAGCTGCTGGTCCAGATGAAATCCACTACACATTTCTTAAAGAATTACCTTCAATTTCCCAGAAATATCTCCTAAACATATATAACAATATCTGGATCTCGGGCAATATCCCTACTTTATGGAAGCAAGCTACAATCATCCCCATCCTCAAAAAACAAAGACCCAACAAATCCCACCAGCTATAGGCCCATAGCCCTAACTAGTTGTGCATGCAAAACTTTAGAAAGGATGATAAACCAAAGACTAATATGGTTTCTCGAATCAAATAAACTGCTCTCAAACCTACAAGCAGGCTTCAGAACAAAAAGAAGCACAATGGACCAGGTGGTTCATATAGAAACTCTAATCAGAGAAACATGCATAAAAAAGGAACACCTAGTGGCAGTCTTTTTTGATCTTGAAAAGGCCTATGACACAACGTGGCCATACGGAATTCTCAAAGACCTTAAAAACTTTGGGTTACAAGGTAGACTTCCCATCTTCATCCAAAACTTTCTTGAAGACCGATCTTTCAGGACACTGATTGGCAGCACATACTCTGATTCGAAGCCACAAGAGGTGGGAGTTCCTCAGGGCAGTATTTTATCAGTATCCCTATTTATAATAAAAATAAACAGCATAACATCCTGCCTCCCTCCAGAAATCAAAGGGTCATTATATGTAGATGACTTCCTCATCTGCTATAATTCAAAAAACATGACAACCATAGAAAGGAAAGTACAACAATGCATAAATAAAATCGAAAAATGGACCACAGAAAATGGATTTACAATTTCAAATAGTAAAACAAAATGTGTACACTTCTGTCAAATCCACAAGATGCACAACCACCCTAAACTTACATTAAATAACACTGAAATACCCATAACAGATGAACATAAATTCCTTGGCATTATCTTTGACTCTAAACTATCCTTTATCCCACATATAAAAAAGCTAAGAATAAAATGCAATCAAGCCATGCAACTATTGAGAGCCATAGCCCACACAGACTGGGGTGCTGATAGAAAGACACTTATCAAGCTATATAGATCTCTAATAAGATCAAAACTTGACTATGGCTGCTTCATATACGGAGCAGCCAGAAAATCCTACTTACGACTGGAAACAATACACCACCAAGGACTTCGCCTTACTTTAGGGGCCTTTAATACTTCCCCAAAGGAAAGTCTATACATAGAAGCAAACGAACCCCCTCTCTATTTAAGAAGACAAAAATTAGCACTACAGTACTACATCAAACTCATCTCCTGTCCACAAAATCCTGCTTATGACTATACCGGCAAAACAAAATATGAAAACCTGTATCAAAATAACCCAAAAAAATCCAGACCTTTTAGCTTAAGAATAAGTGACCTCCTCAACGAAATCAAAATCAACACTAAAATAGTACACCATACCATACTCTCCAAAACGGCACCATGGACCATAAGGCAACCAACTATAAACTTAGAACTGGCTAAGTTACCCAAAATAAAAACACCCCCCATCACTTATCAAGAGAAACTCATAAAAATACAAAATAAGTTCCCAGATCACTATCACATCTATACAGACGGATCCAAACAAGGAAAAAAAGTAGGCTGTGCTGCTATTTCTCAAAAAAAGAAACCCTAAAACGCCTACCTAATGAAGCTTCAATTTACAGTGCAGAAACCACAGCCATTGATCTAGCTATGAATATCATAGCAGATCATAAAGCTTCCAAATTTATCATATACACAGACTCCAAATCAGTCCTGCTAGCACTACAGAACAGAGATACATCATCCCCCTTGATTACAAAGCTCTTAAACAAACTAAACTCCCTCTCTAAAAATAATAGCATCATATTCACCTGGATACCAAGTCACATTGGCATCCAAGGAAATGAAAAAGCAGACAAAGCTGCAAAAAAAGCTCTTCAAATTGATATGTGCAAATCAAAAATCCCATATATAGATCTAAAACCAACCATAAAGAAATTTATATCAGACAAATGGCAGAAATCATGGGACAATCAGACCCAAAACAAACTCCATGAAATACAAGAAGCTATCGGAGAGTGGCCAACAGGCTACAGAAGTAACAGAAGAGAAGAAGTAATACTTGCCAGATTGCGTATTGGGCACACCCACATTACTCATTCACACCTGTTAAAAGGGGAGGATGCCCCAGTGTGCCCATCATGCAAAGTACAACTCACAACCAAACATATCCTTCTAAATTGTAACAACCTTAAACATATCCGCACTAAATACTATCAAGCAAGAAACCTGAGGGACATCTTTAAGAATACAAACCCTGAAAATATTTTTAATTTTCTAAAAAAAGCAACTTTTTCAGTAAGATATAACCAAACATCTCTATAGAACCGCTATTTTAATGACTGAAATTAAAAATAACCTTTTTGGCATTAAATGACCCACAGGGGTTGATATGCCGTTAAACAAAACTCAAACTCAAACTCTACAGCTTTTTCAGGTGTATAATCCATAAGGTAAGAGAGGGGTTTCTTTTGTTCCCCAGGAAAGTATTAATTACCTCTTGTATGAATTAAAATCTGTTATATGGATGATAGTGAATGAAATTTGTATTGCTATTGTGAACTAATGTTTGGTATATTGGTGACTCTTATAGGTGAAAGAAAGAAACCCTTCTGTTTTGATGCCAACTGTACACCTGAAGAGTCCTGTAGAATAGGACTAGATGAAACATTTTGTAACTATTTGAGCTAAACAGGAGTTGGAATATTGATGACTCATCTCAAGGTTTACAGAAAATGCCTCTCCCACACCAAGTTAATCTAAATGAAACGAAATACAATATTCATTGATTGACATAAGTTTCACTCCTTGTTAAGATTTAAGTAAAATAGTATGGTACTGCAACAGAACCAACAACTATTCTGACCCTGCAGCTGCTGTGTAAGATCTTGTCTATCTTATATAGACCTCATCAGTCATGAGCATGCCTGCACCAAGCCAAGAATGCCTTCATAAATCTCAGTGAAGCTAAAGTATGAAGCATCCAGTGAGTATTAAGCTCACTACAGTAATGATTATCAGTGAGATTTGATTGACAATGATTTCTCCAAAGAGAGGCATCCAACTCCATGTCTGGTAGATTTCATATTACAAATTAAAATATCAAATAATTTTTGTATTTTATTTTTTTTCCACAGCTGTCTTGGATTTTCAGCAACTGATATACTTAAAGAAATAAACATGTTCACAGTACTGGCTGAGCAGCTGAATGCCATTTTACCTCATCTTGGCTGTCAGGTAAGTAAATATTTATACGCTTGCATCACCCTATTCCATGATTAAAGCTTGCATTAATTCCTGACTGCTGAAATTCCTTTTTTTTTTCTGGAGTTTCTGTACATTTCTTTAGTAAAATCACTAGCAGTGTATTTATACTATACATATGATAGCTTTATTTTATCAGTAATATTTGCCTTAGTTATTGTCTACTAAAAGTCCCTTTTATCTACATTTCTGCAGTAACATCAATGGACAATTTGTCTTCTGTTGCTTTAATTTCTGCCTTTTGACATTTGTTCTTGAATTTACCCGCTCAGCATACAGTTGTGACACTATGTAGGTGGTCCGCCAAGCAGACGATCCCTTTGTCTGTCTTGGCGTGAAACCAAACAAAGGCCTGAGCCCGCGATCTTCGATGTGACCAGAAGTGGGTAAGGGAACACGAGTCAGGAGTTGGACAAAGGAACTCGGAGAAGGCAGTTGACGACGGGAGACGCAGGGTGAAGTTGGCGAGTTGACACCGGACAGCAGTGGAGACCAGTCGGCATGAGATAGTCCAGCATCAGTGAGGGAAGACCAGTCAAGATGAGTCAGCACTCCTCGAGCTTTATAGAAATCTTGCTAGAAATACATGCTAGCGTTAGTCTACATATGTATAGGGAATGCAGTATTACATAACTCCTCTTCTTGCACTTGAGTTAACCCAAGCCCTTATTTGTTCTTTTTCTCCCACTTCCTTGATTGTATTTCTTGTGCTGTAAAGAAATGTGCGATATCCCTATCGGAACCACTAGATGATCACCGGCCAAGACTGAAATGGTTTAGAGAAATTGATGTAACGGGGGGCCGAAGGGGTAATGTCACACAGTTTCTGGAAGTGCGTATGGTTTAAGAGTTGTCATTGTTGGAAATGGACATGGTGACTCGAGTTCTAAGCCTGGATGAGGCTGTTTTTATTTCACATAGCATTGATAGTTTTACTGAAAGATATGAATCAACTCTTCTCTCTCCAGATATGGGTAAATAGTGTGGCAGACTAGGCTCTTTAACTTTGGCCTAGAAACCATAAAACTCTGAATTTAAATCTGTTAAACTCTGCTTAAAAAAATTGACCTTGTTGCATTCTGTTTATAACAGAAGGGTTGGGTAAATACATTGTTCTCATTTTGAACTTCAAAGCAGTTCTGTGTTGGGTAATGGTCAGTAATAGCATCAGATGAAGACATGGTACCTCGTATATTATCATATAAACTATATATACTGCAGTATCATCCTCATAAATCTTAAGTTCAGTGCTGAATCAAAGCTGTTCTAAATTCTTTCCATTCTAAGCTTGACTGTACTAGCCCCTAATATAACTTACCAGCAAGCAAACTTAACCAACTCTTCATCTTCCATCAGGTCTTTGCTTATCCCATTTGTTGATAACATTTGACTCAGGACTTATATAATTTTTTTTTCTCTCTTACCTGCATCTTTCACTTTGATTTTTGTTTAATATACCCAATGATATTTCTTATATCTATCTGCAATGATTTTATGCTAGAATTTACTTGGGCTTGTGAAAGTTTTGGTAATATGAAGCACAATATGGTAGCTCTGGATTCTTTTGGAGTTTGATGATGCCAAACTTGTCTGATACCGAGTTTGTTTCTATAACTTTAAGTGCAGTCTTGGAACCCCAGTTTTAGGCCTACTTGACCTTGTCTGATTTTTGAGGTTCTTGCAATCCATGCAAAATTTCTTAAGCCATTTGGTTACCCAGTGATTAACTGCACCTTCACCTTTTGTGCAACAAATGTTTTTGGTTGCTTCTGTGGTATTAAGACCCAGTTTGAACTCCTAAAGCATAAATTCCTGAATTAGATTACATTACATTGCTTGTTCATCTGTGTTGCTTTTAAATCGCACATGGAGTGAAGCAATGCACAATGTGTCAGTGCACCAACTACCATGGTACTATCAATCATAGTGGGGTACTTTCCCTGGCTTAAACTACTTCAGTCACATGACATACTGCAAACTAGTGAATATAAAAATATTGTAAGGCTTTTGACTCACCCTAGTACTACTGGTAATATTACAGGTTATATAAATGACTCATTTCTAGATACTTTTTCAAGTCATCCTGGTCAATTTTAAAGAAGTTGGATTTAGCACTTATTTTTTATTTATTTATTTTTTTTGTTGGCAGGACAATGATCCTCTGGTCAACTGTGTCCATTTACAGACGCTTTTCTCCAATCCTGAGAAACGGTAAGCATTCTTAACATTAAGTTTTCCAAGGCCAAAAAATTGTCACCTTTTTATTATATTCATATTTTTATATTTTCCCTGTATAAATTAACATCGCTACAGACATTCAAACAATTTTTTCTATAATCATGAACAAATAATAGGGCATAAATATGGTATCCATACATGGTACATTAGAAAAATATTCTGCTAGTAGGCCATATTTTGAGAAGCATTGGTATAGACCCTACTACTCTTTAGGATTGGAATTTTCACATGAATTGGCACTTTTGTTAAAGATCACCATTTCTGTGGGCTCTGCCTAAGATTTGAATGACGTGTCTGTGCATTCTAAGAATGATGTTTCTCCCTGCTACTTCTATTTAGGATCAGTGTAGTATCTATTCATTTTGCTTAAAATTAGTGTCACTCTCTTAACACATCTGTCTAGTATTAGCGTAGCTCCCAGGCTAAAGTACTGAGATCTGAGCATAGTTACAGTTATAAAATTAAATTTATAAAATCATATTTCGAGTTTAAAATTGGTGCACATCAATAATACAAGACATAAATCAAGAAATAAAATTGTTTTTTGTATTAATCTTTGGTCTAAAGTTTGTCAATTTTGAAGCAGACGTTTTTTGCAGTGTTTTAGCAACCTAGTCTTATTTTTAGGTAATAAGAAATTCTGTTATGGTAGCACAGGGCATGCTTTTATGTTACTATTATAAGGGAATTCTCATTGTGAAACTGTCTGCAGTTCATGTGCCTCTGTCTGCACAATGTCATCCCCATGCTGTTCAGTATTTCTGTGCAGGTTTGGATTGTAATGCATAAACCCAAGACAGGCTCACAAAAGAAGAAAAAGGCATAACCCCTAAAAACCTTCTTAACAGAAGGGATGTGTGACACTTTGCAAAATAGTCACTATCACAATGTGGATGAATGGCGAAATTCCCAAACTAAGTTTTCTGAATTGGTGTGAATTGAATCCTTGTTACAACTACTTCTACCCGGGACTGATCTGCTCTTTCCTCAAAATCCAACATGTATATATGGAGCCCAAAATTCCTCACTTCTGGATGTGGATCACTTAAATTTGTATTCTTAAAATGGCTTAATTCTTATACACATGCTCATTGTGCCACAAATACTAGTTTATAGTTGACATTAAAAAGCAAAACCTTTTCACCAAATTCAGATTTTTTTTAAAAACTTAACCGAACTTCCAATTTATCACCCCCCCCAACACTCCATATATGCTTACACATGCCTGCATATGTAAAATAACTTATTTCTTATATATCTGGAATAGTGCTGCTACACAATTGAATATAAACTGGATAAAATTCTTTTGAAAAAATGTAACGTTATCTATGATTTATATAAACTCATACACACACACACACACACACACACACATTTGAGTAAGGTATGAGGTTCTTTATACGCACATATATATATAATAAAAGCTTTTCACTTGCAGATTCACTCACAATTATTGCTCCCACCTCCTGCATGTGCCCTGTCATTTACATCATTTGATAATCTAATGATTTCTTTGAATAATACAAGGGATAAGAGCTACATAGGAGGAAGTAGTTGTAACATTGGGTATATATAAACATAAAGGAATTTGCAAAGTAAAAGTGTATGGGGGGGCAGAGATGGTGGTTATAATTTATAACAATTGAAAGGAATAGTACTTTTCCTTAAATTCTTTGTACCTCAAACAATTATATATTCTAAAAACTGGTTACCTCTCCACTTATTTGCCTTTTTGGCAGGACTTACAATATGCTGACTAACCTCTGTACTGAAGACCCCTCCCACTCGAGGGGGGGTCTCCTGGAGTGTGTGGACATCACTTCATTGCTTTTACTCTCAGGTTCACTCTGACCCAGCATGGTAGTACCTATCAGTGTCCCGTCTATAGGTTAAATAGATCTGTTTGAAAATTAGTTGTATTAGATAGGAATACTTAATACCATATAATTGAATTAGTCACTTATGTCAATATCTACTTGAAACTAATTGTTTATGAAAGATTTATATTGGTTACATGAAACCATACATCTGTGCAAATTATTTGTATTAGATAGTAATACTTTTTACTGTGTACCAAAAACCCCTTAAACTATTACGTAATTATACAATGAATATAATTCCATGCCTTTTAGGCATAAAATAACCCTAAACTATAACAAAAGGTTAAAGCTAGTTGTCTTGTTTCTTGAAGCACCTCCAACTATGCACTAATCACACCAAACTCACTATGAAGATTTCAAAACCAAAACTCTCCAACCTTGCAAGTTTATGTATTGCACTAATTGGCTGGATCTTTGGCCAATCAGCAGTGATCTATCATGAGAAAAGACAGACCTAGTATGATCATTTTTTTTTTTTTTTCCCTCATAATGTTGTCTCTCATTTCTGGTCCATTTGGTTTTTCACAGCACAAAAATAACATGCCACTCGAATTTTTTTCCTTCTATGAAATAACTCTGCATTGCCATACCATGAAAATCAATCAAACCTATCCACTTCTAAAACCTCAATTTTCTTCCTAATTAAATAATGAATCTGACCAAATAATAAATAAATAAATCTAAGTCATATTTGAACTCCCAATGTCTCTCTTGTATTATTTCTCACCAAACTATTATAAAGATTTAACCATGTTCAAGAAATTCTAAGCCTTACCTAGAAAGAGCCATAACTGAACATTTTTGTGACATCACAGTACCACTTAAAAAAACTAATTCAGATTTTTGTCTAAATTTTGTGCTGGTGAGGCTCTCTACAAATATACGAAGTGTTACATATCTGAAATCTGAATGGTTTTGAACTTTGAACTTTTGTATTTGAATTTAACTCATCCATGTCTGTTTTGCTTGTATCATTACTGACCAAATTTCTTCTGTCTTAGGGAGATGCTGACCAATGGCCTTAATCAACTAGAAATAATGATTCGGGGATTGCACACTTACCAAGGACACTTGGTAGGCACGTGACACACCAATGTGCAGCTTCCAGTCAGGTACTACTTACTAACCACTGCTAACTTGTGTACAGTTTTGTCTCTTAACTGCTGGTTGATTGTTTTGAGTTCAATACATCTAGCAGAAAATATCAAAATCTGGGCTCAGTTTGAAAAAAAAAAACAAACTTTTTATATGCCCTATCCCTTTAAATGAAAACCATTTCATATTTATTTGGCTTTTAAATGTCAAGCATATCTTAATTACTTCTCATTTCATATTTTGTAAAATGTAAACATTAGTTGGGTATATGAACCACAGGTTCTTCCATGTATAATGGATAGATTTCTAGGTTTGTGTATGCAAAGTGAGGGATCAGTTCTCTTTTTATTAATGTGATAAACTGATCTCCTATTTCATATCTGATAACTTATATAAAAAGTCGCTTGTAACTTAATGTGGCTTGAAGCTTGTAAACTTAGTGATTCTTCTGTTATAATGAAAGATCAGTTTTATCATTCAAGTAATAAACTGATTCTATATAAATTATTTGAGATCTGGCAAGTTTCTGTGATAAAACAGTATATCTTGGGCATGAAGTGATTGATCATCTTGGTAAGCTACATCATCAATCCATCAACCTGTTTCAGGGCTAGTGATTTTTATTTATGTATGTATGTGGGAGATGTTTTTTGAAATTCTATAACTACTATTGATAGCTATCCTGTAATAAAGTCATGTTGGACATGCCTTTGCAAATAGTTGTATAACTTGTATTGCAAGTTTTATTGATTGCATTTTCAAGTTAGGTCATTTTGCTTCTGAGTATTGTTTTTCTTGCTGTTTATATTAGCGATTTTTAGACAAATGTTCCAAATTCAGGTCTTTGGTTAATAGCGCTAAAATTTGGATGGTTTGCGGGAGGGTGTAACCTGTCTAATGGTGTAATGGCTATTGTCGTAGGAAATGGACATGGCGACACGAGTTCAAATCCTAGACGAGACTGATTGCATTTCACATAGCACTAATACCCTTGGGAAAGGTATGAATCCAATTATTCTCCCTCCAGCTATGGGTAAATAGTAGGGCAGACTTGGTTCTTCAGCCTTGGTGAGGCAACTAGTCTAGGAGAAGGAAAACTCTGAATTCAAACCTGTTAAACCCTGCTTAAAAATTGACCTTGTGTTATATCCTGCCTGAGTTGAAGGGTTGGTAATATGGTAACCTGTCTAAAATTCATATAGGACTGTACCTAACAGTGTTGTTACTCGGTTGTTCCCTATTTTTTGAACTGATTGTAGTGTTTAATCTAGTTTTTGTTGAACAGGCTATACAGCATTTTCTCATTTGACTTTCTAGTGTAGTGTAAAATTGTTTATTAATACACTGAATGGATTTTCCTTTGGAAGATTATTTGATAGGGTTTTTTTTTTTTTTTTTTTTTTTTTTTTTTTTTTTTGCTAATTTATTTGGTAATCTTTCTACCATAAAGACATAGTTTTTTGAGATTATTTTTTGTATTTTAAAAATGGCATGTTGCTGTGTGCAGTGTCTGCATGTTTCTGTGATTGTAAAGGTAAATTTGATGTTTGGGTCACCTCTGTATAGCCCATAGAGTAATTGGATTCTATTAATATGGTTTGGAATAATCAAGGTTGTGTGTGCATGTCTCCTGCCCCCAGATAAAAAACTGATTTGTATTTGAGGGTTGACTACTGTGTTTGTAGTCTGGATACTTAAGTTAGTTTGCTATACAACCTGATATAATAATAATAATAATAATAATAATCAAAATTTTTACCCATGCAAATACCTAGACAAGAAAAATGATACTGTATATACCAACAAGATTAAATCTTACATAAGGAAAAAAAATATATAACAAAGTTCTTTTTATGTGTGAAGCAATAATAAGGAAAGAAGTAAATTACTTTCAAGGAGGTCTACTTTAAGTAATGGTTATTTTTAGAAATGGTATTGGCAAACCAAGTTAAAACCTGGATGAGGCTGTTTGTGTTTCATTTTGTGCTAATGCCCTTTGAAAAAGTATGAATCCATCTGGTCTTTTCTAGCTATGGGTAAATGGTAGCATAGATTGGCTTCTTTAGCCTTTCTTAAGCAACCAGTATAGAAGGAAAACTCTGAATACAAACCAGGTTTACTCTTCTGAAAAATAGACCTTGTATTACATCCTGCCTGTGGCAGAGGGTGATATAAATATACTTTCTTTATGCATACATGCAAAGGAAAACAGGAAATTAGTTAATACTTGAATTTGTGGCTAGATTTTGTTGTTGGGTCATACGGAGGTTGTTTGGTGGATTTGCTTACTGAGTTTGTATTGGAAGGTAGCAAAGGAAATTTTAAAGTGAAATGAAGCATCAATAAAAAAGGCAAGCAGTAAAAGTAAAAATAAGGAAGTTAGTTGCAACGAAATTCTTATTTATATAGCAGCAGATTGAGCAACAGATTACAAAAGATGTGGTATGGTTATGAATTTTTGTAAAGTCTTGATAGTATTCTGAAAAGCTCCTTTGATGATAAGCCTCTTAGACTAATACCTTTGCATTTGTGTGCCTCTAACACTGTCATCTCCGCTACAGACCACTTCTCTTGTCTGTGGGATCTTCTTCTAAGGCCTCTCTTTATTCTCTTTAACACTTTTTTTCCTTTTCCTTCTTTAATTATCTCTTGTTACTTACTGTCCTTCAAAATGTTTGTTATTCTTAAAGTTTTTGAATTGGGAGTTGGCATTGATCGGTCTGTTTTGGTCTATTTCTAGAATGATTCTTTTCTTTGTTTCCCAAATCTGTCCTTGGTAAAAATATACTATGAACCATTACAAGTTGGTAAGTCAACTAGCTTATGCTAGTTGTTCTCTTCTTGAGTGGATAGAGCCATGTGTAGGCTCCCTTTTATTTTTGGCCAATAATTGATACAAAATTGACCTTGTATCACATCCTGCCCATAACGAAGGGGTAGGGTAAATACAAATTCCTTTTTGGTAATTTTCAATTTGATGATACATGTTTTGACATAGTTCCTACAAGCCCTCCACTCCTACCAAAAAGCACTCAAAAAGAAAACAAAAGTCGGCAGTTATTTCCCTTTTAATTATAAAAGTCTCTATACAATATAGGTTCTCTCTGCTGCTCATGTATTATTCTGAACTTTGGTATATTCACCACTTGAGTTAGACTTGTCTGTTTTCATAATTGAAGTCACATCTAAAATTCACTTGGAAGTACTATTGATCACAAAGGAAAGACTGATTTGGCTGATTAGGCAAATGTCTTTGATGTTAAAATATGCAAGGTTTTGTGAATTCTTAGTTGTGGTTAAACCAATATTGTAGTTTAAATGTGTTGCTGATGTTAGAGAAAGTTATGGTGAAATATTATGGTCTTTTGATTAATAAACTATTTCAAGTAATTTAATTGTTTGAAAATTATGGACCAAGTAACTGTGACAAATTTGGTTAATTTGTTATAGATTTTATATTCATGATAGCATGTACATGTGGTGGAAATACATATTAATGAATGAACAATAAGGACTAACGAAAAGACACGTGTTGACCAGATAAGACTTTGAGAACTCTGTTAGTAATAGTGACTGCTATTAGCATGTTAGTGTGGTAGTAGGAGGTTGCAGGATCTTAAAAGAGGAATAGTGTGAGGGGGGAGATAACTCATATCTAAAATCTCCAATTTTTTAAATTTTAATTTTTCTTTTTAAATTTATTCCTTGTATCTAGCTGGTAGCTTGATTGCTCTTCCTCTTCTAGTTTTGTTTTCTAATGATTTATTTTGTGAATGTTTTGTTTGACTGTTTTGATCATTAGATATATTTTCATTATCAATTTGTGTTGGTTGCTGTTTTTGATTTGTTTTCAACAATTGATGTCTGTTATGTTGTAAATTTCCTTCTTCTGTTGATATTAAATAAGAACAAGGTTCTTTAAATTTTCATGGGATCTCAAACGGACAGTGTCGTTCCCTTTTAGAGTTTGCAACACATTTCTTTTTATATTATCTGCTTGACATTTCTTCATTATTTTGTGTTTTATGTTAGGAAGGATTGTGTGGAGCATTCTTTTCATTAACTGTTGAGCTGGAGATTTATCTTTTAGAGGAATTGTTCTTAATGTTAGCATTGCTAGATATGGGTCCTGGTTATTTTTGAAAGCTTTTTCCAGTGTCCTTTTTATAGTTTGTATTGTTGCATAGTCACAAATATATATATATGCGGAAAAAAAATCAACTATAATGACGAACGAATACTTCCTTAGAAAAATATACCTCTCACGTTATTCGAAAGGATTGTGAAAGGGTTGTGTGTGAGAGGTGAGTTGGAGACTGAACAAACTGCAACATATTGACCACCAGTTCCTTTGTCTTTAGCAGCACTTCTTTCTCGTTCTGCGGGGCTGCTCAATCGAGGGTCCTGAGGGCCCATAGCCTTCTACTGGGTACTGGTTCTCTCTACAGCATCTTATTTCCAACTAACTGAACCTGTCTGTGGCCCTGGGTTATATAATTGTTTGACGCCCACCGGCTTCTTGTGGGTGTCACATCTGCACCCTATTCAAACCATCCACAGTCAGGGTTATACCCTGATATCTTCAACCGAATGCACCTGTTCCTTGATTGACAGCTGAGTCGGAGGTCAATATGTTACAATCATCCCATAATTATTTTTCAAAATTCCACATGTTGAATTTTCTTCACATTCGTCTCCATCCCCCTCACACACATTTTACAAAATTCTCCAGGACAACAATAGCTGTTAAAAAAAAACAAAACACAAAAAGAAATTACTAGAACCACAGCAAAAAAACAATCTTAATTAGGTGACCTTCTCCCTATGTAACACTTGCCTGGCTAATTATTATCTAAATTTGTTTTACTATCTTTGCGCGGTTGGCTATCTTGACATGCATCTTTTATCCTTCCAAATACAACAGGGCCTTCTGTAATTCCTTGAAGAATCTGAAAACCCTAAAAGGACCATACTCTGGTCCCAGATTCTGGTCTCAAACCTTGTGACCCTGGTCATTCCAGCAATACATTTCGCCTGGATTCCTCTTGACCACACTCCAGTCCTTCGCTCAACAGGTTCCTACCTGGAGTAACCGGAGAATTCCACAAACTAAAAAAAAACAATATCTTCAAGGCCCAAAAGATTCCACATAAATCTACAAAAATCATGGCCCAAAATAATGCATCACAATTCTATCAAACAACAATACATCCGAATGTATCACAATCTGACATGCATGCAGTAAACCACCTAAAATAGACCACGCAAAATATTTATTAGCAATGTGTTACTCATTTTCTTTTTTCATAATATGAAACAGAAAAAAAAAATTTCTAATGTCGCCTTTTAAACTCAAACAAACTTTTTTTTTTTTTTTTTTCCTTGCACAAATTTTCACCTAGTCAACAAGTCAAAACATGTCCACCATTAAAGTTCACAAATGTTCCGCTTTTTTTTTTTTTTTAAATCTATGTACTGTCTATTTTCTAAAAAATGTTTGTTTTCTTTCTTTTTTTCTTTATGCAGTGTTCAAGTTTCTTTTCCTCTTTGTCTTTTTCCATTGTCCTGTACCTTTTTTATTTATTTATTTTTTTTATAAATTGCTCATTCACTATCTTTCTTTCTTTTTTTTTTTTTTTTTTTTTTTTTCAAACCTTATATCTGCCTCTCTCTGTCTTTGCCTCGATATACAATATAAGCCTGGTTTCTTAAGACTTTTTCATCAGCTTACAAGTACCCCTCTTTTTTCTTTCTTCCTTACTTCCAAAGAGGAGCCAAAATATCCCGGGGGTGGGTCTTTCCTAAACAACCTAAACCCCCATCCATTCGGCCAACAACATTTCCCCCCTCAAAACAATTCAAAACAAAGTCCACAAATTTTCCGGCACATATATCGTCAAAATTTTGCACATATACTTAATTTTCTCCCACCCCCTGTTTCAGAATATCCTCTTCAATAAAACCTCAAACCCCACTCCAGTGGGGGAATTCACAAAATATCCATCTGCCTTGTCAGACACGAAAAAAATATCCGCCTCTTAGTTGCTCTGCCCCAATGGCGAGATCATTCGAAACAATTCCAGTTGATATCGGGCCAGAAAAAGCCCGAGGCATCATCTGTGCCCCCGAATATATTCGGTATCAACAAACTTTCACAAAACCTGGTATGATTCTACCAGCACCCAAAATATCGATTCCATTCTAAGGAGACCTCACAAAACACTCCCAATTTCCACAACCTTCACAAACATCGAAACCCGCCCCAAAGTCTTAACTACAGATATGCAAAAATCCGGACAACATCATTGATGTTAGAAATTCTCCAAGATCTCTGATTAAAATCCTAATTTCCAATTACTATTTGCTAGGACAGCACCGACAAGTTACTACAAAATTTCATTCACTATAAAATTCATTCATAAAAATTTAAAACTCAAAACCCAGTGAAAGTTTACTTTTCAACACAGTATATCTGTCCCAGGGCCACCTTTCTTTTCTTTTCACAGCAACCTGCTTGTATGTTTCCCTATTACCCTCTTTCTTTCTCTCTCCCTCACTATGATTCAAAATTACATATAGCAGTAATTGTAATTTTTCTATGCTAGGGCTCAAACGTTTTTTTTTTTCTTATTTTTCTTTTAAATTATTTCCAATTTTATCTTCTAGAAAGGCCCTCGTTATTAATACTCATGTTTTCATTATTATAATCATTGTAAATTCTTTTTTCACGAACCCAACTATGACAGACAGAGAAAAATTATTCAAATGAACAATTTACTTACAGTCTGGAGTGTTTCTCTTTTTTCTTTTGTTCTTCGTTGCTGGTCTGTTCCTTTTTTTCTTTTCTTCCAGCATGTTGCAGTTTTTCCTTTGTTCTTTTTTTCTTTTTTCTTCTAGATTTTTCTTCTCATGTTCCGCTTGCCCTCGAAGTGTTGTATTCTTTTTCCGATTCTCTCTTTGGCCGTTTCTTCGATCGTCTATTCAGGCTCAATACCATGGCATGCCTGGCCCTAGGCACCAAATATGAACATGTTATATAGTCCCAACCAACTATATGTATACATATACATGTGGAAGCATAGTCAATGTTGTCAAGAGCGGGCGTAAAAGGCAACAGGAAACTGATTCTTGTATTAATTCAAGAGAGGACATGGTTGTTAGTGTCACGCTTTCTCCCTCTCTCTCAGTAGCTGTTCCTTCCTTCTTTCTCTCTCTCTCCTTCAGGTCCTCGCCTTCCTTCCTTCCCTTTCCTTCTTTCCTTCCTTCCTTGCGATGTAACACGTTCGTCGGGCAAATGCACTCAGAACAAAAAAAATCACCCATTCAGCCGTTACCGTGCGTATTTGTATTATTGTGAGATCTCGTAACAATTTGCATACGTGCAAATTACCTCTCGCAGGTTTGAGATTTCTCCTCGTCAAATATGCTCGAGGCAGCCATATCGGTTTTCACTCTACAAGCCAGACACGTTCGTGCGCGCTTCGAATGCCCAGGTACGTTACCTTCACACTCCTCCCTGATTTGGGAATCACACACCGTACAGCGCGGAGCAGGTCTTTTGAGTCTGCTACTTCGTCTGAGCGGAATTCTCTCGGCAACGTCATCTTCCTCGGACGTGTCTCTGGGCCCACGTTGACCACGGTCGCTGTGGTCGCTTTCTGACGCTATGGGGTCCTCCCGTGGTAAATACAGCATCGGCGTTTCATCGTCAGAGGAAGCGCTGCTGCAATAAGTGGCGTCTGCTCCTCGCACTGGACGAACATCCTTTATGTGGCGAGGTGTCCCGTCAACAAGGACCGAATGGGGGCTGTACACACCCGTAATTGTCCCCTTTCCGAACTGGGTTGTACATCGCCCCTGAGGGATTTTCACCCACACACTATCCCCTACCTCATAACTGCTGGGTCCGGCCTCCTCCGGTGGTAACGTGACATCAACACCTCTTATACGGGCTGTATATGAGTATATTATGTTTGCAGGTGCAGTTGACGCCGACGCATCGTCTTTGGGAGTCACATTGTACCAGTATACAGCCTCCATCACCGAGCACCGCGTTCTTGCGGCAATGCGCTTTATTGTGCGGTGAGATCTCTCCACAATCCCGTTGCCAGCCGGTACGTATGCGAATCGGAATCTCATCCGAACGCCCCAGCGCTCGGGGAATCTAGAGAACGTCTCTCCGCTAAAGGTCGTGGCGTTATCTGTGAGTAGCTCAACAGGCGCCCCCCTCTCGCAAAATACGGTCTCCAACTGTCGAACAATGCTGGCAGCATCTTGGCATGATAACGGCCTCCAAATAGCAAACCGACTGGGACCGCAGTCGATTAAGGTTGGGTAATGACGACCTCCAAGGTGAGTCACGTCCATTCCAACCCTCCTCCAGTTCTCGCATACGTCCAGTCTGCCTGCCTTCCAACTCACCGGGGCTGGATCTATGGACTGACACTCTTCGCATTCTCTAACTACCTCCCGAACAGCTGCCTTAGAGACCTCAGGACTTGCCAGTTTCACAAAGTAGAGTGTGCGCTTTACGCCAGGGTGCCCACAAGATCGGTGAATGGTTCGAATGCGAGCGGGATCCAGCTCACCCATAGATGCGGCGCATACCGGCTCGATGGGTTCTGCTTCTTTCCGAAGTGCATCCAGCCATCGTCGGGGCACTCTAGTGAGTGGATCGGCTCGGTTCACCTGGGATTTGACGAGTGTCACGTCAATTGTCAGTCTATACTCTGCCGCTAATTCTTGGAGCGTACTCAGTCGCCGTCTTATTAACATCTCCGACGCCGCCTTTGTCCGCACCCTTGCTTTCCCGGACAGGGTGTCAGAAATCCACCGGTGCACGCAGGCCGAGTCTGTCCGCAGGTGAATCACACTCGCCTTCCAGTGCAGCGCCAGATTAACGCCCCTCAACACTGCATCAAGCTCCGCCAGGTTGATGTGCTTATCTGCGTGCATCGGTCGTAGCCAACTTGCGTCTTCAATGATAGCTCCGGCATATTCAATAGCCACCCCGGTGGCCAGGGAGCTGGCATCCACCCACACAGTGACTTCCTGACCATCTGCGCACCAGTCCCCACGTGCTGGATCAGTTTGTGACGATCTCATCACGATTTCGTCAAGTATCCGACGCAACATGGGGTCTTGTGTTTCGTTGTCCCATCCGGTTGTCACAGCGTTAGCTCTCCATTTTACAAACGCAGCTGCAACACGGAGCCAGCCACACACTGGAAAATGCCCAGTCAGCCGCCCACACACAGAAAAGACGGCACGACGCGTAAGTACATTAGGAAGCTTCGGACGCTCGCCGTCGCGTCGCCATCTAAGCTTGCCGCGCTCCTCCCAGACGTATACGCCCAACACTCGAGCGCCACTACTTACTTGTTCCGGGTTCTTACAAGTCGACCCAAATCGTTCAAGATGCGTCTTCATTTGAGCTGCCGAACACACACTTTCGTTAACAAATATGTCATCGACATACGAAGAGGTAGCGCGACTGACGGTTTCATCTTTCCCGATCACAGCTTTTACGATGGACTGCATAATCTGTGGCGCTACATTGAGCCCGAACCCCAAGCGGGTGAGGCAGTACCTTTGCCCTTTAATTTTCACTGTTTGGAACGGCCACAGTGACTTGTCAACGTGGATCTGCAGATATGCCCGGCGTAGGTCCACTATAGCGGCTTTTGGCCCCTGCTGTCGCCATTCCCGCATGGTTTGCGCACATACGTCCGCATTCGCCGTATACGCATTCACGTACTCATTCAACTCGCGATAGTCCATAACTGGCCGGACCTTCTGCTTACTTTCCTGTAATATGGCCATTAAAGGTATCAAGCCTTTAGGAGGGCCAAGTTCGTTCTCCGGGTACGGAATCAGCCAACCGTTCTGAATCCAAGCTTGCAACTCCCGCTCATATTCACCTTGGAGTCGCTTAGGGGCAGGGTATTCTGAAAGCCTGTTTTTCAAAGACACAGGTGGCTGGTCACCGGACCATTTCCAAGATGCGGTCCATACACGCTTGGCCTTGTCGTATTCAGCGTGAAAGTCAGGCTCGTCGAGGGTAATGGCAGCACACATCAGTCTTTCACGCTGAGGAAATTTCACTTCGCCGGTGGCAGACATAGTCGTTCCCCCAAGTTGTCTGATCGCATTCAGCCCTAGTAGCAGATTATATCCAAACAGAGCCTCATCCACAACCAGGGCTCGTACGGCGACTGAAGGTCCATTGCCGATGCCAATTTGGACCACGCTCTCTCCACAACACATTGACGAGTTCCCTCCTACAACCATCAAGGGGACTTGCTTTTTCTTCCACGTCTGACAGCATGGTTTTCGTACTAGGGTTTGCGTACAGCCCGTATCCACCAGGGCAGTTCTTACTCCGTCCATCTGCACACTGACTGCAGGCAGAGCGCCATTCATATGAGGTCTGGGGGAGAGACTGGCGCTGAAGACTCGTCCCCTTCGCTCGTTTCCCGGACAATTTCGTGCAACGTGGCCCTGTCGCTTGCACCGATAACAAATGAGAACCTTTGGGGACCTGGGACTTCTGTGCCACCTAGGACAATCTCGAGCCATGTGGTTAGGTTCTTGACACACATAGCATCTCCTTAGAGCTGTGACTCCCTTCTCTTGACGTCCTGGTAGTTGAGCTGCAGCGGCTGCCGATTCTGTGCCCGTGAAACTGTCCTTCAATATTGCTCGGGCACGGGCCAATATTTCGGATATCGGCAAATCGTCTACTCGGGTAGTGGCCTGGAGAAGATTCTCCGCATGCTCCGGCAACCCAGCAATGAATGCGCAGACCCGACCTCGCTCCGTCATACCTCCGAACTGAGTCGCAAGCTTGCGTAGCTCCGCCAAATAGACATCCACCGTTTCTCCCAACTGCAAACGGCGCGCCGCGAACTGCTTATAAGCCATTACAGGACTGAGGGCAAATGCTGTGTAAAGAACATCTTTTATACAGGCAAAGTCAGCCCTCTTCTCCTCACTCAGCTGCTGATACACTGCGTATGTGCCCCCCCCCGAGAGGCGCATCGGCACTACGCATTCGATATTTCTTACTCCGCTCAAACGGCACACCAACTCTGCCTTCTCCACCCATTCAACCACCGATTGCCCGGCATCGGTCCCGTCAAAAAGGGGAATTAGTTTTGGACTAAAGACCATGATTGCCGAAATAGCTTGTTGTCAAGAGCGGGCGTAAAAGGCAACAGGAAACTGATTCTTGTATTAATTCAAGAGAGGACACGGTTGTTAGTGTCACGCTTTCTCCCTCTCTCTCAGTAGCTGTTCCTTCCTTCTTTCTCTCTCTCTCCTTCAGGTCCTCGCCTTCCTTCCTTCCCTTTCCTTCTTTCCTTCCTTCCTTGCGATGTAACACGTTCGTCGGGCAAATGCACTCAGAACAAAAAAAAATCACCCATTCAGCCGTTACCGTGCGTATTTGTATTATTGTGAGATCTCGTAACAATTTGCATACGTGCAAATTACCTCTCGCAGGTTTGAGATTTCTCCTCGTCAAATATGCTTGAGGCAGCCATATCGGTTTTCACTCTACAAGCCAGACACGTTCGTGCGCGCTTCGAATGCCCAGGTACGTTACCTTCACAGTCAACACAATAATGACTAACGAATACACTTCTTTAGAAAAATATACCTCTCACTTTATTCAAAAGGGTTGCGAAAGGCTTATGTGTGAGAGGTGAGTTGGAGACAGAACAAACTGCAACATATTGACCCCCAGTTCCTTTGTCTTTAGCAGCACTTCTTTCTCATTCTGCTGGGCTGCTCAATCGGGGTCCTGAGGGCCCATAGCCCTCTGCTGGGTGCTGGTTCTCTCTACAGCTTCTTATCTCTAACTAACTGACTCTGTCTGTGGCCCTGGGTTATATAATTGTTTGACACCCACCTGCTTCTTGTGGGTGTCACATCTGCACCTAATTCAACCCATCCACAGTCAAGGTTATATCCTGATATCTTCAACCGGATGCACCTGTTCCTTGATCGACGGCTGGTCAATATGTTACAGTATATTTCTTTCCATTACTCTATTTGCTTGTGGATAATTTGGACTCGTAATGTTTAAAGTCCCATTCTTTAGCAAACTGTTTGAATTCTGATGATGCATATTCCAGACCATTATCATTTATAACTATCTGAGGAATACCTAGCATGACAAAAGTATGTTTTATTTTCTTGATCACCATGTGTAATTCAAAATTATCAAACATTTGGATATCAAAATATCTGGTTGTGTAGTCTATAATTACTACATATGCTTTGTTATACAGATGAAAAATGTCTGTTGCTATTTTAGTCCATGGTGTTTTGGGTATTTCACGATGTATTATTGGTTCTGATGGTCTATGCAATATGTGCATGTGCTTATCATTTCTTTGATCTGGTTGTTTATATTAGACCAATATATTACCTCTTTAGCTCTAATGATGCATTTTTCTATCCCTAAATGTCCATAGTGTATTTTTTGCAGGGCCTCTTTTCTTAAAGAGTTTGGAATTACTATTCGTGTGCCTCTTAGTACTAGTCCTTTTCATGATTGATTTTTTTTTTTTTTTTTAAAATCTGCCTTAGTGGTTATGATCATTTTCAACCAGAAAGTGTCTTCCATATATGAATTGGTGAAATTTATTACAAGCATATACTATGCTGAGCATTTCCAGTTCAATCGGACAATAATTTTGTTCTGCAGGAGTTGTCAAATGTAACCATTTATCTTCATGTTTTTGTTGCAGTACTGTGCCTAGTCCTTTTTCACTTGCATCTGTGGTGATTTTTATTTGCCTGTCTGGATCATAAAATTGTAGGATTGGTGCACTTGTTTTAGGAAAATTTGGGTTCGTCATTTTGTCAAGGGAGGAAGAATTCAGTGGAGTCTCAAAAGGGTATCTCCAATTAAATAAGTCCTGTAGATGCCTTTGATCAAACTGAAAACAGAAAAAAAATGTAAAAATGAAAGTTTAAAGCTGATAGTGCTCAGTTAAATAAGGTCTTCGATAGGTTCTACTGGAATGTTGAAGATTTAGTGAGTCAGCATCTTCTGACAAGGTCCTCTGAGAATCATCCAAGAGTGGAAGAAGAGAAATAGCAGGAACTGAATTCTCAGCAGCCAAGTTTTCAGTAGTACTCTGTAGAAGGCAAGGAGCGTTAGATGGGTTAGGGACATCCAGTTCCTGAGGGTCACCTGGCATAGTCTGGTTCCATATCTAAACTGTTCATTCCATTGCCGTGAGGAGCTATATGATGCAAGGACACAGTTGTTTCTCGCCTATTATTAAAGTGTACATGAGCATAGTTTGGGTTGACTTCGAGTATATCAACAGTCTCCACCAGGGGCTCATATTTGCTTCCATGTACATGGCGCTTCAGAAGAGCTGATTTGGATCTTGTTAACCATGTAGGTATGGAATCACCAGTAGCCGATTTTCTTTGGAAATTGAATAGGCATTCATATGGAGTACAGTTTGTGGAAAGTAATGAGTGGATACAATGGAGAGCCACATTCCGCACTTTTCCCAATTAACAATACAGAGATTTCTTGATCTCAACGTTTGCCAGATGATGCCATTGTATCTCTCTACTTGTCCATTGCCTTGAGGATTAAAAGCAGTTGTTCGACTGGTAACATTGTCTTGAGAATGTAAGAATCCTTTTAGTTTCTCTGACATGAAGGCTGTAACTCAATCTGAGAGCACAAAAGAAGGATTTCCAAAAACAGAAATTAGATTTGTTAGATGTTTAATGACAGTCGCAGCAGCCACATGAGTAAGCAAAAGGAAAACGGGAGTATTCATCAACTACCGTTGGTAAGTAGCGATTGAAGTCTACACTCAATCGCTCAAAGAGTTGACTCGCTTTTATGAGTGTCTGAGGTGCCCTTCTAATGAATCTCAACTTCCTCTCAGCACAGACCTGGCACACCTGGACTACCACTTTTACATTTTCTACGGAGTATGGGATATTTTCTGACAAAATGTAGCATTCCAGTTACTTTTAGATGACAAATCTTTGTGTGAGCTGTGTAGCTTGTCCACAGTAGTGGTATAAGAGCAAATCTGGGATAGGGTGTCGGCGGCTATATTCTGTTTTCCTGAACGATATGCTATATCATAGCTGAAACAAGCAAGTTCCAATTTCCATCTTGTGATCTTATTTTTTTTTTTTTTTTTTTTTTTTTATCTTGCTCTTACTTTTAGGATTGAACATTAATGAGACTGATTTTTGATCAGTGATCAGCTTAAAATGCTTTCCAAGTAATAGATGTTGCCATTTTCAAATCACTTCTACAATAGTGTGCACCTCCTTTTCAACTGATGAGTGCTTTTGCTCAGCATAAGTTGGGGTTTTTGAAAAGAAAGCTACAAGCCAACCATTTTGGGCAAGGGAGGCATGTATAGCATGTTCTGGAGCATCAGTTTCGATCTCAAGAGTCTGTAGCTACCAGGGATGATTTTGCAATCTCCTGCTTCAGGCACTTGAAGGCCTCTGTTTGTTGCTTAGTGGGAGGATAACAGGTAATTCTGGTGAGGGGATGTAATTTTTTGGAAAATTTCGGGATCCACTGAGAATAGTGAGAGAACATCCCCATAGCTTGTTGAAGAGAAGGAAGATTTTTGGGTACCGGTAAGTCTATCAGGGTCAGGTTTTACCGAACCCTTGCTTATCGTATACCCGAGCAAGTCTATGGAAGTTATCGAGTAAAGACACTTGTTTTTGTTTGGTGTCAAACCGTACTTTACCATGCCATTCATGAACTCTTTCAGATTTAAGTTATGTTCAGCCTGATTTTTGTCCACAGATGGTGACATTGTCGATATAGGCAGAGGTTCCATTGAGGTCTTCTCACTTGATGTCATAATAGCCTGGAAATGAGTCTTTAGCGAGTCTTTTTAAGGATTGTAGATACTGGTCTACGTTTTCATCCGTTTGTTGCTGACGAGTCGCCAACTAATGTTTACAGAAGATGCTGTTTTTAGGCTTGACGAAGATTTCTTCCAAAGCGTTCATTGCTGTACTGTAGTCGTGAATGTCGGATATATGCTTGTAAATAGCTGGAGAAAGGAGGTTGATCAATAGTTTCAATTTCAATCTGTCTGTCATGGAGTTAGGTTGTTGAGTTTCACAGATGGCCTCGAGGAAGATATTAAGTCATTTTCCAGTGTCTCCATGTGTCTACAGCCTCGGGCTTAGATGGGTCTAAATCCAGTCATTCCGACTTGAGGTACTTTTCCATTCTGGTTCTTAGTTGAATAAATTGTAATAGATATTGAGTCAAATAATGTTTGAGCTTGCAATTAATTGAAGAAGTCTGAGTCAGATAAGCTTGAAAAAGCTTTATACAACTAAGAACTGGTCTTGAAGGTAGTCACGGATAAAATAGCCACCTACCAGGAATCTAAACGAAGGGGAACGATTCGTTCCCAGAAAGTAAGGGAGATTACATAGTTCTTTCCTTTATCACCACAGGTGGAAATACATATTAATGAATGAACAATAAGGACCAACGAAAAGACACGTGTTGATGAGATAAGACTTTATTGAGAACTGACTCTGTTAGTAATAGAAGTGACTGCAATTAGCATGTTAGTGTGGATCTTGAAAGAGGAATAGTGTGAGGGGGAGGTAACTCATGTCTAACTATCTAACAGTAGTGAGGTTTATGTGTGTTAGTGGGTAGAGAGATAAGTCTGTGGGTAATGGAATAGTGGGAGTGTTTTTAAGTATTGAGGGCTTTTACTACTTTTTTTTTTTTCGTGCCCAATATGAAAATTTTAGGATATTTTAGGCTTTTAAGGGAATGTTTGATATACTTAAATTCTTCATCTAGGTATTGTGGGCTGCATATTCTAAATGCTCGTAAATTAAAGCTAATTATGAGGCCTGTTTTAATTTTTTGTTGTTGTGGGAGTAAAAATTTATATTGTTTTTGTTTGGGTTTGTGATAGACTTGAAAAGTTAAATCATTTCAGGATTTAATAATTAGGATATTCAGGAAGGATATAATGTTATTTCTTTCTTTCTTTTTTTTTTTTTTCTCCTTAGGATTGGATTCTAAAAACTTTAAAAGATATACAGGCTAGAATCCCGCTAAGTGAGTTTCCCCATAGGAAGACCAGGTTTCTGTTTATAAAACTTATTATTGAATTTGAAATAAGTCATGTTATGTGTTTGTAGATGTTGATCAAGCTGTATATGGAGAGTGATGAGTTGAATTTAATTTTTCTTAAGTAGCAAGAAAGTTGAAGCATTTTTCAATGGGTATATTTGTGTAGAGGGAAGTTATATCGAAGCTGTTCATAGTTTTGTTTTGTATACCAATGTTCTTGCTTTTATTAAGTCTTTGGAGTTTATAACATATGAAGGGCTGACTGTGCTAAGTAGGGGTTTAATATTTTAACCATGGTGCAAGTTATTTTGCAGGTGGCACTACCAGTGCTGGAAATGAGTGTGTGAGATATATATATATATATATATATATATATATGAACAAATTTTTGGTACAGCAGAATTTTATAAGGGAATCTTATTTTATTAGTTAAAAACAAAAAACTGAAGGGACCCTTTTGTCCGGCATTTTGTCAATAGTTTTACTGGATAGTGCTTAAAATATTAAAATAGCAATTTGTGAGAGGGATGAATATTGTTCAATAGTTGAAGGTTTTTTTTTGTTTTTTTTAAAAAAGCCCCAACTCTTCAAATCCCACCTTCCCTGAACAGATAAAGGTCAGTAAGTGTTCTTCTCTGCTTGTACAGGTGAGGCTTATTCTGCCTGATGGCTATTGGTTTAAGAATAGCAAGATGCTTCTTGCTGTTGGCCTTGTACAAGACAGAAACACTGATCTGAATAGTTTGCTAAGTATATATAGCTCTCAGATAAGTGTTCACCAATAGCTGATTCTTGTGCTTGAGAGCCCTCGGATGTTAATTTTTGAGACTGTTTAAGTAGAAATCAAGGTATGTGCTATCTCACTTGAACCTCCAGCCTTTGAATAATCCTACCTATATCGTCAGCATCATACCAATATTGGAATCTATAAACTATCATACTTTGTTCTAGTATAGGCAGGACGTCCTTTTCAGAGGACGAAAAGGCAGGTCTAGTAATGAAGATGGTTCTCACCTTAACTGTATAGAAACATGTCTCTGACTTGGAAATGTTACCAGCAAATACCTGACTAACTGGTCCAATCCATGGGAGTAATATATACAGGACATTTTGAAGGACCAAACAATTTACTGGTGTTATATTTTACTATAATTAATCTGAAACAAAATTGTCTGGGTATCTGTTTTTGAGAAAAATATCAGTGACCTTTCTGATTTCAGATTTGATCCTGCTGTCTGAACAAATCATTAAAGCTCGATAAGTCAGGCATTTTACAAGGTTAATCTTCTGTGAAGTGGGTGCGAAAGAATCCCAACTCTCATATAAACCGGTAAACGTGGCTTTCCTTTAGACACTGGTGGTAAAGGAAAAATAATCCCTCTTGACAACATGTTGAGGAAAGTTAACATTGTTATTTTCCTCTTTCATAGTGAAAGACAATGATGGATGGAGGCTGTTAAGTTGATGAAAAAATTTCAATGCCTCATTACATGATGAAAATCAAGCAAAAGTATCATCCACATAGTGAAAATAAAATGGCTTATCAACCTTGTGAAAGAGTTATTCTAGTGACCCTACAGAGACATTTGCCATCAGTGGGACTCCTCATCAATATGCTGTCAACTTGGTGATACATAGTATCATGAAAAGGGAATGAAATGGACTTTGTAGATAATTCCATCAGTTCAATAAACATGTTCAAGGAACAATGGAAGCCTCAAACAGCTAAGATATAAAAAAAAATCATCACATATGCCTATGGTTTTGTCCAAGGAATGTTTGTGAACAAGGAGCATATATCAAATGGAACTAAAAACTCTGTGTTCACCCATTAAGGCAGCTGACGCATCATCAATGCAAACTAAAAGGAATCTGCAATACAGCAACCAGAATAAAACTGCAAGACTTGGTCCAGCAACTCAACAAGCTACTTGGCCAATTCATAGTGCACAGAGCCACACATTGAAAGGATCAACCTCAATGAAATATTTGCCATGTGAGTTTTGGGCAATCCATACATCTTTGGTTGCTGGGATCCTACAGGACGAATCCTCTTGTAAATTTCTTTTGAAATAAACTTGCTCTTATATAACTTCAAAAGCCACTTCTGAGTTTTTATTTCCATTTTTTAGGGTGTAATCAAACGATGAGTCACCCAAAAATTCGAACTTAAGACTATCATTCAAGATGGAAAGCATCTTGCTAATATAGTTGGAGCAGTTTAAAACAACACCACCGGCTCCTTTGTCAGAACTCTAAACCAGCCTGTAATGAGATTCACAAGACTTCAATAGTTCTGTATAGAAAGAAATCTCATCTTTCAGGAATGCTTGTTCAACATTGCCCAAATTATGGCACTTTATTTTAGAAATGCGATGAAAAATATAACCTAGAAACAACATAATTATTGGAACAGGACCTTAAGGAGGCAACTTTATATTTCAAAGATTGCAATTTATATCTCAAATGAATGATCTTATTAAGGTTATATATAGATTGTGTGCTGTACCTAACCCTAAGATATCTGAAAAAATTTTTGGTACAGCAGAATCTTATAATGATGGTAAATAGGAGAATCATATTTTATCAATTAAAAACAAAAATCTAAAGGGACCCTTTTGTTCGGCACTTTGTCTATAGTTTCACCGGGTATCACTTAGAATATTAGCAATTGGTGAGAGGGATGAATATTGTTCAATAGTTGAAGAAAAGGTGGGGAAGAGTGTTAAAAAAAACAAACCCTAAGTCTCCAAGAGGCTTATTTTGCCTGATGGCTATTGGTTTAAGAATAGTGAGATGCTTCTTGCTGTTGGCCTTGTACAAGACAGAGAAACACTGATCTGAATAGTTTACCAAGCATATATAGCTCTCACACAAGTGTTCACCAATAGCTGATTCTTGTGCTTGAGATATATTTTCATACCATAACTGATGTTTGTACAGCAGTGTTGCTTCCAACAAAGCTTTTATCTGATGAGGATGAGGTTCAGGCATGGTTTCAGGGCTGAAGGATCATTACCACTTGCCCAGAGTGCCCCAGCAGTATCTTGCAATATCACCAGACTTCCTTGGTTTGTTGTCACTCTATGGGATTGCTATATCCATGTTGATGCAATTGTATAAACAATAAGGCTCTATTTCCTTTTGTTCGATGGAAAAAGTTCAAGATTAGTAAAGAATATGGAGATTGAGTTGGTAATGAAACCATGGCATCCAACCTTGATATGAAATATAATGGTTATCCAGCCATTTTTGGCACATTGTTCTCACAGGTCTTCATATTTTTCTAACTTTTACTGATGTGCTCAGTCAAAATTTTCCTCAAAAGGGACCATTAACTCAATGACAAGAACTTTTTTAACTTAACTTACCAGATGACAATACCCGGATGCTGGGCCATTAATGTTATTTCAGTTGGAAATACAAAATCGGTTATGACGTGCCAGTCCATGCAGCCATCAATGATCTGTGCCTCTTTTTACATGAAAGTTTCAAATTATTTTCTTTAATGAAATGAATTCCTCTATTGGTGATATTATCTAGAAGTTTATTGGTAATCTCACAACATATCTTCAAAGCCTCAGCAAAAATCTCTAGGACTTTGTTGTCTCCATGTTTTGCTTCCTAAAGCATACTGGTATCCAGTGAGAATGTTTTAAGGTAGGCAGTTTTCCCACATGCTCTGTATCAATCCTTTGTAGGTTGGCTGGTGTTGGTAGGAAGTTGAAGACTTATTATAGGGAAACTTAATTTTTTAGGCTCCAAGTGTTTGAGATCGCTCAATATGACAACTTTGTCTTTTGCACTGTCTCTCTCTCTCTCTCTTAGTCCATGTGCAGTTTACGTTGTCTTACAGTTGTAGTAATATGTTTGACTTCATCAAGATGATGAATTTCTGTATAGTGCTACTTATAAGAAGTTAGGTACTCCCAACCATTTTATCATGCCCGTGGTGTAGTCGTTATTGCCGTAGGAAATGAACACGGCGATACGAGTTCAAATCCTGGACGAGACTGATTGCATTTCACATAGCACTAATACCCTTGGGAAAGGTATGAATCCAATAATTCTCCCTCCAGCTATGGGTAAATAGTAGGACAGACTAGGTTCTTCAGCCATGGTTAGGCAACTAGTCTAGGAGAAGGAAAACTCTGAATTCAAACCTGTTAAACTCCGCTTAAAAATTGACCTTGTGTCATATCCTGCCCGAGCGGAGGGGTTGGTAAATAGTACCATTTTATCATATATCTACTGATTAAATGCTCTATTGTTTCAATTTTTATCAGTGACACCTCATAGACTTGTATTGGCTATACTTATCTAGGAATTAACCCAAAATAAATACATTATAATTTGTCTTTGTTCAGGCAGTCACATTTATCAATGGAGCGTAATTCATCCTTTAGTTGTTAGTTTTGGTCCTGCCAACAATGTCGGTCAATAAGAGGTAGGGAGTAGCAGCAACTGAGGCTGTTAATACTATTTTTTTTCATGGATTGTGTGGATTTCATTCCCTTTTACAGAACTTGATTTCTTTGCAGATTCCTTTTAATTATAGATTAACTTTGGCATTTTGAAGGCTTTATTTTCATTGCAACCCATTTGAAAAGCTGTTCTAGGTGGGTCACCAGTTGTTCCATGTGTGATCTGGATTCTATAACTAGAATTACATTGTTCATAAAATCCCTCATAGATGGGATGATTTTCTATGAAGGATTTTCACAAGTTTACAAAAAGGAGGGGGGTTTGAACTATATAATTTTCCTTTTTCTATTTTTTTTTTTTTTTTTTACTAATTTTCTTATTACACTTCGTATTTTCTTTATTCATATACAAATTATTTTCATTAGGCACTTTTGGCTCATCAGTAAACTCTTCCCTAAATCCGCTACTCTTAAGGACTTAAATATACATTTTACTATTGTGTAAGATTTTCATGCTACATGATAACCTCCTTATTCTCATATTAACAGCTTCGGGAACCTATTTAATCATAGCATTTGGGTGATTTGAATTTACATTAATATAGGAGGGATACTGTTCTGTGTTAAGAAAGGGTTCATAAGAGTTGTCTGAGAGGTTTAGTGTAACATCAAGAAAATTTGCTATTTTAATATTTGAAGAAATTTCTATTTTGAATCCTAAAAATTTAAAGGCCCTTATAATCTTTTTGTATACTCAAACTACTTGGGCCTTCATGAATGGGGATATATATTAATCCATCATACGGTATAAACCTATTTGAACAGGGTTGATTATCTTACTAAGAGTATCTAATATATATAAACCCACAAGATCTGCTATTTGTGCAGAATCATATCCCCCCATAGGAACATCAAAGTTATCCGAGCCTGTTTTTACCCACGTGGATCCATTATTCTCAAGTCCAGTTTTTCTACACGCTAGTATTATTTGGAACTGTTCTTCTATTATTTCTACATATTTTCTAGCATAGTTAATGCTATCAATTAGAATATTTTTTATTGTCGATGGATAGAAGTCAATTATGTGAAATTGAGTAAACATGGTTTTGCTTTTATTTCTAATTTTCTTAAACTATTCAATAGTGTCATAGTTCTTCCAAAGATTACTATGGCTAGTTTTTTGCACATGAATTGTATTTTGAATGATATTTTTTGAAACTTTTCCTAATTCAGTTTTAAGGGATTAATTAATCTAGATTGTAATTTATTCTCAAAATTAGGTTTATAGTCCTTAAATAGGATATAAGCATCTTTGATTTTCTGTAACCTTCGATATGTAATTTATTAGTGATATATCCGGAGGTGGCAATAATATAAGGATAATCAAGAGATAGTATTCCGTGAAAGGAAATAAAGGAAATAATTGGTACTATATGTTTGAATAAATAAAGAAGTTTATTGTAATATTTACAGAGAGAGTGTAGTTCTTCACGTGTTCTGTCCAGGGTGTCTCTCCGTGTTTCTCTGTCCGGTGACAGGGTTCCTTATTTAAACTGTTCCGGTGGTGATTACATATCTCACCATAACACCTCCCCCAAGCCAATTTTTCCCTGGAGAATTTGGCTTAATACTGTTTGTTTTTTGGTCTGGGGCTCAGCCGGTTGACTTTTCTTTTTACCCTTGTACTTTTTCTCCTCAACATCATTTGAGGAGGTGGAATTGGTGATGAAACTGGTACTCTCGGACCTGGAGTAGGAGATACCACTCTTGGAGTAGGTTGTGTTATGGGTAGAGGAACATTAAAAGAGTCATATAATACCTCCAAGGGCAGTTCATTATCTTCTGCCTGTTTGTAGTCATCAGTGTGTCAAGGTCTTAGCTGATTCATATGCCTGCAACAATCAAGTTTACTACTTCTTACAGAATATAGCACGTGTCCAATTCTTTTCATAATAATCCCCTCTTCCCAAAAGCTTTTCCCAGTCCTATAGTTCAAGAAGAGTATTTTGTTTCACTACTTGGACCTGGGATGTAACTTTCCCTCTATCCTAGTGGTGTCCCTTTTCACATTTATCAACTTCTGACATTCTTCTGTCACTTTTTCTAAGTTCATTTCTGGATCTTGCTCCATAATTGATAAAATTCTTGACCTCAAATCCTTGTCCCTCGGTGCTGTCAGTCCCTGGACAAATATGTAACACTTAAACATGCCAACTGATAGATCTTTCAATTTAAATAGTTCACACAGGGCGTTGACTTTACCCGCATATGTGACAATATCATCAGTTTCTTCTTTTTGCGTGTTTAAACATTTATATCTTGTATAAAAAGGCTGTCTCTTTCACCAAATATCGAGCACAACATTTTAACAGTTTCCGAAAAAGAAATATCTTCTGGTTTCTTTGACAAAATCAAATTTGTAAATTTTGTATTTTCCTCCGTACCCAATTTCTGAAGTAGGAGTGTGATTTTTTTTCTTCGTCAGACCATTTCTCACATCTTTTTGTAAAAATCGTCTCGAACCTCCAATAACAGGTAGGAAAGGTGTCGCCTCGTTCTGCGTCGTATTTGAACCCAGCTAGTGAGTTAGCTATACCCTCCGCCGAAAAAATCTAGACGCATTATCATTAGTTTTTTGTGACAAAATAGTTTCACAAAATAGTTGGTTATCTGTAGTTTGCTGTATGACAAGTGCTTCAAAACGCTCTTGCTGAACCAACATCTGTTTTTTAAAGTCAATTTGAGCTTTTTGCTGAGCGATTAAACTCTCAGTTAACGTTTTCGTCAATGCTGCTATTTGTTCCGAAGCCATTTTTTTTTTTTTTTTTTTTTTTTTTTTTAAATGCACAAATATCAAGTCAACGTATACATAAAACTTTGTTCCAAAAAGAAGATGCTCACCTTCAACGCTTTCGTTATGAAAAAAAATTGTCAACACTGAGAAATGTTCAGAAAACTCACTGTACAAAATATCAACACTTTACCAATTTCAAATGATCCTTTTCATCTTTTTCAAATACACGTAAACTTATTTATGTAAGAAAAAACAGTTCCCACAGCACAGTTTTTTTTTTTTTTTTTTTTAGTAAATGAATTTACTGAGTTCATATTTCGTCTTCATCGTCAATTGATATATCCTGAGGTGGCAATAATATAAGGATAATCAAGAGATAGTATTCCATGAAAGGAAATAAAGGAAATAATAGGTACTATATGTTTGAATAAATAAAGAAGTTTATTGTAATATTTACAGAGAGTGTAGTTCTTCACGTGTTCTGTCCAGGGTGTCTCTCCGTGTTTCTCTGTCTGGTGACAGGGTTCCCATTTAAACTGTTCCGGTGGTGATTACATATCTCACCATAACAATTAGCAAACTTACAGGTATTATTATTTATTTGACAAATAGTGTCTTTATAGTCAATTTTGTAATTATCTGTAATCTTATTCCTTAGAATTTCTTGGTATTTAGAGGGGTTGATTTTATACATGTTTTTAGATTTATCAGCCCTCACCTATATGCAATTAGAACTTTTTAATTCTTTTATATCCTTATTTAATTTCTTTTTGAAAATTATTATAATCCCTTCTAAATCTAATTTTCTTAATTTAAATAAGTCCACCTCAAATGGGCCTAGTAGTTTGTCATTGAGAGGTGTCTTTTGGGATTTGAGGTTATATACCTCTTTTTTGTGCAGTTTCTTTAAATATATATGGTTAAAATATAATAAAATTAAAGATTGTATTCCATTATAAATTCATTTCACTTTTACAAGCTCTTCAGATGGATTTCAAATGGAATTTGGTTTCTCTTTTCTGTTAAGTACTGAGGATACACTTTGTGTTACATTATGTTGTAATCTATAATACTTTAAAAACTGCTATGAAGTTTTTTTTACTTATGTTGTCTTATTAATTTTATTCATTTCATATTAGTAACCTGATTTCAGGTCTATTTGAATGCATATAGGGAATTTAGAATTTTAGTTGAACTTGAAAACCTTTTTATTTACAATTTCAAATAAATATTTTTAGAAATTTAGTAGTAATCTTTCAAAGTATTCAAATGTTTACTTGTTTCAAAGAACTATTCTTCTCTATTTATATTTTAGCAGTATTGAGTTCTCTATTCAATGTTTTTTATCATTTGTTTTAGTTATTAATTTTAATTTTTTATTTGACGAAAGAAGTTTTATTATTATTAAAAATGTAGTGTGTAGCTAAAGTATAAGTGAATTAATCCAGATAACTATCTTAGTTAAAACATATTAACTATACCTATATTTTTTATTTTATTGTATTTATTTTGAAGGCTAATGCAATGTAAAATCTGACTTTTATAATATGAACTTGTTGTATATTCAAATTTTTTGGACATTGTAAACATGGTGTTACATGGGGTGTTTTAAACGCTATGTGGAAGAGATGTGACTTCAGTTGTCCTAATCATTTTTTCTTTTTTTTTCCTTTAAATATATGTAAAGAATGTGTATGTTTTAATGATATATTCAGTATTTAATTCTAACCTGATGTAAAGCAGGTTATAATTAAATACTGAGGGTGTAACTTAGCTATTGATAAAGCCTCTTTTAATTCTGAGATTACCAACATTATATACTATTGTTTCTATTTTAATGGAAAGATTATTTTTGCATTTAATTAAATATTTAAGGAATGAGGATGCACGTATATTGAGGTGTTCTTTAATTCTGATGTGAAGGGGTATGATTGTAATTCCTATATAAAAATTATGGTATTTTAAGCAAATTAAATGATAGTATAAGTTTTTTGGCATATATTTGGATCTCTTATTGGCTAGAGTGCATGTTGTGACTGTATTGTTATTTTTCTTTATTAAATATTGGCTAGTGAGGGTCCAGAGTGGGCCAGTTGTATATCTAGGTCTTCCTTGTAAATAGCCCTGCATATTTCTTTGGTAATAATTTCACTGAAATATATTTTCTGGAAACGGGTGTAAGTGTATATACAGTTTCTGTGATTTATTTAAATGTTGTGTGATTGATGTTTCTGAGGGTGTTTTTAAAGTGTGTGGTGAGTGTGTAATTTTATCTTTTTCATTACTGCATCTATTGTGAATCGTTTAATTTCATTTCTAATGTAATTTGTTTTGGCACTGAGTAGAAGTGCTGATTTGATATGCACAAAGAGGTTTTTCGTGGTGGGTTTTTGATGTGGACCCAAGGTTGGGACCATGGAAGGAAAACACGGATTAGAGGTAAGAAAGATATATTAACAAAAGGTTACAAAGGATAGTGTAAGGTAAGCAGAGCTTACTATCTGGTGGTGTCCAATATTGATAGTCATACACTGCTGCATACTACTAGTACTCCTGCTAATACTACAGTATTACGATATTGCTCCCTGAGAGTGTTATCCCACATAGTAATATAGTGCTGGAAGAGTCCATGATAGAGGTAAGTTTTGATCTCGCAACATTCCCAAGAGTTTTTTTTTTTTTTTTTTTTTTTGAAAAAGGAAAAAAAATAAAACTGTTGATACTTCTTCCTCTTGGGATTTATGTCGAGTGGTTGTGTAAATTTTTTTTTTCTTCCCGAGCGTCGTACTTCCAGATAGACATAGGGCGTGTTGTGATCGAATATTACCTTGATCGGCTCTTTGGAGGTATTTTGTGGTGATTCCTCAGGTTCATTCAAACGGCATTTCCGGAGCTGGTTTATGTGGCGTTTGTGGGTGTCTTTGGTCCCTAGACAATATAGACCAGTTCCCAGAATGTAATGTTGTTTTTGTAGGCCTTGAAAAGGACTTTATCACCAGGATAGAAATATTTCTTATAGGGTGAGACAGTTTTCTTGAACTTTGCTTGCCGTGGAATGAGTCTATCAAAGACGGACTTGACTTTTCTTTTTTTTAAAGCCCTTTTTAGGGTGTCCATGAACCTCTTGGTCTGACCATTCTCCTGATCATGTTTTTGATTTTGCAATTCGTCCTTAGAGTAGCAATAATGGAGTCTTCAAAAACTTCTGTATTTTTGGGAATGAGTCATGATAAGCTGTCCGTGTGGCAAATATATTTAGATGTTAGGAACTCAATCTTGAAGTTGTATTTTAAGAGAATCGTTCCCAACAAAGTAATCCATTTGTAGTATAGACTGGCAGACCTTTCTTGGACCCAAAGATTGTTATTAGGGGTTTATGGTCTGTTTGTAGTATGAACCGTCTTCCAAGTAAGTATCTGTGGACCTTTGTGACAGCGAATATTATCCCAAGAGCCTCTTTCTCTATTTGGGAATATTGCTTCTCAGCTGGTAGCAGGGATCTTGATGCATATGCCACAGCTTTTTGCAAACCATCTGGCAGTTTATGGAGAATGCAAGCACTGATGCTATATGAGCTTGCATCACTTGCGACTATGTCGAGGCTAGGGTAGTAGTGGGTGATTGAGAGATCTGAAATAAGGGTTTTCTTGATCTTTTCGAATGACTCTTGGCATTCAGGGGTCCCTAACCATGGTTTGTCCTTTTTTAAGAGTTCATTGAGAGGCCCTCTCAAATTCTGCATGTTCTTAATGAACCCTTGGTAAAAGTTAGCTAGGACGAGGAAGCTTTGTAAGGCTTGAACATTATCTGGGGCCGGTATGTTTCTGATCATGTTGGCTCTTTCTGGATCTGGCTGACGGCTGTCTCTATTTATGATGTAACCTAAGTATTTGATCTCTGATAAGAAAAAGTCACACTTTGCCTCCTTAACCATAAACCCATATTCTTGTAACTTCTCGAATACGTTTATTATATGGTTCCGGTGCTCTGCTGTAGTTTTACTGGTCACCAGTATATCATCCAAATAGGCTGTAGTGTAGTCAAGGTTGTCCAGCTGGGTGTCCATGACCTGCTGGAAAATTGCAGGTGTAACCTTGACCCCAAAAGCCAGTCTGTTGTATTTGTACAATCCTCTATGGGTGTTGATACAGAGCAATTTGGAACGTTCTTCATTCACCTCTATCTGAAGGTATGTGTCTGAGAGGTTAATTTTGGAGAAGATTTTTCCACCATTTAGTTTGTTGAAAATTTCTTCAGGGCTTTGGATTGGGAGAGGATAATGGTAATCCTGCAAGGCATCATTTAACCCTGAGGAAAAATTTGCGCATGTTCGTATTTGGTTGGACTTCTTTTTTACATGGACTAGGTGCTGCCCATTCGCTAAAATCTGTTTTTGACAGAATACCTGCTTGTTCAAGTCGATCTAATTCTTTGTTGATCGGCTCTAGAGCAGCGAAAGGGACATTCCGTTTCTTCTTGAATACTGGTTGTGCACCATCCTTCACCTTGAGCTTAGCTTTTCATTTAGAACATTTCCCAAAGCCACCAGAAAAAAACCTGGAGAAATCGTTGTTTGAGTTCCTTTTTGAGATTTACCGAATTGGACGTTGTACTTTCTAATTTGCGACAAAAGGTACTCATTTTGCAAACCCATAGATTGAATTTTTCTATCCAATCTGTTCCGAACAATTACTGTTGCTTTGAAAACCCGTGTACCAAGGGAAGGTACACAAGAAATCTAGACAGATTTTTTTTTTTTTTTTTTTTTTTTTTTTTTTTTTTTTTTTTGCAAAAAAAGGAATGGACAGACAATTAGTTAAATTGAACTACTTACTGTTTTAGCTCTTTTCAAGATACCATTGTGCCATTAAATTTAATGTAGTCATTTAAATTTTCTCCACTGTTATTACTTTTTTTTTTTGTTAGCCACAAAAAAAAGAATTTCAGCAAGGAGTATAAAAAATAATTTCTTAGTGGGTGCCCAACAGGTTCATTTGCATAAATGTTTGCAAGTAAGCACTTTTTTTTTTTCTTTCTGCTCTTCGCTGGGGGATTTTTGTAATTGTAGACAACCTTTTTTTTTTTTTTTATCCTTCAGACTGAAGCAAAAATGCTTGGAATTTTTTTTTTTCTTTTGTGTGAGAACTTGCTTTCTTTTTTTATTTTTGAAAAGAAAAGAGCTTGCCTTGGTGAATTTGAGGGGAGAAAAATTTTATGCATGAGATTTGTTGAAATTTAACTCGGTTCCATAAAAATTCTTTTTTCAAATCATTTTGCTGTCTTCGTAGTTTTTGGTGAATAGTTTTTTTTTTTTCGAAAGCTTGAGTTGTATGTAGTACTTCGGCTCTTGAGTTTGTCAGTTTGTTTTGTGAACAAACTGGATTATATGTATATATATTTTTTTTTTTTTTTTTTTTTTGTGTAAGCAATCGTTCTCGATACTTGGTTGACCATTATATTGTTTGGACAGACTTTAATAATCTTAAATATTCCGTAGGTGTCGAATCGCTAGTTCATCACTGATGTTGGTAACCAGAATATCATTTTGTATATAGTCACTGGGTGTTGCATTTAGAGTGTTGATGTAGTAATGCCAGCTTAATTTCTTATTCAACACTGCTGTGTGATTAAGCAGGTCCTTTGTCGATACTGATGTGGTGAGGACAAAATTCTCGAATCTTTCTGTCGCCATTGATGTGGGACTGGTAAGGCATTGGGGTTTTCGGTGCGAGTGCGTTTCTCGAATCGTTCTGTCGCCACTGATGTGGAACCAAGGTTGGGACCACAGAAGGAAAACATGGAACATGATTAGAGGTAAGAAAGATATATTAACAAAAGGTTACAAAGGATAGTGTAAAGGTAATCGGAGCTTACTATCCTGTGGTGTCCAATATTGGTAGTTGTACACAGCTGTGTACTATTAGTACTCCTGCTAATACTACGGTATTACCATACTGTTGTCTGAGAGTGTTATCTCACATCATAATATAGTGCTGGAATAGTCCATGATGCAGGTAAGTTTCGGTCTCACAATAGTTTTCTATAGAAGCTAGTATAGATTTTTACCAGTTGGTGATATTTGGATTCTAAAATCTAGGAGAAATAGAACAATCTGATAACAATGGGTCCCTATCTTAAACTAGATATGCCTGTCTGTTTTGAAACTTCTCATATGGTGGTGGCTTCTTTGCTGGATGATGTCAATATGAGTATATTTTCTATATATCTTGTGAAGAATATGCATGATGGGCAGATGGATAGTGCTTGACATTCTAATTGGTCCCTATATGAAATGGGTATTATACCTGATATACTGGGTCCCATGGTAGTCCTGTTTGTTTATAGGTATTTCTGTTGTAAGCAAAGTCTTCTATAATGGATAATAGTTGGTATATATCTGTTGTAGTTAGTTTGACATAAGTTCTTGGAGATTATGTTCTGATATGAAATTGATTGCTGAGCGTGCAGGTACTGTGGTGTAGGAGATTAGATCCTGAATGTGTAATTATTTTGCGTAAGTTGTTCTGTATTTAGTTGTATTAATCTATTGATGACTTCATCATCAGTTTTTAACATGTTCTGAAAAGGTGGGAAGTAATGGTTTCAATATTTGTGAGAGAAGCCATGATATTTTATAAAGAGGTCCTTCTAAGCTGGAAATGATATGTCTGATCTGGAGTGTTATCGGTGTGACGTTACTCCCTCAGCCCCCACGTTACATTACTTCTTCGAACTATTTCACTTCTTGGCCGGTGATCAACTCGTCGTTCCAATAGGGGCATCGCACATTTCTTTACTGCTACAAGAAATACAATCGAGGGAGTGGGAGAAAAAAGAACAACGAACAATATGCTTGGGTTAACTCAAGTGCAGAAGGGGTGTTATGTAACATTGCGCATATATAGACTAATGCTGGTGTGGATTTCTAGCGAAAATTCTACAACGCTACTGGAATGCCAACCTATCTTGACCGTACTTCATTCACTAGTCTGGACCCTCTCTCATGCCGACTCGTCTCTCTGCTGTCCAGTGTCAACTGGCTACTCGTGTCACCCTTCACCAACTGCCTTCTTCGAGTCCCTTTTGTCCAACTGCCAACTTCTCAGTCCCTTTGTCTCACTCTCTAACTGGCGTTCCCTTCCTCACTTCCAGTCACCCGAGATCTCGAGTCCAAAACCCTTTGTCTGGTTTCGCGCCAAAACAAACAAAGGAATCGTCTGCTTGGCGGACCACCTACATAGTGTTACACTGTGGTGTAGGAGATTAGATCCAAGCTGAATGTGTAATTATTTTGCGTAAGTTGTTCTGTATTTAGTTGTATTAATCTATTGATGACTTCATCATCAGTTTTTAACATGTCCTGAAAAAGTGGGAAGTAGAGGTTTCAATATTTGCGAGAGAATCCATGATATTTTATAGAGAGGCCCTTCTAAGCTGGAAATGATAGGTCTGATTTGGAGTGTTATCAGTTTTGTGTGTTTTGATGAGGTGGTAGAAAATGAGTAGTTTGTATTAATTATTCTTGTGTCTATTTATAGAGACATATAATTAAAGGAATCATATGTAATTTGGGAGATATTTTAACAAATGAACGATAAGATAAAAAGGATATAAGGGCCCTTTCGTCTGGCTCTTGTCAAATACCAACACTGGAGAAATGATTAAAAATGATGTGTATAATTAGAGGTTAAAATAATTGGGATTTAAAAACAGTTGATGTGACTGGGAAGAAAAATAAGAGGTGGGACCTTAGGTCACACCAGAACTATGAATATCTCCCAATAGATGTAAATTTTGATTTGGTCTCTGTCTATATAGAGAAGGCCAATCTAAAAGGATATAGATTGCCTCTAGGATGTTAAGGTGAGTTTTACTTCTCACTCTATGCAGAACAGAGAACCAATCATCTTGGTATCTGGTCCTGCAACTATTTATTGACAAAAGGTGCTTGCCAATAGACGAGTCAAGAGCCTGAGAATGCCTGGATGATATCCGTCTGGTATTAAGGATACCTCGGGGGATGTGCTGTTTCACTCTAACATCTAATCGTTGGCTTGTACATCCTATATATGTTAAATTACAACAACATTTAAATTTATAGATTAATAAGGTTTGATTAAAGATAGGAAGTACATCCTTATGGTTGGAGTTAATGCCACTTTTTGACGTCATTAAAACGACGAGACACCGAGGAGGCAATTTTATCAACAAATGACTGGCTAACTGGATCAATCCAAGGAAGTCTGAAATACATTGGACATTTAGAAGGACCAAAGATCCTATTATTTCTAAATTTGGTCACAGTTAAATTGATGTTATCATTAATTTATTTAGTATATTCCTCCATTTACAGATATTAGTCCATGCATTATTGATCAAGTTTTCTAATTGGGTTGACTGAATACCTGTAACTTCTGAATTAATGTTATCTTTTAAGATGGTCTAGTGCCAATTGGTTATAATTATTCTGGGAGATAACACCATTCCTTACCTTTATTTGGAGGGTAGATAAATAAGTTCCTTATTTCTCGTGGTTGATAGTGTTGTTGTGTACTGGAAAAATTTGGTGGTATTTTTTGTTTTCTGAATCTAGCCCCTGTTTTGCAGTGGTCAGTGTAAGTTCGTGGTCAGTCTTCCTCACTTAGACTCACTAATTATTCTCAATGTATTATGTTAATTCTTAGCTTCAGCTTGTTGGAACAACAGATGTGAGAGGATCTGGTTATCTCTGAATCTGGTGGAAGGCTCTTTTCCAGGAGCTCCTTCCTGCTTCATGGCTAGCTTGAATCTGCTTAGATCTCAACTGACTCCGAACACAAAACTTTTTTGTATATATTAAAATTTTACTTTCTTCTCTAGGTGGGCATATCCTATCCAAGAATCCCTTTTGTAACTCCCTTTGATTGTTCTCTGCGTCCTATGTCCGTTACTAGAGGCGAGTTTGGCTGCTTCCAGACAAATTTTGCCATAACTGCGGCAATGGGGGCTTTTGCCTCCCTCCTACCATGGTGATGTATCCACTGCCAGGAGACATCACTTCCCTCTTACCATCATGAGGTCTCTCTGTGCCCACCACTTAGGGGAGGGATTTTCTGTAGTGTCTGTTGGTACTTAACTACCACCCTTCCTCACCCTCCTACCTTGGTCATGCAGTACACTTTCAAATTTTCAAAAACTTATTGTTTCCATGAATTATTTTTAAGGATCACTAACCTTAAGGTGACTTTTTTTAACCTGGTTTGCCTCACCTGTCTACAACTTTTGTGGACACATGTTTGAATCATAACATTGTTTTCCTTATCTTTGCTTTATAAAAATAACTTTCCTCGCTTATAAGAATAAAATAATATCTCTGGCTTTTTAGAAGAGCATTCTGTTTTTCCTATTTTCTATTCATTTCAAATAATGAAAATATTTATTCTCAATTTGTCAACATACTGCACCAATCTTCTAAAATCCATTTACTATGGTTATTCTAAAATCCATGTTGAATATCTTTTTAATTTTATTAGGCTAGATTCTGTAGCCCCAATCTGTCCTGTTATACGACCCTTGATTGCCTCTCCTATCAAGCTAATTTAAACTTTTGTCTACATTTAAATACTAGCTCGCTATGTCTCTTAAGTGGTCGTCCAGGGTCCTTAAAATTAATTTTACTAATTTTCTTTTCAATACATAGGTTGCATCTGCTATTGAAGCTATTTGCCGTCAAAGATTGTTTAATGATTTTCTACTTTATCTGGGGGATTAGTTCCTGTTCCTTTAGGCTCCAAAAGTATTTTGAAAGGCTGGTTTGATTCTTAAGTCACAGATTAGAGTAAGAACATCTATGATTATACAGTCTGTTTCCAATTCCTCATTGAAATGTCTATGTATGTTCTCTATCAGTACTATGTTCCATTAGGAAAATGCATGCTTGGTATACTACGTTCTCAGAGTTACATAGTCTGTCAAAGGTGCATTCATCTTTATTTTTTTTCTACAGTTACCTGTCCTCTCATTATTCCTATGTGATTAATTTATGTCCTATTGTGGTTATTTAAGATTTTATACATTTTGTTATTACAGGATTAACTGATTTTAATGGTGTTTCTATTAAAATTTTTACTTAGTGGGTTGTCCTTATTGAAGTGCCTATCTAGATTTAGGAAGTATTTTCTTATGTTAATGTTTGTAAGTTGGTAAAACAGTGGATTAAACTAAATTACCTTTCTCTGTTATTACCTCTTCTATTAGAATGATTACTATTGCTACCACCTACCTTGATGGGACTGTGGTTTCTACTACCCTTGTTTCTCTGAGTGGTGATGTCTTGTGTTGGTGCTCACTGGGTTCTATGTACTCAGTCTACATTGGAATCCTCTATTTTGTACCCATCACAATAACCTGTTGTGAAGCCCTTATTTTTAATAATTGCCTCAAGTAGTTTACCACTAGGTTCTTGTTAAATCAACAGAAATATTGGACCACTCCTCCTATAATTTTTTTTTTTTAATTCTACAAGGTTTTTACGTTTCCTCTTATTGACATTTTTCTTAATCACCCACAAATTTTCAATTGGATTGAGATCCGGACTTTGGCTTAGCCAAAAAAAACTGTCATTCTCAGACCTCATCGGTCTTCTAGGTCTGAGGTCGTGTCCAGAGTCAACCGGTTCTACCTGTTCCAAAGGACAACCAGAAGAAACTACATCCGACTCAGCTACTTCATCCAGAGGACCCTTTGCCCGATGATAATGGGTTAGGCCTAATTCTAAAGGATATAGATGCTTAAGAGAATGATTATGTATCCCACCATCTGGCCTCCTCATCTTTACAGATCTTACATTATCATCATCCCCCTTCAAGAGCTCTAAGACTATACCCAAATACCAATATGGGCGTAGTTTTGCTGGGTCTTTCATCAATACCACATCATCCACCTTTATTATGTTGTGGAAACTACTCTGGTACAAATCTTTGCTCTGCTCTCACAGACTCAGAAGATACTCCTGATGCCAGATCCGCTGAAACTCTCAGTCAGAGATCATGAGACTCCAAGGAACAGAGAATGCTCATTCTATCCGGTGGCTCATCTATAAAGATGTCCTCATCAGTTTTCAAAAAACTTCACCATCATAATGAGGGTGAATAAAGGAGTTGGGGGTGATGACTTCCAGTCTTGACTCGCCCGAACACCTATATGTGAGTGGCCTAGAATTAATTGCATTCTGGATATCTGACATTTCTGTCAACAAGTCAAAGTAATCGCATTTACTCCAACCGATGGACTTGTATAAACAGTCCTTGACCAGGGAACACATGACCAAATCCAACTTCTGGAGCCTGCCCCATAGGTCCCTCTCTATTTTCGTTTATTTACGTAGCAAGATACGAAACCAGAAACATTGAAAGGCAGACAAAAAATAGGCATTAAAAATACCATACATTTTTCCTTGATAAAGAATTTCCAATACTTTCTAGCCACGGCCATTCTTATGAACATTTATCATTTTTTTTTTTATTTTTTTTTTTTTGTCTTAATTCGATACAAATCTCTTTTTTCTTTACCATAATGTGTTTACATGGCTAAAGTGTAAATTGAATATTTCACTGATGCTAAATAAACTAAGTAGAAATACTCCATAATTAGCATGAATATCACTATTAATAAATCAAAATCTATTAATAATCCAATAACATTACTTAGTTTGACTATGAGTGCTTTGCAGCAGATGATAGCAGAGGGTATGAATAAATATGAACATGCTTCATTTTTTAATTTTTTTATCTTATTTCTGTAAAATTAAATTTTTTGCAAAGCATATTTTTTTTTTTTTTTTTTTTTTTTTTTTTCATTTCATTCTTCATGTTTATGAACTGATCAGTAGTCTAGAGTCCTTCCATAAATTATATCTAGAGCAACCTAGATGTTATTTTCTGTATTTCATCTTTTGATACTAACCCTAGTTTGGTCTTGGTTGGTTTGATTATCCTGGCCTGTTTCTTATCCTGGAAGTTTTTTTATGGTCCTTAAATAAAATGTATGCATATTTTTGTTTTAGTTTCCCTAATCTGCCTTTAATCTCCAATTTGTTTGCAAATTTAGTAGTGTCACTGTTAATTAGTGTGAAGCTATTGCTTTGATCAATTTTATAGGAGTCAGTAATCTTATTTAGAATTCAGTTGTATACAGATGGATTAATTTTATATAAATTTTTAGATTTGTCTGCTCTAACCCAAATTTTCCCAGATTTCTTCATTTGTTCTATCTCTCTCTCTCCTCATCTTTGCTTGGGACTTATTTTTTTGTATTTTTAAAATCAATGTTCTAATTGATCAGAAAGATTTTTTTTTCTTTTTTTTTTTTTTTTTTTCAAACGAGTCAAGTATTGTTATTTGGTGGTGTTTTCTGCTGGTGCAGAACTGGTAGTTGCTGGTGTCTGCTGGTGCAGGAAAGTGGTTACCGGTTCCGGTTTGGTAGTCGCTGGTGTAGAACTGGCGGCTGCTGGTGTCTGCTGGTGCAGGAAGGTGATCGCTGGTGCAACAAGGTAGCTGCTGGTGCTGTCTCAAAGAGTATTAGACTTTCTGAAATATTCCTGAAAAGGTCTGTTAGACTGAGAGGCTAGTAGTTGTCTGCTGCATTGTGCCATCTCAGGAGGTGTTTGGTAAGACTTTCTGAGTAGTCCTGAAAAGGGCTTTTTAGCTGAGAGGCTGGCAATCTTCCTGTGTCATCTGCTGCTGGAATCTGGACGTCTGCTTCAGTGGAAACCTTGAGCAGTCCTCATAGGCAGCTGCTGCTGATTTAGGCTTCAGTTGTTGAACGATCAGGGAAAAATCTGGCTTTCTCCCACACCTGTGGCTGACCCCCCAGCCCAACTGATTCGGCTTGGTTTGATACCGCTGCTTATATAGCTACCCTGTGCCACTACGCTATGTGGTCTATGTTGACTAACTTTGCTATATTATAGTGAGAAACTTCATTCTAATTCGACCATGTGTTTTTAAATACTACCTATTTTGTCCATTAGTTGAAGGCTGTCCTTAGAAAAACAGGCTGAATTTAATATTTAAAGAAAACGTTCTGTGCGGAGCAATGTAGTCCCTTAACGTAAAATTCCTAAATACTATTGGCTGACAACATCAGTGACACATCATTTTTTTTAGGAATGGGGTTTGTTTGTTTTGTTTTCATTTAGGTTATGAGTAGTCAGTCGACTATGATATAATTAAGAGGAAGTGTTGATCCATTCAGGCATAGTTAACTCAACAACTGTGTCTTCTGTATATGTAAAACCATATGGATGGTCTTTTTAAATTCACCATAAATCTAAATTTGACTAATCTTCTTTTAAACCTAGGACTTCTCTTTATTAGATAAGTCTTATGCATGATTTTTTAGGTTGATTTAAAATTTTTTTGTTTTTAATAACTGATAGTCAAAATATTACATAAATGAAGTTGAGTGGCAGGTCTATTGTTTCCCTTGAGTTTTTTCTTTCCAAAATTTAGTGTATGGATTGTGATCTTTGTGGTTTTGTTTCTGTGGGAATTTTAAATGGAGCTTTATCTGTAAACATTTGTGCTGCAGTATGGATGCTTGTTTGAGCTTTTTTTTTTTTTTTTTGCCTAATTTGTTTTGGCTTGGGTGTATTTTCTTTAACTGATTCTGAAACTTTGGCCAGTTATCTGGGCCCTGCTGGAGTAGTTCCATGAGAGCTTTGTAGACCCAATAAACATTCCCTTTGTTTACAGAGGGATGGTTTATGGGTCAAAATATGAATGGTCTCTAGCACTTTAAGATGGAAATCCGAGTGGGACCTGCTTAGAATAGTGAACAGGTTTGCACTGTAGGATGAGGCACAATCACGGTTATTTATCAGCAATAGAAGACCTGTATGTATTGTTAATATGGTCAGCAAAGTAGTTTCCTAGCTGTATTTTTGTAGGCAGATATTTGATTCTCACATCCAATCATTGATTTGTTCTCCTGAAGTATTGCAAACCGCAAACACATCTAAAAGAATATATCGAAGCACTGCTATGTTGGAGGGGGAAGAACATCTTTCCGACCAAATGGTAAAACAGTATGTGTGCGAAACACCACATGCAAATTGGAAGAAAAGCAACACTACCATACGCAAGCAGAGATCTGATTAGCAAAACAATCACTGATATCACCAAGCTAAGGTAGCCTGAGATAAACGGGACATTTCTGGGCAGAAGCAACTTTTGTCTTATGAAAGTGAATAATTTTATTCCTGATAACAGATCGAACAATGTCTTCAGGGAAGCCATTGTTACAAAGTGTCTCAGTGATAAAACTAACTTCACAGTCAAGTTTAGACTCAGAACATATTATCAATGCTCTGTGTATTAAAGTCTTGATCAAATTAAGTTTACGCTTCTTTGGGCAAAATGAGTCTCAATGGATGTATAAACCTGTAAAAGTAGGTTTACGATATACACTCATTAGGAAACAAGAAGCGTCTTTGCACACTAAAACATCAAGAAATGGTAGTGTGGAATTAGTCTCCTTCTCAAGAATAAATCGAAAAGAAGGGTCTATTTTATCAAGATGGGGAAAAAAATTTGCAAGCCTCAGTCTCACTACCAAATATACAGAATGTGTCATCAATATAGTGGGAGTACACATCAAGTACCGTACACTTTGAGAACAAATCAACCTCATGGAAATCCATGAAAATACCAGCCATTTTAGGACCCAAAACTTGAACCCATAGAAATTCCATCAACCTGTCTATACATAATGTTATTAAAACTGAATTCAACAGAAGTGGTTGTGAATTTCATTAATTCAACAAATACAGCTTCCGGAATGTCAGGGGAAGTCAAATGAATATGATACATCATATCTGCACAAATGTTAACAGTTTCCAAGATGGAAACTCAAGTGAAGAGGTTACAGATGTCAAAAGAGCACATAAATTTATTCTGCAAACAACAATTTTTAATAAAACCAAATTCAAATGAATCTTTGATGCAATACGTACAGTAATGCATAAGTACTGGTTATAATATTCGGTCAAGCCACTTAGCGACTCGATGTTGAGAGGACCCTACCATTGATAATATTGGTCTGAATGGTACCCCCTCTTTATGGGTTTTTGGTAATCCATAGAGATGAGTCTGTATATATTTCTTTTGTATTTTACCTCCATGATTTTTCCTCTCTCTAATGTATACCCCCACAAGATTTTGAAAATGCTGGATGGTTTTCCTGGCAGTTTGAGCATTTGGTTTTATTTGGCCTGTCCTCCGCCATGAAATTTGTGTCTTTTTGACCACACCTTCCATATGTTGGACGTCCTCTGCAGCTTTCCCCGTGGTAGGCATATCTTTGACATTAAAAGCACCTCAAGGGTGTTGGGATGTTCCATCCTCTCAAGGCAATATTCAATTTTTACTTCCTTGGGTATTTTAGGAAGTATTTTTTGGAAAGTTAGGCTGTATGTTTGCCTGAATTTCTTCTCCACCTCTTCCTTTATATTTTTTATAGAGCTTGCATTGATCCAGACATCAATTTTGTGACCATCCACTCAACAAGTACCTTTTACAAGGTCAGTGTTTTGTATCCTCCAACATGATCTTAACACCTACACACATATGTGGGTGTAAGTAACACAAATTACTGACAAGTAACCTCTTTTACAACTAAGGTATAAAAAAAACTTGCTCCTAAAATTTTCTACCCAATACATTGTGTGTGAGGAAACAAAATCCTGAAAAACTTGTAAAGTTTTTACTTTAGCTGAAAGCAAGTTTTAAAATCATAAACTTACAATTTGGTAAAAAGCTCAGAGTTTGTTTAAAGTAAGAAATATTTAACTTGTTGGCAAGTAGGCGGAAAGGAAATTAAAAAAAAAAAAAAAAGGTTGGGATTAAATATAGGCACTAGGGCTTGATGCAATTATCTAATTCATTGGATTGGGCCTGTGTAATCATCATTAGTATGCAAAGGCTCTTTAGTGTGATGTGACATTTGACTGTTACCAATTTAATGAATTCTGAGGTGAATGGAGAGGAGGAAAACAGTATGAAAACTCAAATGGTTTTGTTTGGTTACAACATGAAAGTTTATTTACAAAATTGCATATATTTTCCCTATATGTGGGCGTCAAAATATTTAAAAAATCTAGGCGCCTAGTAATAGGTTAGAACAATACAAGAAATCAGTTACTCAAAAATGGGTTAATGATGTGTATGCTTTGGCTTTCATAACATCTCTTTAGATATTTCCGATTAAATCCTTAATTGCAAAGGATTTTCTTCAATATAATTTATTATTTGTGATAATAAATTCCCCATTATCATTTCTTCATTCAGAAATAAGTTTAAGTGAACTTTCAGTTATAAGAGTTCTATTTGAATACAATTAGTATTCACTATATTTGAATTCCTCACAATAACTTCTTTTAGAGAAGGAGTTATAATAGATTTGAAAAACATTCAAGTTTTCTCTTTGGAACACAATTATCATTCACAAGAAAAATTTTTCGACTAACCTTTTTTTTTTTTTTTTTTTTTTTTTGGTAAGGTTTTCTTCATACCATTAATTCAGGTTTTTCTGTTAATCTCAGCTCAACTGCTAAAATAATCATTCTTGTCGGATTTATTTTTTTTCATTTGAATTTGCTCCTTTTTTATATTTGTTAAATTCCAATTAACTAAAGACCATTGTATCTGTCTTGACCAATCATACGTTGCCTCCCATGTGGGTCATGACCTTTACTTTTTTTCAGTTTATCCAGTTTTTGTTTCTAAGGCTCAAAAGCCCGCCAGTCATCTAGACATCATTTCCGGGCCTTATGTCGTGATTTCTATTTTTAGATTATCACCATTATCATGATTGACGCCGGATTGTCACACTTTCATCCATCGAAGAATAGAAAAATGCGTTTATTTTTCTTTTAAATCTAGCCTCTAGATTGCAAAACGAATCAATATTTACTTCTCCAAGTAAACTGGTTCTTGTCAAGCATATGTGTTGATTCCTGCCTCTTCTTTGTCGACTTCTTGACATCTTGATAGAGTATTGGCTATACAATTTTCTTTTTCTCTCACATAGTTCATCCTTAAGTCATACTCCTGCAAAATATGATACCAGTTTTGCAACCTCCTATTCTTGTTTTGCATTCGATTCAAGAATACCAATAGGTTATGGTCGGTATACATCTGAGTGGGAGTTTTCCCTGCTGTCACGTAGACATCGAAATGCATCACTGACAATAGTAATGCTAATGCCTCCTTTTCTATTGTCGAATATGGCTTCTGATGTTAGTTAATTTTTTTTTTTTTTTTTTTTTTGAGAAATAACCGACAGCTTTCAAATGCCCGTCCTGATTGTGTTGAGATAACACCGCTCCGATCCCATGATCAGAAGCATCAGTATATAAGCTAAATGGTCATTCGAAATCAGGCACCTGCAACACAGGTTTATCACTTAACATGTGTTTTATCGAATCAAAGGCTTCTTGGCACTCTGGCGACCATCGGAATTTTTTAGTAGATCCGTTAGGGATGCTGTTACGCTGGAGAAATTTCTGCAAAATCTCCGGTAGTATATCGCCATGCCTAGGAATCGCCTAATTCCTCTTACGTTTTTCGGCCTTGGATACTCTCTGACATCCTTTACTTTACTTTCCCTTGGGCTGACATGCCTGTATTCGACGATATGTTCTAAATAACTGTTGCGTTCTGGTTAGTGAACGCTTGTAATATTGAATAAGGGACAAACCACGATATGAGAGGAAATAGATATATTCTCAGGAAAAAGTATATACAATAGAGAGACTATTAGTAGACAAGAACATAGGATTAGTGAATACAGAATAAAGATATAGTCCAACGATAGTGTTGGCTTCTGTTATTATGGTAGCAAGTAAGGTGATCTGCTAGGCAATCATTCATCAGGCGCATGAATGTGGTCTGAGAAATCCTCATCCCAAACAGCATAACCTTGTATTGATAGGTTCCGTCGGGCACTACAAATGCAGACCTGAGCTTTGCTCAGTCAGTCAACGGAACTGACTTTTAGTAGGTTGCATTTGGTTATGAATCTGGCTTTCCCGATTTAGTCAATACAGTCATCCATCCGGGGAATTGGATAGGAGTCAGCCTTAGTAATGTCATTCAGTTTTCTGTAGTTTGTACAAAACCTGATAGACCCGTCTGGCTTGTCCACAAGGACGTATGGCGACACCCATGCACTCTGGCTTGGTTCTATTATCCCATTTTCCCGCATGTATTTAATTTCCTTGTATATTATCTCCCTTTTCTGTGGGTTCACCCGATAGGGATGTTGCTTGATGGGTTGGTCCGTAGTCAATTTGATGCCATGCTGGATATCGTTTGTTTTCCTTGGAATATCAGAACAATCCAGGGAATTCCTTCATAAGTTCGGACAGTCCATTTCACTCCTGATCAAGTAAGTGATGCAGTTTCTCTTCCAAGTTTTCGAGTATTTTGGAGTTCTTGCCCAGTCTTGCTGTGGGCTACAAAATCACATCAAGAGATGAAATTTGTTGAAGGATTTTGATGTTTTTATTCAGATCTTGATGAAGCTGATCATGGGACTTCAGTCTACTGTCTTCAAAACCCTTCAACTTAATGAAACATGTCTTATGCCTCTCCCTTCAATTTGATGCTTGATCTTCCCTGGTTCCTAGATCAAAGTTAACGCGTTTCAAATTGTCTTTCAATTTATCTCTGTAGTGCAAGAGTGTAAATCCAACTGAATGCTTAGTTTAGAAGTTGTCCATACAGCACCTTCTTTGGAGGCCGATTTTCATCGATTCTCACATGATCAGCCCACTTGAGTTATATCTTAGCTAAAATGGTTTCAATGCCTGTGATGTTGTTAAATTTCTTTAGTATTGTACTATTCCTGATATTGTCCTCCTAATTTATCCTATATATTGAATGAAGACAGCACATGAGAAAGGCATCAAGTAGGTTTATGTGTTTGCGGTATAGAGTCCAAGTTTTCACATCTAGGAGAAGGGTTGGGAGAACAACTGATCCGTAGATGTTGATCTTTACTTTGAGACATACGTCTTTGGTGTTCCATAGTCTGTGTTCAAGATTACCAAATGCAGTGCTGGGTCTTGCTATTCTGGATTGGACCACCCTGTCCATTTTTCCATCAGAGGAGTCTACTGATCCAAGATATGTGAACGCCTCAACAGTTTTTAAAGCTGTACCATCAATGAAGATGGGACTTGTGAGATGGATTGTCTTGTATTGGTTGGTATAGTAGTTAAGTCTTTATGTTGATTTTTAGTTTAAATGCTTTTCAATTGCAAACTGAGTTTTAATTTTTGCTTTGAAATGTTGCTTATCTGCCTTTTTAATCAAATTTTCCCTCTGCATTTATTGGCGAACTTGAGATTCAAGGGGTGCAAAACATGCTTTTTTTTTAAATCTACGACTTATTTAAAAAAATATTTATAAATAACTTATTCTTCTTTCTTTTAACTATTTATAGACTTGTTAATTCTTTTAACTTTTTCTTTCTTGATTGTTGAATAGGATTTTTGGGATTTGTTCAGTTTTCTGGAAAATAACTTATGGAGTATAGTTGCTCATCAGTATTTTTTGAACTAACACCACTCCCACCCTTTCTCACTAGGGTTCACTGCTATGCTAAATGGGCTGTTAAAATTTGGTGCTTTCAGGACTGGTTGGGAACTTAACATAGCCAGCCTTTCCCTGATATCTTCTAAGTGATCTGACATTTCTAGGGACTGGGTATTCTATTTAATGTTTTGGCTTCTATTGGAGTGACTTTTCCATACCCTGCCATATGGTGCAGATTTGGTAAGACCTTCTCTTTCATCTATACAAGAGTAGGTAGAAATATTGTTAGTGCCCCAACGTGAAGTATTAGACACCTATTGCTCCAAGCAGGCGGCTCTTTACCTGCTGGCCCAGATATTGCATCCACTAGCAGAGCCTAGCACAGCTTGTGGAGAAGATGAAACTCAATCCTGATCCCAGCAAGAGAGCAAACCCTGAAGGTAGATGTTACACCCACTAGTAGCACCAACTAGGGACAACTTACATGCAACAAAGTGGTCGTACCAGTCAGACCCAGTGATCCTGAAGCAGAAGACACCAAATGTCGGAAAGTCCCCCCACTGAACTCCCTCTAACAATTGACTTGATTCGTCTGCCTGGAGGGAGTAAAAAAAATAAAGAGCCAGAGCAGACAAGCAGATCCTGCTGGTGGCTTGAAAAACACTGTTTGGTCACCAGCATTCATAACACAAGTTGCAATCACAATATCAATGTGCAGGGGTTTGCATCAATTGCCTGGAAAGAGGTATGCTCTCGATTAGGAACATCAGTAGGCTGCCACTACCTTGGCGGTTAGACAGCATGCCATTCATAGAGAAGTTCCAATTGGTGACTAGACCCAAAGTTTTAAGGAAGGTGTAGGAAGATTTAGCCAGGGCCCCCCTCCAGTTGCAAATAAGGTCCAGTACCTTAACCTCCTTTCCTGGGTATTGTTGTCCTAGAGCATCCAACAAGGGCAAATTGCTATACTTATCACACTTTTGAATGTGGAAGGTCTTGAGTGACTCTACTGCACTATCAGCCCTAAACCTGCACATCAACCACCAAGGTAACATCCGGTTTAATGACAAGCAGGTTGGTCTTTTGGCGGCCTATAGATGTTTCTAGGCAGGGTTCTTTGATGACCTGGAACCTATGCACACTCCATCGACTCAGATTTTTGACCACCTGGCCCATGCATAATAGGGCACCCTTAGGCAATGTGCCCCAGGGAGGCTCTAGCATACCTGCATTTGCATTCTCGACTTTACAACCGCCTTTCTACTGATGAGTGGGGGTAGGCATACATCCCAGCCTAACTCCGATTGCTTCCTGGAAGTAATGACCCCTATGAAACTCCTGTGCTCTACAACCAGGAGCTGACAGCCGGCACGCTGCCGATGCCTCTCAAACTTCTCGTTAAGGTACAAATACAGTTTATTTTGGATATCTTCAGAAGAGCCCTGAGCAAAGGGCGGCTGCATAATTTTGGAGACATGGTGAGAGCTGGTGACTCTTAAGGATTTTATTTCTGCTTGGCAAAAGTTGCTTTTTGCCAGGTTTACTAGTAATCAGGCTTCTCGGAGCCTTTTGGTCACTTCTATTGTTTCATGTGGTTTTCCCAAGTATCATGATATATCATCGATGTATGTATCTACTACTGGGATACCTGCTAAGCACTTATTCATCAACTAACGAATGTTGCCTGGGAATTTCACATCCTGAAATGTATAACGCAATATTGGTAGGCTCTCTTTGGAGTAACAAATATGGATATTTTTTCCTCATGTTTGGTTAGGGGGGGACTACCTAATAACATTTGAGTAAATCACATTTGTTAATGCATTTTGCTCTACCTATTTTGTCGATGTAATCTTCCCTTTGCAGGATGAGCTGGGCATCTATCTCTCTTAGTGATAGTATTCATTTTACACTAATCAATATAGAATCTGACTGATCTGTCATGTTTGTTTACCAGAATGCATGGGGATGCTCACTCACTGGCTATGCTGTCTAATTCCATGGCTGAGCATAAACTTTCTCTATTTGAGAATCTCAAATTTTCTTGTTCAAGTGATATAGATGTTACTTGGTTAGTTTTTCGTTAGTGTGCCTAAGTACATAACAAAATATATCCCTATATTCCATCATTAATGATTTCAAATCATCCCTTTCTTTCTAGGTTAAGTGTTTGAAAAATTCCAAGATATTAGGAGACCTTGATTTTAAAAAAAAAAAAAAAAAAAATTCAGTCACATGGGGGTGTCTCTGATACCCCCACTCCAAGTTCCTTGAGCTGACTGACTTGTATTGGTACTGGGCCATCATGCCTGGCTTCTAAGTCCTAAAATATCTTAGCATACTTTTATGGGACACCTGTGTTTTCCTTCTGCACTTTGGTGTGTTCATTAAATAGTTAAGGCTAATCTTTTTCCTATTGGGTAGGGTCCCTGATATTTGGCTTAGAATGGTTACCCATTCAGAGGTAATAGAATAAGAACTTTGTCCCCATCTTTCAATTCTCTATTCTGCTGTAGTACGTGATATGGATTTGTCATCCACCCATTGTTCTTTAAATAATTTCAATGGACCTTACAAGTAATGATCAAATACCATTTCAAAGGGACTGAATCCTAATTATTCCTGTACTTTCATAAATTGTGAATAGAAACAGTATGCCTTGGTCCAATTTACTTTGATATTTGACACATTTGGCTTTTAACATATTTTTAAGGGTAGCATAGAAGCACTCCAGAGGGCTGTCTTGGTACATGTGTGTTTAATTTGGCAGCATTTCTTCATTGAGACATATTTGGTTAAATAGTATAGACTTCTTTTGTCTATATATTTTATTTTGATCCGTTCAAGTTGCCGTGTGATTGTTATAATATCCAGCTGGAATTGGCTAATAAATTTTCTCTGGTTAATTTGTTCCCGAGTACTTTTTAGACCCATCAAAGGTTATTATCAATGGATGTGTATATTGCAAAAACAGTACAACCTTTGTAAGTATTAAGTATTGTATTTATACTGGTGTTATATTTTAGTGTTTAATTTTTAAATTTGTTCTATAAATAGTAACAGTAGCTAAAGAAATTTGAGTACATTAGGACTGGATTTTAAATTAATTTTATTGAGGTTGGGACTTTTATTTCTAATGTGTAGCACTTCTAGAATCTGTGATCTTTGTTTACTATTTTGTTGCTCTAATATCATTGCGTTATCAGTAAGAATTATCTGAAATTCAGTTGTAGGATAGGAATGTTTTTTTAAATTTTTTTTAAGAACGTTGGGTCAGAAAGATGCATGGTGAGTCACATCAAAGTAGTTTAAGTTAAACCAGCATTTATATTTTAGTTTTTTGGAATTACAATCTCCTAAAGGGTGTTTCAATTCATATGTTTTTTTGCAAAATTCTAATCAAGAGGGAGGAATTATTGTTAATAACAAAGTTAGGTTTTAAATTTAGTATGTTTTATTAGGGTTAATGGAGAGTATCTTTCTTTGAATCAACGTTTTTAGAATATTGTCTTCTAATTTATAATAGTGCATCTGGTTGCAGTAAAAAAAGAAAAAAAAGTTTGATAAATGTATTTATTAGGTAGTGTTGCAGTGTTTATTTTCTTAGCTAAAATCTTAATTCCATGTTTAATTTGTTCATCAAAAATGTAGTTATTGATGAGTTTGTTCTTTAATTCTTTATAAAATATTATTTTGAAGATTAATTTTGCATAGGGTATCAGGTTATTAATGATTGCTTTCATTTTAGAATGGGCATTAACTTTTAAAGTTAAGGATGCAGGAGTTATTAGTGGATTTTTTATAAGTAGAGGTTGTAAAGTTATTATTTGTATTAATCAGAACAGCTAAAAAGGGGATTTTATTTTTTAGTTCATAGGTAAAATTAAGGACAGAAATTTTGTGGAAGGTATCTCGTATGTTTATTTCACTAGTATTGTGAGTGTGAATAAGTATATCATCAACATATCTTGGGTAGATTTGAGGGTTTTTCAATGTTATTAAGTATTTTATTTTCAAGATCGGACATATAAAAATTACTGAAAATTGGACCCAAAACTGATTCCATAAACACACCATCTTTTTGTTTGTAGATGTTACCCTGGTGGTTGTAAAATGGAACTTCAATAGTATGTTAGGAGTATTTTACAAAGTATATTAAGGTTGATTTTAAGAGGATGGAGGGATGGGTGGTTATTGATATTATTTATGATAATATCAATGGTTTCTTTGACTGGTACATTAGTAAACAGATTTTCAACATCGAGTGAAGCTAATTTTTTTTCTTTTTTCATCATACTATGTGTGATACTGCCTTCATCAGCCACCAACCATGAGTGATAAGTTTTGGTAGCTCAAGGCCGTATTGCCACTCCTGGCACTACCAAGCAGCTTTTGCCATTGGACAGGATATTAAAAAAAAATATATGTATGCATGCATACACACATGCCAGATTAACCAAGAGGAGAAATTACATTGTGTGTTAATTTTTATTTTTATTGCAGTTTGTGATTTTTAAAATGCATTTACTTTTGGACATTGATGTCATTATGTGCTTGCAGTAACTGTTACTTGATATTACGTAATCAGATGGGAATAGTGATTTCATGTGCTTTTCATACATGCTGAAGACTTTTTGCTCTCAACCAAATCTAGGTTGATGCATATTGCACTGTGGTCTGAAGATATAAAGTAACTTTTGAAAGAAACGAAATGACTGAGTGTCCTAGAAAACCACAACAACCATCCTCAATAGGTATCACATGGCATATCTAACCCTTTTCCACGCAATCATCACGCAGTGTCTCGTATCGGTTTTTCTTCCACTGATGTGCTTCCTCCCAGTTTTACTCTTAGAGGACAGTCAATTCTATGAGAGGACTTTTTTTTTTGAATTGGACCATGCTATAATGTCTGGCCTCTTTTCTGTTTGAATGATGTGAACTGGAAATTGTAGAAATGTCTTGAGATCCACTGAAACCTTTCAGTAGCTTCATATTGGAAGTTTTTGTTTCCTCACTGGGCATTCATCTTCCTTGTGAAACTGAATTATGGGTTTCTTGGTGGTAACAGGTTGCTAGTTTGCTGCCTCACATTGTGCTCTTAACTCCATGACTACCTCCAACATCTTATGTCATCATGTGTACATCTGCAGCGATTGTGGACATGCAGATAGCCCATGGCACAAGGTAACCTGATTGCTTTTACACGAAAAGCACAGATCCGAATAATCCCCATAATTTTAGGTTGGCTGCATTTGGTAGGAGATCATATGTAGAGCAAAGAAGGAATATTGCCAGTGGTTCCATTGCAAATAAGGATTTCCATGATAATTCAATTGGTTCGATATCAATCCATTTTGTTCAAGCACATTGTTTGACCTGAGTAACAGCAGTGACTGTTCTATGCTCCTCCTCAAATATTCTGACTTCTTCGCTTACCATGTCTCTTTTCCTCTTTGGAGAATACCTTGTTGCTTGTGCTGCCAAGCCTAGCTCGATTGGTTTGAGTGACTCTGTCTTTGATTTCATTGGCTGCATTCTGCCTCCTGAGTGGCTTTAACAGCTGACCACTTCATGCCTGATTTTATGTTTGGATATACCTTCTGAATGACCGTGTTGGCTGAGTCCTTCATCATCATATAAAGGCATACTTTCCCAATTTTGAATTCTACCAGTGAAGATATTGGGAACTGTAGGTTTCCAGAATTAGTATATAAACCTACTTTCAAAAAACAAGGAGTAACTCCAAGTCACTTATACAAGTATTTGTTGCTATACTGTTGAATCCGCTCAACGCGAGATAGTTCAATCTCGTGCATCTGTAAGGGCCACAAAAGATGAGGTAGCAGACCATGTTGGTAACATCAAGCCATCATCTTTCCAGGTAGACAAGTTTTGTCAATTGATTAAAAACCCTTCAAGGTTTACCAGCTTCTCCCTGACTGTTGGGATTGTATCACTCCCCCAATTTTGAAATGGATCTTCCAGACAGATCCTTTGACTAATGATAGGCTTTGACTTTTCTTTGGTTTAGCCTTCATTCTCGCTTATGTAAAAAGGTCCTAGTACCTTTGTAGTTGGACATTGGCAGTAATTTTGGATGGGATGAGAATGGTGATGTCATCCATAAAAGCTCTGGAAGGAGGAAGAGTCAGATGTTCATTTGTCATTACTCCTTTTGGCGTATACATTGCCCCTTGTAATACGAGTTCTATGACCAGAATGAAAAGAAATGGGGGAAATCCATCATGATGCCAATCTCCAGTGCCTGCCACTTGTTGGTGTAGTCTTTAATGGTAAATTTTGTGAAGGCTGGATTGAAATATTTCATTATGACTTTCCCAAGGAAGTTGAAAAAGTCGAGGCCCATCCGGATTAGGTGATGTGGAACTGAACCCTATGCATTGGCAAGATCAAGGCAGGTTACATGTAGTTCTGTTTTGTCTTTTTTGGCTGAGAGTATCGAGTTCCATATCATTTGTGAATGTTTCAGACATCTGGGGAAGCCAGGTATCCCAGGCTTCTGGACCGATATATTTATATAGTTTGTCATATGGCGAGCAAGAACTCCCAAAAGTATTTGGTTTTTGTGCCGTATCCAGAAATGGTTCCTGACTTGAACCTCATAGAGAAATTGTCCCTTTGTTTTGCGGGTGATGCCAGGTACCCAGTTTGCCTGGTCAGATCTGTAGTTCCGAACAAACACTGGTGTGCCAAGTGGAAATGGTTTTTTGTTAGGGTTTGGTTGTTGCCTTCGTTGCTGAGGCCCATTTGGTGTTGTTTGATACGAGAGGAGGAAAGTCTGCAGGATCATTGAGGGTGATAGGGCGGTGACCAGACATGTGTTATGCACCCCAATCTACAGAATGTGAATTGTAATCCGTTGTCTGAGACTAAGGTCTCGGGCAAGCCATGTTGACTAAATAGCCATCTGAGTACTGTTATTGTAGATTGGGTGTCAGTTTGTTGCAATGGAAAAATTTCTGGCCATTTAGAATAGGCGTCCACAACCACAAGAAAACTAAGACCATTGATCGGACCGGCAAAATCTACATATATTCTGGACCATGGTTGCTCTGGATATGTCCAGTGGGCATCCACAATCCAAGGTGGGTTATTCTGCGCTTCCATACACTGGATACAACGTTTGACCATACGTTCAATATCTATGTCAAGATTAGGCCAATAAACCACACTGCGGGCAATTGATTTCATCCGGTTAATGCCTAGATGCCCCAAATGTAGTTTTCTATGGATTGCTTGCCTGAGCTTAGTGGGAACCACAACACGGTCTGCGAACATCAGACAACCGTCAATGACAGACAGAGCCACTGCAGCGTTTGAACTGTTGTAGGTCTCCTGTGAAGTTAGGAGGCCATGAATGTCGGAGAAATTCACACACTTTTTGGATCTTGTTATGTTTCTTGTTTGATTTCCATCCTTGTCACCAGAATCGTCCGGATACAATCTGTCAGCGTACGTTGACAATCGTCCTCGACACTGATGGCTGCAATGACAGTATCGTCATCTGAAACTGACTGTGTTCTGATAAGTCGTGATAAGGCATCAGCCTGGCTGAATTCCGTTGTTCTCCGGTACTGTATGCTGAAATCATATCTCAGTAGAATGATTGCCCATCATTGCAATTGACTGGCTGAATATACCGGAATACCTTTCTTTGAGACGAATATTGAAAGAAGTGGTTTGTGGTCCGTCAGGAGTGTAAAGTGACACCCGAATAGCATCTTGTGGAACTTTTTTACCGCAAAAATCAGTGCCAGAGCTTCTTTTCTACTTGACTATAATTGCGTTCAGCAGGTGTCAGGGATCTGCATGCATGATAGCCTTCTCAGTTCCATCTGTGAATGTATGCGAGATCACTGCTCCCATGCCATGATTTGATGCATCCGCTGCCACAACTATCTTCTTATTTGGATCAAAGTGTAGGTCCGATTTGATGAGTGATTTGATTTTGTCAAATGATTTTTGGCAGTCTATGGGCCAGGACCATTTTGTGTCCTTTGTCAACAGTTTGAGTGGTGCTTTGATTTGGTGGAGTGACGGCAAGAAACTTCCATAGTAACTCACCAGTCCCAGAAATGCACGTAAACTGCTAATGTCTGATGAGAGTGGCATGTATTGAATAGCTGCCACATTAGCAGGATCTGGGCGATGACCTTGACGATCGCAGATAAATCCCAAATATTTTATGAAAGGTAAATAAAAATGGCATTTTTCAGGCCGGAGCTGGAAACCAAAGTCTTGAATGCAGGTTAGGACCCTGCTGATTCTTTCTGTCAACTCCTGGTTGGATTGCCCAACAACAATAATGATGTCATCTAAGTACGCTGCTGTACCTTTCATGCCAGTGAGCATTGTGTCCATGATCTGCTGAAATATTGCAGGGGCTGATTTTACTCCAAAAGGCAGACGGGTGAATTGAAATAGTCCACAATGTGTGTTGATGGTAAGCAGTTCCCTGGAGGTTGCTGCAACTTCGACTTGCAGATATGCCTCTGTGAGGTCTCAAACCACACACAAAAATTAAACTCTTGAATTGGGCGTCTATGATAGACGCTATTTTGAACTGTTCACATTCTCTGTTTAGAATGCCTGCATATGTTGAGAAATCGGTTGAATCAGATGTCATTATGTTAAGACAATTGAAATGCATGTTAAATAGTGAAATTTGCTCACCGAATATCTTTCTCAGGGTCTCCACTGTTTCGTCGAAGTTGTAGTCCCGTGGGTGTTTAGGGAGCACCCTATTTGCATACTGGTCATGTTCCGACAAACCAAGCTTACGTAGCAAAAGTCCTACCTTCCAGTTGTCTGCTTGTTCCTTGAATTCCACCCGAAAGAGGTCCTCAAAGTGTGAAAACCATGTACAGAACGTTGATTTAGCTATTGGGTCGTAATGAAATTCTGTGATAGATCGTGCAATTGATTCTGCAGATGTTGTAAGTTTTGTTTCCAAAGGCGATGGTGAAGGTGTTGAAAATCTTTCCAAAAATAATTCCATCTAATGTAACTGTTGTTGCATTAATTGTTGAATGGTGCACTCCATATTTTTTTTTTCCAATGTTTAATTAATGCAATTGTCCAGTTTACCATGTTTACACCTATTTTTTTTTTTTTACGTTTATGTTCCCACGTGTGTACAAAAAAAATAACACTCCTCGTCACCAACTTTTATGGTTTTAAGGTGGGGGTTCTGTGAATATTCCCGTTAAAATGGCACAAGAACCAAGTGGAACGTTTCACTGATTTATTTGATAAGTTACGTTAGAGATGATAATGAATGAACCACTGGATGTGTGATGATAAATCTCCTGTTCTACCACTCCGTGATCTTCGTCAAATGTGTGATGGCCGACCTCCTGAACCCAAGGGCGATCACTCCCTAGTCAATCAAAAGGGAAGTAATTATTTTCTTAGGATTGATCCTAATAGTCATCTTGAATATTTTGTAATTTTGAATAGTAGTCTGTTTTAAGTACTACAAAAACGTTTTTGTCAGCTTTTTTGATTGTGATGTTGGTGATTGTGTAATTTTTCAGCAGTATGTTTTAGTTGTTGGCTTAGAAATGTGGGTTGTTTTTTGTTAAATCTATTTTTGATTGTTTCAGCTTTAAGATCACAGAATCTGGATTTGATTGTGTTACCTTATCTCAGAGTTTTAAAATGTTATGCTATAGAATTATAATTTCTGTACTCTTGAGATTACAATATCTGTGAAATAAATGGCAGTTGGGACCTAATTGAAATCTTTTTGTTGTTGAATGAATTCAAATTTGAAGAGATTGATATGTTTGTTGATATTGTTTGGAAGTAGTAAGTGGCCTTTATAGAGGTTAAATGTTTTTTGTAGGCTAAGTTTGTGTTGGTAATCATTTTTGTTTATGATTACAAAAAAATCAGTACTATAATTTGTGGAGCTGTTCAGGTGTAATGGAGCTTTCAAGTTTTTTGCATATTTTTTGTGATTCAATATTTAATATGTTGATATTATCCTTACAAAATGTAATTTATCTCTTTATGAGATCATGTCTGTATTCCAAGGGCTGTTATCTTGGTAAGCTGCAGGATCATATAATTTGAAATATGTGTAATTGGGCAGCATTTCTTCATTGAGACATATTTGGTTAAAGTCTTGTCTATTTATTTTTATTTTGAGCTGTTTAAATCACCATATGAATGTTATAATGTCCAGTTGGAATTGACTAATAAATTTTCCATATTTAATTTGTTCCCAAGTACTTTCAGACAGTAGGTGTGTATATGACAAAAGCAATACAACCATTGCAAGTACAAGACAACTTTCTAAGAATTAAGGGTTTTATTTATACTGGTGTTATTTTGTATGTTTTTAAATTTGTTCTATAAATGGCAGCAGTAGCTAAAGACATTTGAGTACATTAGCACAGGATTTGAAATTAATTTTATTGAGGTTGGGACTTTTATTTCCTATGTGTAGGATTTCTAGAATCAGTGGTCATTGTTTGCTATTTTGTTGCTCTAATGTCATTGTGTTATCAGTAAGAATTATCTGAAATTCGGTTGTAGGGCAGAAATGTATTTTTCTTTTTTAGATGTTGGGCTATTGAGCTATTGTTGAAAAGATACATGGTGTTTGTAATATTTACAGTAGTTTTTCAAAAATATTTTTATGATATTAGCATGCTTTCTTACCATGTTAATAAAAACAAAATTCTGAAATAAATTATTTTTTATAAAAAATGTCTGTCATACGAGCTATGACACAAAAATATTTTTCCTTCTACATTAAGGAGAGATATGAGGTGAAAATTGAAAATACCTTTTGAATTAATTTCTTTAGGTATCCAAATATCATCAACCAGATGCCATTCTTGGAATACAATACCCTGCTTCCAAATCTGCTGGAGGAGGATGGTGGGTTTCCTGAGAATGCATGGGCTGTTTTTATACAGTTTATGATATCCTATTCATTCCTGGGGCACTATCAGCACAAGCCTTATGGACAAAATCTCGGACTTTCCTTAGTTTTATCCTGCTATCATCAAACATGACTGTTGGGTCTTGAGGCCTTGGAGCAATTAGTATATCTCACATATTAGAGTATATAATCCTCAAATAATTCTCAAACTCCTCCAGTAGGATATCAAGCTTTTTGCTTTCATGAAAAGCTTTTAGCATATTTTTTCAGATTCATGACGAAATATCTCAAACTGTTGCTTTTCCTCTGTCTTCTTTGACTTTCAGCTCTTGATATTACAAGAATTTTCTTTTTCGATATTATTCATAAGGTCTTGAAGCTTTTCCCTCTCATGAACTGAAGTATCTTAAAATGGTGCTTCAGCATTCTCTGCTCAAATCTTAGCTTTTCTTTCTGGATTAGTCATTGATTACATTGTTTTTCCTTTTTTCTGGTCCCTTTTCTCCATTACTTGGTCAAACCACTCAAAGCAAACATCATGTATAGTTTTACGAAAAGAACTGATCTGCTGTACAATGGGACTCTTAAGATTGGTTGTAAGGATAAATGAAAGTTCTTTGTCAAGATTTGTCCAAATGTATCCCGAATGCTGTGGGTGTAGTCTAAATTCATAACTATCATTTGATTTACGTTCTTCGATAGAATTATGTGTTTGCCCCATTGTGCCATATGGATATGTAAACTTTGCAAATCATTAAATCTTCTGCTGCAATCACATTATAGTTAGGTCCAGTTCAAGGTTACTTTCTTTATTAGTCTGATGGTTGATATATTGTTCCTCCTCACTACAGTCATCCAGTGCAAATAATGATAGTCTCAGCTAATGAAATATTGGTGTATAAACTTGCAATGTCAAGAGCAGGAAAATATATTGTTGCGATCAACAAAGTTTTTTCTCTTTCTTCAAGCTGTTTTAAAATTTTGCCCGTACCACAGAATCTTATATAATTTCTTTGTGAAGAATTAGGCAAATCTTTTGACTAGCACTATGAGTATCAAACAAAGAAAAGATTTTTCTAAGTTTTGAATTTTTTTATTATACTTGCTAGTGCTGGTAACTGAAAATCTACTCTTAATCTATTGTACAATGAATGTAATGCTGCATAGTGTTGTGAATAGAATTGAGAAAAATGACAAAACTTAAGAACCATTTGTATAAGTTTTAATAACAAACATGACCATCTAACCAAGCAGGAAAAGGAAATGACTTAATAATTCTTCAGAACAACAGTAGAGTAATTAATAGGGCAAAACTTATCAAGTAGAAGTGATACTGTATTCTCTAACGGTCACAATTATCTGGGGTTCGATTTGTGTTAGGTTGGGGTTGCTAGTTTTGGTTTTACTGTCAAACCTAACTAAATTACACTTCACCCTCCAATAGTTATAGAATGTTTTCAGGTGTTAATTTAATTTAACCTCTAATTAGTGTTTATAACTAGTTTTTACTCATTTCTGTTATACTTGAAATCATTTAGCTGTGAAGAAAAATAAGCTTGAGCTTGTTGAAAATATTATTAGCAGAATGTTTACAAATCATGTATTCGGTTACAAGTCGTGTGTATAACTAATTAACTACGTGCAGGCGGATCATTGATATTGGGTTGAATTGTTGATGTTGTATAGCAGCAATGATTGGAGCCATTAGTTTTGTGTCCAGACAGGTGGGCTCTGGCTCATTTGGAATATTATCTACTAAGTATTCGTTTGTAAATCTTTGGTTTAATATGCACATAAACGAAGTTTGGCATTGCATGGCCTGCAGGGGTTTTTATGCCATAAAATCAACCAAACCAAACCAAACTTGAGGACATTCCAAAAAAACCTCATCCTTTCACAGAAATCTGACAAAATCAACCTTTTCACCAATATCTGGCTAAATAGAATCAAGAACTATCGAAAAAAAACCATGCCTTAAAACCTGCGTAGAAGACAAAACCAATCTAACCTTTCTTGCCATTAAATGACCCACAGAGGTTGATATGCTGTTAAACAAAACTCACTCATTTCTGTTAAGACCATGTCTTACTATTTTGCTACTGTCTACTTAGAAAATCTAGGATAGAACAGGATTCTATAGTTATACATTTGTTGATGTCCACTTATTCTCCTTCAAAGTATTTTCATATCTGATAGATAATATATTTTAAACAGAATTACTTATACTTCCTTCTCATTTTTTTTATATTCCCCATATTTGCATAGGGATTAAATTTGTATAGCTTTGTATTGTGCTCAGTTTTCATTGAACCTAAGCTTGTCCAGTGCCAAAAATACAACTCTACTCCTATTTTTGTGGCCATTTCATTACAAGCTTTAAATGATGGCTATTGGTTGTAAAATTTATCTTTTATGCCAGTGGGATTTTTCAATGACAACAGTTTTTTAAGACATACTCTTTTGATCTGCCTACTGTAAAATAATTTGAATGTTAGTGTAACTGTTTTTATATCTGGAATACAACATCAAATTGTAAAATGGCTGTTGTCACGTGATGGCTCACTGAGAAGAGGAGGTGGGAATGATACCCCCACCCGTTGAACTAAAATTATCTAGCAGTCAAAAAGTGACCGTTAGAAATGATTGTGGGTCACACAGATGTTTGCACTTAAGTGACCTTGGGTCGCCGGACATCGGAAGGGGAAAGGAAAATGAAGCCAAATGATTGGCGGGGGACCCCAAACGGAAGTGGGGTTCCCTTCCCCTCAATAGTTTTTGGACAAGTCTCGTGGCAGACGGACGATAGCCATTTCACTCCGGGCTAAAGACAAAAGACTGAGACATGAGAGACCTGAGTCTCTCAAGCCAGCATTAAAAGCAATACAAAGTCTACTAGCCCGTGAAAGAAGAGAAATTCTCCAGTGGAACCCCGTCAAAAAAATAAGATAAGTAACTTTGGGACATTTTCCCTTTACACCCAAATTTTTGTTTACCACTCTCTCTCAATTTGAAAAAGGATAAAAGCCAAGAAAAGACATTTATATTCATGGACTATCCTATTATATATTTTTGACACTTTGAACATATATATGTATATAACCGTAGTAAAGAACTTATGTATTTTAATTTTACCATGTGGTCTATGTTATTATTCCATGCTTTCCTTTCAGCTTCTATTCGCTTTATATTATCTTGCTTAGAACTGTCCTCTTAATTCCTAAAGTATCACACGGAAAACCGGAGTTACCGACTACCACTATAGCAGTATTAATATTATTACAACTAAGACCTATAGGCTCACTTTCTTCCATTATCTCGGGGAAAGAAGAAAGCGACCTGGTGGGTGTGTGATAGTGTGAAATTTGGAACCCCTTGCCAGCGGCGGTCAGTCTGGCCTTAAATTATTCCCTCACGTAATATGCCAGTTCTTATCTGCCTGAGAAAAGAACTCTGAACAGGACTTATTTCGGTAGGGGATCAAGTGCCAACCTGCCCCGTCTTCACACGTGCGAAAATAAAGTCCCATTTTGGGATTTTAACGAATTTCCCCCCACAGACCTAATATGGTGTCTCGTCCGGGAATTTAATATTATAAATAATATTTATTGCTTGTAGTCGTGTGACAATTCCTGCCGTTTAAATCTACCCTGGGAGACCGTGAAAGAAAAAAAAAAAAAAAGGAATATTGTTGAAACAGTCAAATTACTTGTTGATATAACTGTTTGGAAAAATTAAAAAAAAAAAAATGGACAAAATAGAGAACTTTTTAAAAGAACCCTCCATGGAAAAGTTGGAGAGGCTGAGAAAAAGCGAGATAATAAAAATTGGCGAGAAGCTTGAGTTAAATGTTCAGAATTCTATGAGAAAGCATGAACTCGTGAGAGAAATAGCAAACCACATGGTGGACGAAAATGTTTTCGAGGAAGCAGTATTAGAAGAGCTACCAACGGAAATGATAAGAATGACTCCAGAAGAAATTGAACTGGAGAAAATTAAAATACAAGCACAAATGGAACTACAGAGAAATAAAATGGAACTGGAGAAAATAAAAATTCAGCAAGAAACGAGGCTGCGAGAAGTCGACTTGGCAATAAGAGGACGCAAAGAAAGCCATGACAGTTTCGAAGTAACGAAGCAAGCGAGGCTAGTCCCAAAATTTGAAGAAGCCAACGTGGACGGATACTTCGCACATTTTGAGCGAACCGCACTAAATCTTGGATGGCCGAAAGAATGCTGGTCGATGCTACTCCAAACTGTGCTGACAGGAAAAGCACAGAGAGCGTATGCCACTCTACCCACAGAAAATTGCGCCGACTATGATTTGGTGAAAGCAGCGGTTCTTAAAAGCTTCGAATTGGTCCCAGAAGCTTATAGACAGAAATTCAGAACACAGAGAAAAACTGAAAACCAGTCTTATGTGGAATTTCTGCGAGAAAAGGAGAACGCGCTGGATAAGTGGTGTGACTCTAAGAGGATAGACGGAGATGCTGAGAAACTCCGGCAGCTAATATTAGCTGAAGAATTTTTAAACTGTGTGCCAGAAGAAGTCAGGGTTCACCTAAGTGAAAGAAAAACTGACGTGACCTATGAAATGGCCGCACTAGCAGACGAATACATCCTCACACACCGAAAGACGAAGGAAAAAACCTTCACAGGAAACAGAGTGAAGTTTAAAGCTGAATTAAGTCCTGAAGGAAGACCTAAGGAAGGAAATAGAAGGACCTTCCAAAGTAGCAGCAGAACAGTGGTCTGCTACAAGTGTGGAAAGGCTGGACACATAGCCATAAGGTGTCAGCTTGGAAAAGGTCCTGAAAGAAACCAGACCCAGCCGAGAAAACCACAGGGAGCTGTCACGACCGCTAGAGTAGACAAGTCCTATCGACCCTGGACGAAAAAAGGGATGATAAGAGGCCCACACGGAGGACCAGTGGAAGTCTCAATTTTACGAGATACCGGAGCATCTCAGTCGTTACTTCTACGAAATAAATTACCTAAAAGGGTAATAGAAGCAACACGTGAGACTGTGATGATAGAGGGTATCGGCGGAAAGAGGGTAAAAATACCGCTGTGTAAAATAACCCTAAAGTCCCAGTGGAAAGATGGACCAATTAAAGTTGGTGTGGTAGACAAGCTACCTATGAAAGGAATTTCCCTCATACTGGGAAATGAAGTAAAAACTAAAAAGTGTCACCCGGAAAAGATGGCCAAAATAAGCGCCATAAATGAAGATGGAAAGATGGCGAGAACGAACGCCAAACATGGACAGAAGATGGCGAAGATGAACGCCAAAAATGGAGAAAGCAAGTTGGCGAAAATGAGCGCCAAAAATGAAGAAAGAAAGATGGCGAGAACGAACGCCCAGCATGGAGACAAGATGGCGGCTGAGCCACGTGCGAGATATAAACGACACAGTCGCTCGCAAAGTGAGAAGGTGGAAAGGAAAGAAGTGAACCTTCCACCCCTCAATAAACAAGAAGATAAAAGGACCAGTCGTCAGAAAAAGGATGAAGGTCCAACGAATATTAGGAATAAATTCCCTAATACTTATCGAGAGGATAAGAGGAAAATAAGAGGACCCTCACAAGTGACTAAGAAGGAAGAATTTAAGAAGGGCGACGAAGTCCTGCTACTATCATCGAATAAAGGACCCCACTGTGGTGGACGATATATAGGTCCCTACGTAATATCACAGAGAATAGACAAGAGGACATACAGAATTGATACCAACGAAGGAAAGAAGAAGACACAAGTGTGTCACACAAATAAATTGAAGAGATATGTCCGTCGAGAAGGCCAACCTCGAAAAATTAAGAACTCGGCAATGCCGAATAAATTCGAGGAAAAATTAGGCCAGTTGTCTGTTTCAGAGAGAGAGGGCTTAGAAAAATTAATAAAAAAATACCCAGGTTTATTTCTCTAACGCCCTACGAAAATGTAGTAGCAGAATATTCCCTCATAGTTGTTGAGAGAAAGAAAGAGAGAGAGAGAGAAACTAAAGGAAATGAGGAATTCTCGTCCCCAATGTTGAAATATGAGATGGACGAGAAAGTGGTTCGTCAACAAGTGACGAAGAGGGGAAAGAGAGAAAAGAAAAGGAAGTCTCTTCCCCCAGAGCTTAATAACCAAGCTTATAAAGTCGTCAAAAGTGACGAAGAAAGAAAGAAAGAAAAAAAGGGAGTTACCTCCTCAAGATTTGAAATATGATACGGCCAAAAGCCGAGAGAGAAAAAGAAAGAAAGGAAAACAAGATTCAAGAAAAAGAAAAGGGAGAGAGAGAGAGAAAGAAAGAGAAGAGAAATTGTTTTCCCCTATAGTGAAAATTAGGAAGGACGAAAAAAAGGAAAAGGAAAGAATTCGTCAAAGCGTGAAGAAGAAAGGGGATGAAAGAAAAGTAAAGTGAGAAAAAAAAAAAATGTGAAAGAAAAGGAGAAAGAACAGCGAATTGAATCGCCTTTTTTTTCTATGATATTTCTATTCATCTCCCTTTCTTCTCTTAAGCAGGGAGGTGTCACGTGATGGCTCACTGAGAAGAGGAGGTGGGAATGATACCCCCACCCGTTGAACTAAAATTATCTAGCAGTCAAAAAGTGACCGTTAGAAATGATTGTGGGTCACACAGATGTTTGCACTTAAGTGACCTTGGGTCGCCGGACATCGGAAGGGGAAAGGAAAATGAAGCCAAATGATTGGCGGGGGACCCCAAACGGAAGTGGGGTTCCCTTCCCCTCAATAGTTTTTGGACAAGTCTCGTGGCAGACGGACGATAGCCATTTCACTCCGGGCTAAAGACAAAAGACTGAGACATGAGAGACCTGAGTCTCTCAAGCCAGCATTAAAAGCAATACAAAGTCTACTAGCCCGTGAAAGAAGAGAAATTCTCCAGTGGAACCCCATCAAAAAAATAAGATAAGTAACTTTGGGACATTTTCCCTTTACACCCAAATTTTTGTTTACCACTCTCTCTCAATTTGAAAAAGGATAAAAGCCAAGAAAAGACATTTATATTCATGGACTATCCTATTATATATTTTTGACACTTTGAACATATATATGTATATAACCGTAGTAAAGAACTTATGTATTTTAATTTTACCATGTGGTCTATGTTATTATTCCATGCTTTCCTTTCAGCTTCTATTCGCCTTATATTATCTTGCTTAGAACTGTCCTCTTAATTCCTAAAGTATCACACGGGAAACCGGAGTTGCCGACGGTAGCAATATTAATATTATTACAATTAAGACCTATAGGCTCACTTTCTTCCATTATCTCGGGGAAAGAAGAAAGCGACCTGGTGGGTGTGTGATAGTGTGAAATTTGGAACCCCTTGCCAGCGGCGGTCAGTCTGGCCTTACATTATTCCCTCACGTAATATGCCAGTTCTTATCTGCCTGAGAAAAGAACTCTGAACAGGACCTATTTCTGTAGGGGATCAAGTGCCAACCTGCCCCGTCTTCACACGTGCGAAAAATAAAGTCCCATTTTGGGATTTTAGTTCAGTTTGCCGTCACACTGTCATCTACTTTTTACTTTTTGATTTTCTTTGGTTATGTGGAAGTTTTCATTTCACTTGAACAAATGTCCTTTTCAGTATATTTTATTGTAGAAATATAGGCTTGATAGAAATACTTAATATTAGTTCTACAATGAATGTCAGTTGGCATATTTATAGAGGATAAGGGGAATAACTCCCACATTTATGTGTGTTTAATCCTCTAAAATTTAGAAGCCTCCCTTTTCACATTTGGTTAACTGCAGACTGACCCGAACAAATTTATGATCAGTCCACACTATCAAGTGGAATGTCGGACAACTAACAAAATCGATATCAGCTTGCCTAACTAACACTGTCCAAGTAGGAACCTACTTTGGCAGAGGGCAAGCTATCTAGCCACGTCCACATCTCCCGCCCTGGGTGATCCAGATGAAACCTGTCGACCAAGTCATGACTAGTCATAAGGCCAACAAGGCTGCTTTCACACCTTCCCAACCTACTAGCTCCCCACCCGACCTTATCTATTTTGGGATCAAGGATCGCATTCCAATCACCCATTAAGACTAGCTGCTTCGTATCGTCTAGGAACGGCGCCAACCAACGAAAAAGGAAAACCCTCTCCGCAGTGATATTGGGCTCATAAACCGCAACCAGTCGGAACTTAAAACTTTTAACGGCAACATTGGCTGCAACCAACTGGCCCCTGTCACCTGCAAAAACGTCAATATCAGCATCAAGGCTGTGTCCAACTAGTAAAGAGACCCTAGCGCTACTGTGGCTGCCGTATGCTGAGAAAACATTAAAACCATTTTCCAGTATCCGACAGTCCGCAGCGCAAATGAAGTGAGTCTCTTGCACTGCAGTGACATCTACACTAAGGATCTTGAGTTCGCCAAGCAAGCACGCACACTTGCTTGAATCCCTCAGTCCCCTCACATTCAACTTGGCAAGGTTTAAAGCCATCCGACCAACTTACCTTACTCACTGGCGACTACGGGCCAAAAATCCTGCAGGGTAAGGGTGCCGATGGCCTGATGCAGGGAGCTGGTACCGAGTTCTTTGGTAACTCAGCTGTCCCTGGAAATTCCCCCGACATCCATGGGGTACTGCGATTTTAGGTTCCTATAGAATGATGGGTGAACGTAAATTGGGAAGTATTTTATTGAGTGAGGAGGGCTCCAACTCCCCCAGCCTTATGTCCGCTCGACTGGCATCCTCAAGAAAATGCCATAGCTCCCTTGTGCCAGTGCCAGGTGAACGAACAAAGGTGATCACCATCGGTGCCCCCTTGAACAAATATGGGTTGATAATGTCTTTGTTGTTTATTGTTTTTAATGATATTAGATGATTAAGTGTCTTTTTAAACTGGTGGTCAAATGTTGATGGGTCTAAGTTTTCCCCACAAAAATAAAATGCATTTATGGCTTGTCTGACAACATTTGTGGTCGATTTAGATCTTTGTTTTTTTGATGATGATGGCATTGATGGTTCTCGAATCTCTGAACGTGCCCGGCAGAACAGTTTGGGGGTTGAAATGGGTGAGAGGCAGGGCATTAGTGGGGTTTCTATGACTTGTGATGGGTTATTGTTTGGTTGTGGAGGGTGGAATGATTTAAGCTGGTTGATGAGCTTGTTGTTGAGGTAGAAGTTGTGGCTGGGTATGTGTTTGTGGTGTGGGTTGAGGTTTGCATTGTTGACTGGGAAGTTTTTTAAATTGTTTTTTCCTCCCCCTTTGTTGGCGAGTCCCCATTGTCCCTTCTTCTTTTCAGATTAACTTACATATACATGGCTTTGGATTGTTCTGCTGGTTGATGAGTTTTTTCTTCTTTTTTTTGGCGGGGACAATGTTTTTCCTTTGTCTTTTTCTGGAGTGGATGATGATGATTTTGATTTTTCTAATGTGGCAGATGATAATGATTTCTTTGCTGGACTGGCTTTCTTGTGTGGTTCCTTTTCGGGTGTTTTAGTTGCAATTTTTTGAGGGGGTTTCTCCCCCCTTAGTTACCAGGGTCCACCCTTCCTCATCTTTTTTGTTAGGGTGGTCTTTGATGTTTTTAATGGAAGGTGTTTTTGTTGTATCTGTCGGTGTTGTTGTGATGGCAGGCAAAGTCTCAGGAGCAATAGTAGTTGTCATTGTCGTTGTTTTTTGAGGGCAGGTTCTGGAGAAATGTCCAATTTTTTTACAGTTCCAACATAGTGGTTTCCGGCCCTCAATGACCACCATCATGGATTGATCCAGATATTTGATGATATGGGGTATATTATCAAACTAATCCCTATCGAGGCACATGATGAAAACGTAGTCACTGTATGCGGTTCCGCTATTTGATGTTATCTGGGTGACTTGTTCCATGCCGCCATATATACTTAAGCGGCGAGGACGTCACCACTTAATTGCATCGAAACATTGCATACGGTGACCTTAATCCTATGTTTGCCTTGATATTCCGGTTGTAGCCGGAAGAAGCGTGTGGTGATATTGCCACCGGCCAGTTTTTTGGCTATTTCCTCCGAGGGAAGTAGAACATCCCAGGTAGCAAAGCTTCTGTGACAAAAGTATTTACCTGGGATGTTTGCAGTTTTTAGAAGGTCCTCAAAGGTTTCCTTCTTTAATCCAGCTAGTCTCTTGGTCTTTAGATCTGTGACTACGAAGGACAGGGTCTTCGGCTCCACCGCTTTGACTAACTCAGGTATCGGTAGGATTTCGCATATTTCTCTACCCTGTCCCTTTCGTAGTCACTTGCTGATTTTTTTTTATTCACACAGTGTGAAGACCAAGAGACAGTTGTCATTTGAGGTTTTTGGGCCGGTGGAATCATATTTGATGAGGAAGAAAGATTGTATGGTACTTCCGGCATTGGGGAGGGTCTTGATTCAAAAATGTCGACGGGTGAATTTTGTGAATTATTATTAGGCTCCTCCATAGTTGGGGGACACAACTAGGAGGAGATGGACCCGAATGATTTAAATGAAAGCAGGCAAGATGATTTTGAAATACAGAAAACAGTGAATGATCCGGTATAAAAATGGCGTTTTTTAAATAAACAAAAAAGTCGAGTCGAGGTTTGACCCTCCTCAAAAACAAACAACAATAACAATTGTTTGAGGGGGGTCACAAAGCAATAACAGAGCTGTAACAATAACAATTTTAACGAGAATAATAACAATAATTTTTAACAAAGTTCACTTACTTTGATGTGGGAACTAAAAAGTACCCACATCCAAAAAAGGAGCGAGGTGCACTGCTTTATTTCGTTGTTAAAATACATTGAAGGCTCAAGGCCTTGAAATTTTGGGGGAGGGGAAGGGAGCGGTCATGCTGTTCTCTATATTCTGAGGGGACCTAGCTAGCCACATTCACCGACCCATTCAACAATACAATGTATAACCATTCATCCATCGCCATGCGCGCAGCAGCCACCAAAATACCACATTTGCTCTATGAAGAAGACCTACTTAAAACCCGAAAGTGATGTATGATTTTATTTACAATATGATTTATTTACAGTGGATATGATGGGAATGGCAGAAAAACCCCCGAGACATACAATAACGAAAACAAGGAAAAAATTCCTGTCTATAAAATTGGAGGCCGACTGCTTTCTGGCGTGAAAGAACCGAAAACAAGCTGGACCTACCCTAGGTGGGACGGGAATCCTAATCTACAGGGGTAAAAGAAATGAAGGGTCGGGTGCGGTATGGGTCGATAGAAGCAGGTAATATGATTTTTATACATATGAATGTTCAAGATCTTCAACAAAAGTGGACTGGGATATGGGTTGAGGTACAAAAATAATGGGGATGGGGAAGATCTTGAGAACTAACGACGAGATCACTGGGACAATGACTGGCAACATACTGCTAACTAGGTTTCAAGGGGAAAAACAATCCTACTTACCAGGGATGGGGTCCCTAAGGACCCATTCCGTAGACGCCATGGGCCGGCAGAGCAGGGAAGGATTACTCCAACATTGCCCCCTTTCTTACGACCAGGCTCGCTGCATTCACCCACCTTTTGCTGAATGTTATGCGATCCAAGCGTTTTCTATTGCATCTGATTTTGACCCTCAGCTGATGCCAAAAATACAAAACCAGATCACGATGAGAAAAGTTTGCATTGTCATACAATCCCTTGTTTCACGTCATCCAAATCACCATTCTAACTACAGCTAGGATCGCGAGAAACACCACACGCTTCTCACCCTGAAACAGAGGAAGAACGTTGTCTACGACTTAACCAACGTCAAGCAGCATGAGCTGTTTGGGTTCGATGTGAGCCGCCCACTCCCTGACGTGATACCAAAACGGACAAACTCGCTCGCAGTAGTAGAAGGCGTGCTCAGCCGTTTCTTCCAAGCCACTGTCGCAGTGAGAGCAATCGAGCATGTAAGCCAGGCCCGCTTTGTAGTTCAAGCCAAGAAGGGGTAACGCTTTCCGAACAAGTCGCCAGGTAAGCGGGAACTTGGAGTTGTTCAAGAAGCTTGATCCTGGCGCCCAATTCCAATGAGGATGGATCTCCTCCACCGTCCAGCCACGCCGCTCACTAAGAAAATCAGAAGCGGAACCCACCACTAGCTCCCGATATAGTTCTTTTCGAGGCTGTGAAAGGTCACTGGACCCAAGAAGGTTACGAAGGACTGTTCGGCACTCATGGACAAACAGTGCTTCACCCAAAGGTTTACGTTGATCTTCAGCCTTTCGGTCTGACTTGAGGCGAGGAAAAGTCCGACTTGCCTTTAGTCTCCACACTGCATCCCCCGTCAAGGATCGGCCCAAGTATGCAAGTCTTTCAGCAAGCCAGTGGCTCTCCAGATCAGGCATGCCTAGACCCCTGTTGCGTGTACGCTGGATACAGACCTGTCTACGGACCATCGGCCTTGCACATCCCCAGAGCAATCTGGAGAGGGATCGTTGCAGTGCCAGCCGACGTGCGTTAGGCAGAGGAAGTACAGCCAATCGGTAAAGGATCAAGGGGAAGACGTACGCGGCGCACACCTCCACCCTGCCCTTTAAGGACAACCTCCTTGAAAGCCAGATTCCCACCTGAGCATTCACCTTATCTTGTACTTCCGACCAATTTCGCTCCAGTTGGAGGTCGGGCCCGAACCACACCCCGAGAATGCGGACGGGTCCTGGAAGGGTATCGCTACCCCTCCAAGCACCGAGCTGTAAATCTTCACTTTTGTCAAAATTGACCTTGGCTCCTGCAATCCGCTCATACTTGCTAACCGCCTTCTTCACAGCTTTATATCCAGGTGGCGGGATACAAAGACTGATATCATCAGCGAACGCGGAAACCCTTACCGTAAGAGGGCCAGTAAAAGGGACACCACACAGGGCCGGATTTGTCCTCTCATCCCTAAGCCTACGGAGCAGGGGCTCCAAAGCGAGGACATAAAGAGGAGACAGGGGGCAGCCCTGCCGGACCAAACGCTCGATCGCGAATGCCCTCGACACCTTCCGTTCACCTGCCTGAGGTTTGTGGTACATCATGCTAATCCATTTGCGGAACTCCGGTTCGAATCCGACAGTCTCTAAAACAGTCGCCAAAAACAGATGGACAACCCTATCAAAGGTCTTGGACTGATCTAAACTGATCAGCGCGGCTTCAGTGCCATCTTCTATCCCCTCTAGGACCTCGCGAATCAAGTGCAGGTTGTCCTGGATCGATCGTCCCTTCACAGCGAAGGTCTGCTTGGGGGCCGATCAGATCGCTGATAACTGTAAACGATTCGCTAAGACCCGGGCCAAAATCTTTAACTCTGTGTTAAGCAGAGTTATGGGCCTGTAATCGTCTAAACCCTCCCAAACATGCCTGCCACCTTTCTTCAGCAATGTGATCATGCCCTTGGTAACACTACCAGGGATGGCTCCCTGGGCAAACCAATGGTTGAACATATCCGTCAGAATAGGCACAAACATGTGCGACATCCTCAAGTACACTTTGTAGGGCAAACCATCTAGTCCCGGCGACTTGTTGAGGCCTACCTGCTTCAACGCATCACGGACTTCGCATTCAGTAACCACACCCTCGCAACTAGCCGCTTCAGCTGCCCCAAGGTAGGGGAAGTCGGTGAGATAGCTGTGAAACTCTCGGAGTGGGAGATCAGTGCAGCGGGCAAAGCGATAACGAAAGTGCGCCCGAAAAGCATCACACATCTCAAGACTCGCAGCAGTCGCCCATCCAGGGTCTTGACAGAATCAATATACCGATTTGGAAACCTTTGCACTTCTTCACACGCAGTCGTGTTTGATTTCACAGCTTTGTTGAGAACTCTCTTTAACCTAGATCTAACTACGTATCCCTTGTAGCGCTCGCTACTCTAACGCTCAAGGTTCCCTCCAGCTAGCTCTACGGTTAGGGAGTCCCCCCCAGCCACCGCTCGGGAAAGTCTATCATCTATAGATTTCGCCTCCTTGGTCCTATTTAAGTTGAGCTGTTGACCGTACTTGGTGGCGAAATCTCTAATCCCATGTTTAAGAGAAACCCACCACCTATTCCCGGTAACTGCCCCCACTAACATCCGCTTGATTAGGGATTCCAGCCGCTCCCGGAAGTCCTGTATTTCCTGTAAGGAGGTATTGAACTTCCAGTAACCGGCTAGACTAGGCCTATTAGCTAACCGTTGACTGACCCTAACAAGTTTATGCTTAGTCCACACTATCAAGTAGAACGTGGGACAACTAATGAAATCTAGGTCAGCTCATCTGACTAACACTCTGTCCAAGTAGGAACCTACTTTTGCAGAGGGCGAGCTATCTAGCCACGTCCACATCTTCCGCCCTGGGTGATCCAGATGAAACCTGTCGACCAAGTCATGACTAGTCATAAAGCCGACAAGGCTGCTTTCACACCTTCCTAACTACTAGCTCCCCACCCGACCATATCTATCTTGGGATCAAGGATCGCATTTCAATCACCCATTAAGACTAGCCGCTTCGTATCGTCCAGGAACGGTGCCAATGGATGAAAAAAGGAAATCCTATCCGCAGGGATGTTGGACGCATAAACCACAACCAGAAGGAACTGAAAACTTTTAACGGCAACATCGGCCACAACCAGTTGGCCCCTGTCACCTGCAAAAACAACGTCAACATCAGCATTAAGGCTGCATCCAACTAGTAAGGAGACCCCAGTGCTGGTGTGGCTGCCATATGCTGAGAAAACGTTAAAATTGTTTTCCATCACCCGACAGTCGGCACCGCAAGTGAAGTGGGTCTCTTGCACCGCAGCGACAAATTTACCGAGGTTCTTGAGTTAACCAAGCAAGCGCGTACACTTGTTTGAATCCCTCAGTCCCCTCACATTCAAAGTGGCAAGGTTTAGTCATCAGACCAACTTACCTTACTCACTGGCGACTATGGGCCAGAAATCCTTCAGGGTGAGGATGCCAATGGCCTGACGCAGGGAACCGATTCAGAGTTCAGTAGAATCTCTGCCGTCCCGGGAAATTCCGCCGACATCAAAGGGAAACCGCAGCTGTAGGGACCTATAAAAACAGGGATGAACATTAATCGGGACCCTGCCCGGACATTTACTTAATAATTTTTTGTGGGAGGAGTGCCCCATTTCCGCCAACGCTATGTCCGTCCGACTGGCCTCCTCAATAAATTGCCAAAGCTCTTCAGTTCGGATGCCAGGCGAACGGACAAAGGTGGTCACCATGGCTGCATCCCTGAATAGGTATGGGTTTATGTGTTTATTGTCAATGGTTTTCAAAGATGATAGTGGTTTAAGGGCTTTTTTTTTGTTGTTGATCCAAGTTCGGTGATTCGAGTAGGTCTGAACAGAAATAAAAACAAGGGACTGCATGTCGTGAATCGTGGATGCGGACTTTGTTTTTTTTTTTATGTTGATGGTGACGCTGTTCTCGTTTCTGAAAGAGACGTGAATTGTTTGGGGGTTGAAACAGGCGAGAGAGAAGGTAATGTTGGGGGGAGAGGGCTTTTAGGATGTTGACTTGGTGTATTTTTTGGTTGTTGAGGGGGAGGAATTATTTGGGCTGGTGGTTGATGTGGTGGAAGTGTTTTGTTCTGGTCGCTGGTGTTGGAGAGGCATTTATGGCTGCGGTTTTTGTTTTTCTGGTTTGGGGGGGTTGGTTTTAAGTTGTTTTCCCCCCCCTATCATGCCTCCTTTTTAAATTAGTCGCAGTTTCCATTTCTTCTGTTTTGTTTCTATTTCTGTATTTTTTGTTCTTGTTTCTGGTGTTTTTTCTTTTTTTTTTCCCCCCTTGACTAGGGTCCACCCTTCTTTGTTGGCGTGGTCTGTCATTTCATTGTTTAAGTCAGTTGTAGTGGTAGTTGTTGCTGTAGTAATAGTAATTGTATCAGTGGTAGCGGTGGTGTCGATTGTTTTGTTGATAGTTTTCTGAGGGCGAAGAACGTGAAAAATGACCTAACTACTGGCGATGCCAGCAAAGTAGTTTCCGGCCTTCGGCGATGACTGTTATTGTTGTATTTCAATATGATATGATGTGTGGAATTGTGTTAAACCTTCCCCTATCCAATATCATTGTGAAGATATAATCAACGTATGCCTGTGCCATTTCCTGATATGATTAGGGAAAAATCTTCTACGTCGCCATAAGAACTTAAATAGGCGGCGAGAACTTCTCCATTCAGCTGCATGGACACGTTACATACAGTGACTTTGATTCGCCTTTTGCCACAGTATTCTGGCTAAAGCCAGAAGTACTTCGTTGTAATGTTTTTTGTATATAGTCAACGTATGCCTGTGCCATTTCCTCATGTGATTAGGGAAAAATCTTCTACGTCGCCATGAGAACTTAAATAGGCTGTGAGAACTTCTCCATTCAGCTTCATGGACACGTTACATACGGTGACTTTGATTTGCCTTTTGCCGCCGTATTCTGGCTGAAGCCGGAAGTACTTCGTTATGTTTTTGCTTGCGATGCCAGCAAAGCAGTTTCCAGCCTTCGACGATGACTGTTATTGTTGTATCTCGATATATCGTGTTTGGAATTGTGTTAAACCTTCCCCTATCCAATATCATTGGGAAGATATAATTAATGTATGCCTGTGCCATTTCCTGATGTGATTTGGGAAAAATCTTCTTTGTTACCATAAGAATTGTGTTAAACCTCCCCTATCCAATATCATTGTGAAGATATAGTCAAGGTAAGCTTGCACCATTTCCTGATGTGATTAGGGAAAAATCTTCTATGTCGCCATAAGAACTTAAATAGGCTGTGAGAACTTCTCCATTCAGCTGCATCGACACGTTACATACGGTGACTTTGAATCGCCTTTTGCCGCCGTATTCTGGCCGAAGCCGGAAGTACTTTGTTTTTGCTTGCGATGCCAGTAAAGCAGTTTCCAGCCTTCGACGATAACTGTTATTGTTGTATCGCGATATATCGTGTGTGGAATTATGTTAAACCTTCCCCTATCCAATATCATTGTGAAGATATAATTAACGTATGCCTGTGCCATTTCCTGATGTGATTTGGAAAAAATCTTCTACGTCAACATGAGAACTTAAATAGGCTAAGGGAACTTCTCCATGTTGCTACATGGACATGTTAAATACGGTGACTTTGATTCGTCTTTTGCCGCACTATTCAGGCTGAAGCCAGAAGTACTTTGTTGTAAAGTTTTTGTATAAAGTCAACGTATGCCTATGCCATTTCCTGATATGATTTGGAAAAAAATCTTCTACGACGACATAAGAATTGTGTTAAACGTTCCCTTATCCAATATCATTGTGAAGATATAGTCAACATAAGCTTGCGCCATTTCCTGATGTGATTAGGGAAAAATCTTCTACGTCGCCATGAGAACTTAAATAGGCTGTGAGAACTTCTCCATTCAGCTTCATGGACACGTTACATACGGTGACTTTGATTTGCTTTTTGTCGCCGTATTCTGGCCGAAGCCGGAAGTACTTCGTTATGTTTTTGCTTGCGATGCCAGCAAAGCAGTTTCCAGCCTTCGACGATGACTGTTATTGTTGTATCTCGATATATCGTGTTTGGAATTGTGTTAAACCTTCCCCTATCCAATATCATTGGGAAGATATAATTAATGTATGCCTGTGCCATTTCCTGATGTGATTTGGGAAAAATCTTCTTTGTTACCATAAGAATTGTGTTAAACCTCCCCTATACAATATCATTGTGAAGATATAGTCAAGGTAAGCTTGCACCATTTCCTGATGTGATTAGGGAAAAATCTTCTACGTCGCCACAAGAATTCTGTTAAACCTTCCCCTATCCAATATCATTGTGAAGATATAGTCAACATAAGCTTGCGCCATTTCCCGATGTGATTCGGGAAAAATATTTTTCATCGCCATAAGAACTTAAATAGGCTGCGAGAACTTCTCCATTCCGCTGCATGGACACGTTGCATACGGTGACTTTGATTCATCTTTTGCAGCTGTATTCTGGCTGAATCCGGGAGTACATCGTTGTAATGTTTATTGTATATAGTCAACGTATGCCTGTGCCATTTCCTGATGGGATTAGGGAAAAATCTTCTACGTCGCCACAAGAATTCTGTTACACCTTCCCCTATCCAATATCATTGTGAAGATATTGTCAAGGTAAGCTTGCGCCATTTCCTGATGTGATTAGGGAAAAATCTTCTACGTCGCCATAAGAACTTAAAAAGGCTGCAAGAACTTCTCCATTCAACGGCATGGACACATTACATGCGGTGACTTTGAATCGCCTTTTGCCGCCGTATTCTGGCTGAAGCCGGAAGTACTTTGTTTTTGCTTGCGATGCCAGCAAAGCAGTTTCTGGCCTTCGACGATGACTGTTATTGTTGTATCTCGATATGATATTCTGTGTGGAATTGTGTTAAACCTTCCCCTATCCAATATCATTGTGAAGATATAGTCAACGTAAGCTTTTTGCCATTTCCTGATGTGATTTGGGAAAAATCTTCTACGTCGCCATAAGAACCGTGTTAAACGTTCCCCTATCCAATATCATTGTGAAGATATAGTCAACATAAGCTTGCGCCATTTCCCGATGTGATTAGGGAAAAATATTTTTCATCGCCATAAGAACTTAAATAGGCTGCGAGAACTTCTCCATTCCGCTGCATGGACACGTTGCATACGGTGACTTTGATTCATCTTTTGCAGCTGTATTCTGGCTGAATCCGGGAGTACATCGTTGTAATGTTTATTGTATATAGTCAACGTATGCCTGTGCCATTTCCTGATGGGATTAGGGAAAAATCTTCTACGTCGCCATAAGAATTGTGTTAAACGTTCACCTATCCAATATCATGGTGAAGATATAATTAACGTATGCCAGTGCCAATTCCTGATTTGATTAGGGAAAAATTTTCTACGTCGCCATAAGAACTTAAATAGACTACAAAAACTTCTTAATTCAGCCGCATGGACATGTTACATATGGTGACTTTGATTCGTCTTTTGCTGCAGTATTCTGGCTGAAGCCGGAAGTACTTCGTTGTAATGTTTTTGCTTGCGATGCCAGCAAAGCAGTTTCCGGCCTTCGACGATGACTATTATTGTTGTATCTCGATATGATATTGTGTGGAATTGTTAAACCTTCCCCTATCCAATATCATTGTAAAGATATAATTAACGTATGCCTGTGCCATTTCCTGATGTGATTTGGAAAAAATCTTCTACGTCGACATGAGAACTTAAATAGGCTGCGAGAACTTCTCCATGTTGCTGCATGGACACGTTAAATATGGTGACTTTGATTCGTCTTTTGCCGCACTATTCTGGCTGAAGCTGGAAGTACTTTGTTGTAATGTTTTTGTATATAGTCAACGTATGCCTGTGCCATTTCCTGATTTGATTAGGGAAAAATCTTCTATGTCGCCATAAGAATTCTGTTAAACCTTCCCCTATCCAATATCATTGTGAAGATATAATTAACGTATGCCTGTGCCATTTCCTGATGTGATTAGTGAAAAATCTTCTACGTCACCATAAAAACTTAAATAGGCTGCAAGAACTTCTCCCTTCAGCTGTATGGACACGTTACATACGGTGACTTCGATTCACCTTTAGCCGCAGTATTCTGGCTGAAGCCGGAAGTATTTCGTTGTATTGTTTTTGTATATAGTCAACGTATGCCTATGCCATTTCCTGATGTGATTAGGGAAAAATCTTCTACGACGACATAAGAATTGTGTTAAACGTTCCCTTATCCAATATCATTGTGAAGATATAATCAACGTAAGCCTGTGCCATTTCCTGATTTAATTAGGGAAAAATCATCTACGTTGCCATAAGAATTCTGTTAAACCTTCCCCTATCCAATATCATTGTGAAGATTTAGTCAACGTAAGCTTGCGCCATTTCCTAATGTGATTAGGGAAAAATCTCCTACGTCACCATAAAAACTTAAATAGGCTGCAAGAACTTCTTCTTTCAGCTGTATGTGATTAGGGAAAAATCTTCTACGTCGCCATAAGAATTATGTTAAACCTTCCCCTATCCAATATCATTGTGAAGATATAATTAACGTATGCCTGTGCCATTTCCTGATGTGATTTGGAAAAAATCTTCTACGTCAACATGAGAACTTAAATAGGCTGCGAGAACTTCTCCATGTTGCTGCATGGACACGTTAAATACGGTGACTTTGATTTGTCTTTTGCCGCACTATTCTGGCTGAAGCCGGGAGTACTTTGTTGTAATGTTTTTGTATAAAGTCAACGTATGCCTATGCCATTTCCTGATATGATTAGGAAAAAAATCTTCTACGACGACAAAAGAATTGTGTTAAACATTCCCTTATCCAATATCATTGTGAAGATATAGTCAACATAAGCTTGCGCCATTTCCTGATGTGATTAGGGAAAAATCTTCTACGTCGCCATGAGAACTTAAATAGGCTGTGAGAACTTCTCCATTCAGCTTCATGGACACGTTACATACGGTGACTTTGATTTGCCTTTTGCCGCCGTATTCTGGCCGAAGCCGGAAGTACTTCGTTATGTTTTTGCTTGCGATGCCAGCAAAGCAGTTTCCAGCCTTCGACGATGACTGTTATTGTTGTATCTCGATATATCGTGTTTGGAATTGTGTTAAACCTTCCCCTATCCAATATCATTGGGAAGATATAATTAATGTATGCCTGTGCCATTTCCTGATGTGATTTGGGAAAAATCTTCTTTGTTACCATAAGAATTGTGTTAAACCTCCCCTATCCAATATCATTGTGAAGATATAGTCAACGTAAGCTTGCACCATTTCCTGATGTGATTAGGGGAAAAATCTTCTATGTCACCATAAGAATTGTGTTAAACCTTTCCCTATCCAATATCATTGTGAAGATATAATCAACGTATGCCTGTGCCATTTCCTGATTTGAAAAATCTTCGTTGTATTGTTTTTGTATATAGTCAACATATGCCTGTGCTATTTCCTGATGTGATTAGGGAAAAATCTTCTGGTCGCCATTTCCTGATGTGATTAGGGAAAAATTTTCTATGTCGCCATAAGAACTTAAATAGGCTGCAAGAACTTCACATTTCAGCTGCATGGACAAGTTACATATGGTGACTTTGATTCGTCTTTTGCCTCAGTATTCTGGCTGAAGCCGGAAGTACTTCGTTGTAATGTTTTTGCTTGCGATGCCAGCAAAGCAGTTTCTGGCCTTCGACGATGACTATTATCGTTGTATGTCGATATGATATCGTGTGTGCAATTGATAAACCTTCCCCTATCCAATATCATTGTGAAGATATAGTCAACGTATGCCTGTGCCATTTCCTGATGTGAATAGTGAAAAATCTTCTACGTCGCCATAAGAATTCTGTTAAACCTTCCCCTATCCAATATCATTGTGAAGACATAATTAACGTTTGCCTGTGCCATTTCCTCCTGTGATTAGGGAAAAATCTTCCACGTCGCCATAAGAACTTAAATAGGCTGCGAGAACTTCTCCATTCAGCTGCATGGACACATTACATACGGTGACTTTGATTCGTCTTTTGCCGCAGTATTCTGGCTGAAGCCGGAAGTACTTTGTTGTAATGTTTTTTCTGGCCAGCTTTCTAGCGATTTCTTCTGATGGTAATCGGACATCCCAGGTAGCAAAACTCCTTCGATAAAAATACTTACCTGGGATGCCTGCAGTTTTAATGACCTCTTCAAATGTCTCTTTTTTGAGTCCTGTCAGTCTTCTGGTCTTTAAGTCTGTTATGACGAATGACAGTCTTAGGTTCAACGGCTTGAACCAGTTCTGGAATCGGTAATATTTCATTCTCATTAAAATATTTCGTGTATTTGTTTACTCAGTCGTTCTCATGGTCCAATGGTGTTTTTTTTTTTTTTTTTTTTTGTAACTGTGATGACCAGGAGACTGACGTTTCCGGTGGTCTTTATGCTGGTTGGATAGAGCTGGCCGATGAACATAAGTCTTCCGGCTTTGAGGAGGGTTCTATTTTGTTGAATATGTCCCGTTGGTGAATTTGTTGTAGGTGTCGATTCCTCCATAGCTGCGTTTTTAAAAGCAACTAGGAGGAAAAATGTCTGGATGTGGTTTTAAGAACGGATATGTCACAAGCAATGCAAAAAAGCCAATGAATGAGAAGATGAAAAAATGGTGGTCGTTTTTATTTAAAAAAAACAAAACAAAAAAAACACAAAAAAAATCGAGTCTAGGTTTGACCCTCCTCAAAAACAAACAACAATAGCAACATTGTTTGAGGGGTCACAAAGTAATATCAACAAAAATATATATGTAACGTTAGCCCCCTCCTCGCCCCCACATATGTTACATCCTCTTCTAACCATTTCACTTCTTGGGCGGTGATCGACTAGTGGCCCTGAGGGGGGTAACGCACATTTTTTGCCACTACAAGAATACGATCGAGGTGGCCGGAGAAAATAGGACAAACGAACAATGCTTGGGGTTAACTCAGAGCAGAAGGAGAGTATGCAACACTACATTCATGTGCAGACTAACGCTAGCATGGGTTACTAGCGAAAATTCCACAAAGCAACTGGAATGCCGACATCTCTTGACTCGATCTTCTTCGCTGGACCCTATCTTCTCTGCTAGTCTCACTGCTTCGGTGTCCGGTGTTGACTGCCCCTGTCCGTGGTTCCACGCCAACTGCTTGTCAGCTCCTTTCTCCAACCAACTCTCATTTGTGTCCCCTTACCACTCCCGGATACGGCGAGATTTCAGGTCCAAAAACCCTTTGTCTGGTTTCGCGCCAAAACAGACAAAGGAATCGTCTGCTTGGCGGGCCACCGATATAGTGTTACATATATTCAACAATAACAATTTTCAACAAGTTTAACTTACTTTTCTGAAGTAGAAAGCTAACAAATCTGAAAAATACAGAAGTATAGTGAGGCACACTTCTCTATGTCAATTAATAGGCTTCTACTTAAAGCCTTCATTCATCAACTCCACAAGCAGAACAGTTCACTTTCAAGAGGGGTGGAAGGTTTCCTACATAACACTAAGTGATGAATAATGTGGATAGTCTATTTTTGTTATGGATTTCTCAGCCAGAAACACTCAAACTTGTAATGCATCATGTATGTAATGTTGGTTGTTGCTTTGTTCCTTTCATATTCTTCTTAGAGACATTGTAAAAGAGTAGATAATTACCACATTACACTTCTCCCTTATGTATATGAAAATGTTAAATCGTCATAAAATTTACAAAAGTTGATTAAGTATCTCTACTTGGTAATCAGCAAATCTTAGAGATGCTCTTCTCTGAGATTTCTTTGTTCTTCCCTTCTAATACATCTGGTGTGAATTCTATGTTGCTAGATCCTAACAGATCATCCCAGCTCTAGGGGCATCAGCAGATTCTGAGCACATACCTCCAGTCATTTTTTTCTGACCAACTCATTCCAATGTATCCCTGACTTGCTCACTCTTTTCATTTCAGGTTCCTAGTACTTCGAGAAAATGGGAGGTACTTGGTCATTTCCTCTTGCTTTGTTCTGTGCCTTGTTTAGCCCCTACACCTTTGTCAAGGTTGTGAGGTTGACCTACTGGCCTGCCAGGCTGATGATGGGTGGGTGAACTACTTCCTTTTTCCTCTACACACTGCATGAATACATTAACACACATGTATCTAATAAATCATTGGTATTAAATCCTGCTTTATTAAAGATTATGTAATCCAGTTTAGTATTAAATCCAAGAAGAGTAAAGTTCTCAATAGGTAAAACCAACAATGGCTAGATGTTTTTTTTTTTCTTGCTAGAGACATTGTCTTAAATGACTTGCGTAAATTATGACACCCCCCCCTTTTTATATAACTAAAAATTAGGGATTAATTACACAAGTATATATCCTATTTAATTCAAAATGTATATAAAAAGAAATAATTCAATGAAAAATTTAATAATTAAAGAATGGGTATGTATTTTCAATACATAGTTTACAGTGGGGAGTTCCTGTGATGTAATGGCTAAAGTACTGGACTGCAGCCTTGATGTGAGTTCCAACTCTCATGTTATGTTCACTTTTGGACTAATACCCTTAGGAAAGGTATAAACCCTCTTATCCCAGCTATAGGTTAAATAGTTTTATTGCTGTTTTTCTACAAGGATGGCTTTGGCATTAAATAACCTATAAAGGTTGACATGCCATTAAACAAAACCATTTAAAATACTTTGGAGGTAAGGATTTAGAGAATGATTCATGTAGAAATTCTTTTGACTTTTTTTTCCTCCCTCTTAGTTTTACTGACAGTTGTTTTATGCTCTTGTAGATTTTTCCTTTTTTTTTTTTTTGGTATTTTCTGCTTGATACATGAGTTTATTTTTTTTTATTTAAATGAAAATTCTATTACTATTGTATTTTGATTCATTGGGACTAATTTCCTTTTTTTTTTCCCTCCTCACATTTTGGTAGCTATTCACTCCAGGCTTCCATAGTTGTTTGTCCAACCTTGCTCTCAAAAGGTATAAGCTTTCCTTCCCGACACACATTGCATCTGTTGCCTGTGACTTTGAGCTCTTGGAAGTGTCTGCCACTGACCCACTTGTTGAGCTAGTAGTCTTTCATTGAACTAGGTGACTTTGTTTTTTGGTCATACTTTTGGAACCTCATATTCCTTGATGGTCATAGGTTTAGCACACTGACCTAGAGAAGACAGCTCTAAGAGCTCAAGTGGACAAGGAGAGTTTGTCTCCTCATAACAAGGTTGGACATGCTAAAATGAACCAAAATACAATGATTCCAACAGTGTGGGTTTTTTTTTTTAAATTTTCTGTAATCAAATGTTTGTTCTGGTTTTATTTTAATTATGATAATGAATACCATAAATGATTAATTTTTCTCCAGTTGTGGATGTTTCCTATATGTTGAATAATTACCTTCTTCATGGTATCTCTTAGATCACTTTTGTGTTGTTTTCTGTCCATGCAGCAGGTTGTATTGGGTTATATGGTACCAGTAGCAAGAAATGATCCCAAACTATTACACTAGGTGACAAAACTTTTTATTTGCTACTCATAGAAGTGATGCTGTTCTAAACTGAGTATGTTACTTCTGAATCTGTACTCAAAATGTCTATAACATGCCAGGCTTTTGAGATATACACATAATTGTATATTGATAGTATATTAGTTGAAAATATCTTTGTTAAAGGTTAATAGTATCTTAGTAAATACAGGTCAACCACTAATCCTGCATCTTTAGGACCAATTGGGTGATAGATTTGTAATTTTAACCCAGCAGCATATCCTACTTTTTAAAATAACTTGTAAATCAATACAAATTGGTTACTAAAGAAAAAAAGAAATATAAAATTAGATTTTAAAAAAAAATTTTTTAAATTTTTTTATATGAAGCATAAGTAAACTCTGTTGACTTAAAGTTCATAATTATCACTTCTAAAGTGAAGAGTTTAAATTTGGAACTGAAGCCATTTATGTGTCTTGATGTAAAGGGCTATCAGGATTGTCATATTCAGAGGGTGAAGGTATAACAATGTTGGGAGGAGTAAGGAAGTCAGAACACCAGAGTTGATTGGTCAAAGGGTTAGGGTTACTATGTTGAGGTTTTAAGGGAGTTCAGGAAGAGATTCCGTCCCAGCAGGACAATGCAACAGTCCACAACTCTATCCTTTTCATGGACCAAGATGGGCATCAAGACAGTTCCTCACCCTCCCTATAGTCCAGACCTTGCTCCCTGTGACTTTTGGTTATTCCTTAAGCTCAGAGGCTGTCGTTATGAGACAATTGAGATGAAAGAGGCTGTGATGAAGGTGATTGACACGCTCACACAAGATGACTTCCATGGGGCCTTCCAGATGTTGTTGGAATGGTACGACAAGTACATTGCAGCCGGAGGAGATTACTTTGAAGGGGACTAGAGTTTCATATGTGTACTATCAATAAAAGTGCCCATATGAAGAAAAATCTGGAAACTTATTTAATGATTCTCGTACATATTTGCTATGCCTATACACATATACTTGTACAAACATGCTCATTCTTGAATATGTGGCCCCTAGCACAAAAGATTAGTGTCATAATTTCAAATTTATCTTATTAATAAAATACTTCTAGTTAGGCAAATAACCAATATGAGGTTATTGTAGTGAATTAAATTTAAAAAAGGGGTGGCAACAATACAGCAAGTAATTTAGTTCTTCCTCTTTATAGTGAAAACAATTAAGGTCCAGAGTGTAATTTAGTGTTCTTTCTCCTAGACTTTGAAACCTTGGTCGGACCTTCGTATGTCTAAATACTCCAAACTTCTTAGAATGGCAAACGCACATAAATATCACCATGAGAACAACAAACACACAGCTGCTACCCTATAGACTTGAATGGCCAAACAAGAAAATTACATGGTGAACGACTTCTCATGTGTAAACCAGTGCAGCAGGAGAAAAAAAATGTTTTCAGTTCAGTGACTTCTACATCCCCAGGTTACCGCGACTCCCTCCTCTCTGTCACTGTGTTTTCTCCTCTTCACCTCTCAAACCAAAAAAAAGGATAAAAATGGTGCCTCCAAGAAGGCTCGTTGCATATGTGTCACAAGACTCTCATGCTCTCACATTTTCCGGTGAGATTCATTCCGAGCCTAAACACAGGTTATGGTTGGTGGTTGGTTATTTCTTCTTTTAAACCCCATTGTGTTTTCTTTTGCTGGTCTTGTTAGCTTGAATGAAGGAAGGGAGGAGAAACAAAGAGATGAGTGAAGCTATTAAGACTCAACTTTATTACTATGGAAGTTTGCAACTAAGTCTTGAAGGGGGAAGACCTCTCTGAGCAATGAAATAGTTGCTTCCTAGCTGAGGTCTTTCTGAGTTTTTTTTTTTTTTTTTTTTTTTTTTTTTGCCAGGAAACCTTTTTTCTGAGCATGTCCAGATTGTTCTTCCTGTCAAAGGCCTCCTGAGATGGTTATTTCTTTTGTATTTATTCCTTGTAAGGAAAAACAAATGTAAACTCACCTTGAGCTTTATTCCACAACAGATATGAGTTAACAGTGATTTGCCATTTATATAAGAAAGCCTCTGTGAGTGAGTCGATATACAGGAGTAGGGGGAGACAACTTTATTTTACTAATTACATTCATATATTTTTATCAAATTTTATTTCATTTTATTTTGTCATCACTTTAATTTATTATTCAACCCTCACAGATGTCTCTTGAATCATGCATATAACTTAGTCCTGATGTGCGAGAAAAATTATGAGCATGGATTTGGAATGAATATATTTAGTTGAAAATATGTACTTTTACTCCAGTAGATAACTGGCTCATTGGCCTAGTGGGTAGAGTGTTCGAAAATGGTCCGGGAGATCTGGGTTCAATCCCAGGTCGCGTCATACCAAAGACTTTAAAAATGGTACTTGAGACCTATTTGCTAAACACTCAAGTGTTAAGGTACGTATCGAGGGTAAAGTGGAGCAATCCAGGGAAAGGAGTGGCACCCTCCCCAACACCTCAGTGTAGTAGCCATTGAAAAGGGAACCTTCTGGTTGCCCTCAACTACGGTCTCCAACTTTACTTACTTTACTCCAGTAGAAAAATCTCTTACTCTTTGTGATATCAAATGCTTGAATAGTTTGCCTTTACAAGGTGAAATGGCTCTTACCTATTATTGCTTTGAGGTAAAGGAAGTAGATTTATGCTTTACTTAAAAGCATTAGTATAACGTGAATGCACTGCAATTTGAACTTAGTTTGTCAATTCCACTCTACTTCTATTTCCCATTGAACAAAATGAGTGAGTTTAAAAGAAAATAATATTTACCCTGCTCTTCTTTAATACAATACACTAGACTTTATTGGCCATGGCAAATGGGTTTTAAAATGGGTTTCACTTTCAGAATATTCCTTGTTGTAAGGAAGAATTGTCTTTTGCCTGTGGATCTCATATACTATTATTTATGGTATTTATTATTTTTTTCATTGTTTTTCTAATCTATGTATGATTGATTTGAAAGATTTTATTTATTTTCAAAATGTTCCCAAGGTGGAATTTTTTTTCTTTTTTTTACACGAGCAATACTAAAAAGAATTTTTTTAAATCTAAAAAAATTTTTTTAAAATTTATTTATTTATTTTTTTATAATTCAATGCATCTCGGGTAGTTCAACAATTTATTGTTCAGAATTTATCTTTATTTTGAAAACATTTACTTGAACAGAGTGTCCCAAAAGTCACTTAAGTTGAAAAAAAAAATGTGCATGGATTTTTGGTAATTTTAATTTTTAAAGTATAGAAACATATATAATGGAAATAATAAATTATCACTAATGAAAATTTCTGCCTTTTATTTAATATTCTAAAAAGAAAAAATTATAAATTCATCTTAAAAGAAGTTTCCTTCTATTTTTAAAATCCCTAGGTGTCTTTTGGGACACTCTATTTTAAAAGTTATCAAAAAATGTGATGCAACAAACTGTTTATCCAAACCAAGTTATTTTTAACTATATAAAAGACATCAAAAATGACAATCTTTATTGAAGAAATTATAAATTTCTCTTTTGTGTTGATTTTAAGTCTTTTGATCACTTCTTGCAAAATCAGTTTTATTTCTGAAATGAAACCAACAAAATGAAGATATTTTTTATCTGAAAAAAAATTGTTTATATCATCAAACTTTTTTGTGGGCTTAGAGATCTTTAAACCTTTTTGGAACACCCTGTCTAATTAAGACTACAATTGTTCTCTTTAATAAAACATTTGAATCAATGACATTTTTTATATATATATAGTTTAAAAAGAAATATAAACCTTTTGTCTTTTGATGGCAAACTAAAAAAAATGATAATTTTATTTTTAATATTAAAATAATTTATTTTTGTAAAAGTCAATCTTATTTTCAAGTCACACACTTACAAAATGTACTAAATATTGTGGGATAGAAGTAATATTTTTTTACTACTTTTTTTCCATTTACCTTGTATTACCTCTTTCCTATAACAATTATATTTGCATACACATTTCATACAGTACAAGTGATGTTCAAAAAGTCCCCCCCCCAGAAAGAGTCAATCAGGAGTGACCTGGAAATGTTGACTCTTTTCAGCTTGTGCTCTGGTGTCAGGATTCTTGGGACCCTTCTTGCAGACAGCTTGCTCATCTCCAAGATTTCAACAAAAATGTTCAGCTATGGCTTTGCTTTCTGGGGGAGGTATAGAATGTTTTTAAACGACCCTCAAATATAACTATTATGAGACAGATGTAGTGTGTATTTATTTGTGTGTTATGATTAATTACTTTTATTTCATCCACTTCATTATTTCTAAATTCAAATATTTCATTGATTCATTTGTTTATTAAAAAGTATATAAATTTTTTTATGTCTTTATTTATTAATTTTTAAAATTTTTATTTAAATCTCCTGTTTGTCATTACACTGCCACTATTTAATTTTTACTAATTAAAGACTGAAATGAGGTGATATTTTTGTTATTTAAATGTAGCATGAAGATGTAGATTTAAGGGAAGTGTAGTCTTACCTAAAAGCTCTCACGTGTGTGTAAGCGTGTACAAAATAAAATTTTTAAAAATTGTGGCGGAACTAAAAAAAATGTGTATTTATGTAAATGATCATTGGTTTTGTACTGATTCATACATCTTTGTAAATAATATTTTTCTTTTATAAAGAAAATTTTAATACATTAAAAAATTATTTTGGTGCTACACATCCCACATTGGTGTCTGTGTGCCACACCTTTTTGTACCCCCGCCGCCATTTTTTCCCTGTTTACCTGGGAATTGCCATTATTGGTAATTAAAATTTTTTTTTTTTGTTGTTATCAACTTTATAATTGTACAGTTTCTGTTTGATAAAGTATTAAAATAAATTACCAAGAATTCATTGTTTACTTCTGTCTTTTTGAATTTTTTTCATTATAACTAGTTATTGGTAAGTCTCTGTTGGAAAATTGGCCTTGATAATTATGCTCTGAAATATTATGCCTAGATTTTCAGAGAAAAAAGCTGAGAATTTTTAAGTGTTTAAACTAACCATATATCTATTATATTAGTTTAATTGACCTATGGGCAAGGGTAAAAATTACCTTGTTCTTATAGCCAGACTCTCTCACAAATTCCATCCAGATATTTCTAAAAGTGATTCTTCAAAGACAACATAGAGCTGAGGTATCTATCGATGCTGGGTAAGTGGTTAAAACTTTGAAGTTGGTTAGAATTGCTACCAATAGTAAGCTGATATGTATTGTTTTCATCAGTTAAGTTATACAAAATTTCCAGTTATATCTAGCTCTGAAAAGTTCAATTTTACTATTGAGACTTTAGAAGGAATAGTACAACAAATGCAGATTTGCCCACATTGTGCCACAAAACCTTTCCACTTATTTTTCCAAATGGCTATGGTTTTGGAGTATAAGTGCTGTCCTTCTACAAGGATGGTGTTGACATTAAATAGTTCATGAATGTTGATATGCCATTAAAGCCTCTTCCCAAAAAGGGTGTCCTAGGTATAATGCTAAACTGCAACTGGTGGTGAGGCTTCACTTCCGTTCAGAGGAGTATAGTTTCAACCCTAACATCCATCCCTATTGACCATTCCTCTTGATGCCATCTTGCAATAAATTTTTGCTAGTCGACCACCGTTGGTGTGTATTGTGTAGGAGTCCACAGGAGAAAGTCACTTCAATTTTGGAATTAAATAACCCATAAGAGTTGATGTCATTAAACAAATCAACCAAACTATTTTTAAAAAATTGTAAAAATTTCAGTTTTGTAGATTAATATAATATAAAAAAACTTGACAAGGAATCTTATTCATTTCAATAATTTTCAAAATGTGGATTCTTAATTAAGCCATGGCCATTGGCCTAATGAGTAGAGTTCGCCAATGGTCCGGGAGACTGGGGTTCAATCTCAGGTTGAGTCATACCAAAGACTCAAAAGATGGTACTTGATGCCGCCTTGCTAAGCACTCAGCACTATAAAGTGAGGATCAAGGGTAAAGTGGAGCAATCCTGGGAATGGAGTAGCGCTTTCCTAGACCTTGGTGTAGTAGCTATTGAAAAGGGAGCCTTCGGGTCACTTTCGACTAAGGTCGGCAACAACTTACTTTAGTAATACAAATACTGAAGTTTAGAAATATGATTAATTACATCTCGTAGAAACATTTATTTATTAGACACTCCCCCAAATTCCTTTCCTCTTGGAAGAACAATCATTTTAACATCAAAACATTCAACTAAGTCTAATATGCATACCAAATTTGATTACTTTATATTAACTTCTTTTTGATTATTAATTACAAAGACATGGTTCTCTCACCTAAGGAGATACATTAACATTTCAACATGCATATAAATAAAGCCTGGACTGGTGTTGACAAGTTAACGACCATATAGAAATCTGATAAAATAAAATGTGAATTCTTTTGAGCTGTAATCGTATCAGTACTACTGTATGGTTAAACCACTTGTACTTAAATGAAACCTCTAGAAAAAAAGCTAAATGGGAACTACAAAATGATTTTGTGAGCTGCATATGGTTTTCCTTAAATAGCAGTACCCTATAAAACAGCATCTATACGGCTACTTACCTCTCATCAAAGAAACCATCCAAATTAAACAAGGAAGACATGCTGGGGTCTGTTGGTAAAGAATGGATGAACTCATAAGTGACGTTCTCCAGTAGACTTCTACTCATGGACGCACCAGTATTGGCTGACAGGTAAAAACGTAGATTTATCAGCTCTATACGGACACTGGATGCCATCCAGAGGACTTACTAAAAATGAATCCGTACTGGTTGCTGCTGCTGATATTAAACTCTTCCTAATTAAGATATTTGCTTGATGTTATTTCTTTTACTGGGCCACTGGCTTAATGATTAGAGTGTTCGCCAATGGTCTGGGAGACCGGGATTCAGTTCTGGGTCGAGTAATACCAAAGACTCAAAAAATGTCACTTGATACCACCTTGCTTAACATGCAGCATTATAAGGTAAAGATCAAGGGTAAAGTGGAATAATCCAGTGAATGGAGTAGCGCCCTTTCCTACACTTCGGTGTGGTAGCTATTGAAATGGGAGCCTTCGGTTCACCCTCGACTAAGGTCGCAAACTTTAGTTTTTTCTCTTCTATGAAAACAAAAACAACTGGATTAAAGCAGAAAATCCTCTGTTGTTTTGTAAAAAGTTTGAGTAATCGACGTTTTAGCTGAGGCCATTGTTTGTGAGTCATAAACTGACTTTTCTGGACTTGCTTATGAAATCTATGGAAAATCTTGGTAATAAGTATTTACCCAACCCCTCCGCCACGTGCAGGATGTGACACAAGCAAAATTTCAGCGTACAGGCTGCCATACTGTTTACCCATATCTGAAGTTGGATTCATACCTTTTCCAATGGTATTAGCGCTATGTTAAACGCAAAGAGCCTCGTCTAGGGATTGAACACGAGCTGTTTCCATTTCCTACGGGGATAACCGTTCCTCTACGAGCACCTGCTTATAGGTATTTGAATAAGCACACCATCTTATTTTCTGAAAATGTAATGCCCATTAAGGATTTTAAGTAGCGGGTGGGATCCAAATTCACTTTTAAAGCCAACAGTGACGTGTTGTCTGAGTCTCAAGTGGATATAGACTTATTTTGGTCAGCAAGCCAGTCTGGGACCTATGTAAACACTTGAAGTTAATTTTTATGAGTCGGTCAAAAAGGTATCTTATCCTTTTTGTGGAGAAATTGAAGTTATCCATAAAAACAGATCTATGCAGTTATATCTGATAATTATTCCAAAGGAAGTAATTTTCCCCATAAACAGAGTTCATAGAGAAAAGTAAAGATAAGTCAATGAAGACCTTTTTAAGGCTTTTGATTCTTTAGTTAAAAGTTTTTTGTGTGGTTTCGAAAGAGGGAGATTGGTTAGCTAGATCAAATAGCGTCCAAAAGGGAGTAGTAACAGCTTGATTATTGGGAGGTAGCAGTGAGAATAGTAGGTGGTAGCTACGAGTGAAAGTCAGAAATGCTGAAGAAGGAAAGTTGGGGTTGATGGGTAGGTTAGCCTTCTTACTGTCATTAAGGGGTTGGACCACTGTCCCAAATTGGAAAATCTCAGTTGAAATAAAGGAATAGTTAATGTTTCTATGCCAACCGAAGCCTACCCAATTCCGGGGGGAAAAACTTTTAAAACTAGGGATTTGGTGGGGGTTGCAAAGGAGATCAGTCAGAACAGGTGAAAGGCCGCACAGACCAGCTGATTTCAGCCTAGTCCAAGTCTTCCGGACGAAGAGAGTCATAACTTAGATGGAATTGAATTTGAACCCCTGATTGTGTTCCAACCGAAAACCACTAATTAGATTTTCATCACTCCCACAGTTTTAAATAAGAATAACATCTGTATTTTTGTTTTCTTTCCTGTTATATAAATGATTTTGTTGAAGTTGGTAAGAGTTGTTGTCTCATATAACCGTGAATCCGCCGTTAGCCGTAGTGTATCGATTCTTGCAGGAGATTTCTGGTCGTTTGAGATCAGACTCAACGTGGTCATTCGACCGGACTTTTGACAACTGTCGAGGTCACCACAATCCATGGTTGATGGAAGAAATCTGATATTGATGGCCGTCACCGGATATTCAGTGAACCCTCTAGTTCATCGGTGAAGTCTTGCAAAAAGTAAACCGTTCTATTTAAGTCAGGTTCTACCACTCTGGGCCAAGATGGACCTTAGAGTAATGGTAATGAAGGGGTACTCCACATTCCCTCAAGACTGGAGCCTCATCATCAGATGCAGTTTAATGTCATACCCAGGACTCCCAAATATTTAGTATTCAGAATCTCAAAAATGTCTTCATACACCTTGTTAATTCCAATGAAATAAAAGAAATACTTATCTAAGTTTAAAAAATATTTTTCTAAATATGACACTAGTTAGTATTAGTTATCTTTCAAGTTTCTCTAAAAAGCATTTTTATAATTATTAATTTTTCCCTCATTTTGTCTTTTTTTTGTTTAACCGTTATCGTTTTCTATGACTTTGATACTAGGCCAATGGTCCGGGAGACCGAGGTTCAATTCCAGGTCGAGTCATACCAAAGACTTAAAAAATGGTACTTGATGCCGCCTTGCTAAGCACTCAATACTATAAGGTGAGGATCAAGGGTAAAGTCGAGCAATCCTGGGAATGGAGTAGCGCCCTCTCCTACACCTCTGTGTAGTAACTATTGAAAAGGGAGCCTTCGGGTCACCCTCGACTAAGGTCGCCAACTTTACTTATTATGACTGTTAAGTCAGCGTGGTGATGTAGACATTTGGCAGACAAGTTTCATTTAATATAAATGCAGATACATTTGCACTTGACTATATTGTCCTGAATTCTAATGGGGAGGTGTTTGGTCATTAATTTAACAATTTATTTACTTTTGTTTATCTTAGGTAGTTTCATTCACTGATTCATTCATACTTAATAAATACATTTACACAGTCCCTTGCAACCGATTTACACTAAAATACCTCATGTTCTCTATGGGCTGCCCTACCTAAACCTTAATAAACAATGGATAACAAGTGATATTTACAATGATAAGAAAGTGGACTGGGAAAACTAAAAGAAAATAAAAACTAAATAAAACCGTGGGTAATTTGGCTGCTCACTTATACCTGAAAACAAGTCGGTACTTGGGGAGTGGGGGGGGGCTAAACCTGAAGACAAGCTGGTATAAAGTTAATTTTCGGTTAAAACAGGCGTTAGGAAAGTTTGTATTTTGAGATTGTTGAGAGTTAAATTTCTGGAGTTTTACTGAGCGTACTTTTTCTAATTTAGCATTTTAGGGGGTCTGACATTTTCCTTAGAAAACCTTTTGTCACTTCTTCGCTACTTCTTCATCTCGATACTTTATTTCTTTCTTAAGGGTTATTGGTCAGAAATAAAGAAGCTTCTGGAAATATAAGTATTACGTTTGTTGGTTGAGCTTTCGTTGCCTAACCTCAGCAAGTTGTTGTCATAAGAGGCTGTCAAAGGAAGGGTAATAGATGTGAGAATCTCGCAAGAAGCTTATTTTCAATCCATGCTGTCTATTCAATACCCGTGTTTTTTTGTTTTTTTTACAAAATGAAATATAATAAAAACGCCAGAAATACGAAAAAACGATAGAAATAAGATGAAAGAAATCAAAGTGTGCCAACAGCACGATTTCCTTTGATTTTTGCCATCCGTCCCTATTGGCTATTGCACTTGGTAACCTCTCTAGATAGCACTGAGTGTCTGCACAGAGCTGATGAATGTAAGTTTTTGATGGTCAGCCAACAGTGGTTTGACTATGTATAGGAATCCATAGGAGAACGTCACTTGAGTTGGTCCATTCTTCACTAACAGTACCCAGCATGGACTTGCTTGTCTTCCAAGGATAGTTTCTGAGAAAAGAGGTAAGTTGCCGTAAACTGCTGTTTTGAAGTGTTGTATGCGAGTCAAAAATTAACTGAAAATTTTCTTTTCTCCTGCCCAGTCGGCTGAGGCTGTAGAAACGCCGACTGTATCTTTGCTGTGGGTTGGTTGGTTTGTTGGGTTTTATGGCATATCAACCTTTGTTGGTTATTTAACGCCAAATCCATTTTTATGTGAATAATCAGTTCCATTTTAAACAATTCAGTTTAGCATGAGTACACAGTTTAATTGTCAAAAACATTTCTATTTCAAACTATTCAAGCAGTTATATATATCAATTCAGTTTATCGTAAGTACAGTTTCAATGTTAAAAACAGTTCAATTTCAAACAATTCAGTTTAGCATAAGTACGCAGTTTAGATGTAAGTACAGTTTAATTGTGAAAAATATTTCTATTTCTAGCTATTCAATTTAGTCAAGCAGTTCTAATTCGGATAATTCAGTTTTGTATAAGTACAGATTTTGTTTACACACAGTTAATTGTCAAAACAGTTCTATGTTAAACAATTCAGTTTAGTATAAATACAGTTTCAATGTAAAAAAACAGTTCTATTTTAAATAATTCAGTTTAGCATAAGCATGCAGTTTAAATGTAAGTACGGTTTGATTGTCAAAAATATTTCTATTTCAAGCTATTTAGTTTAATCAAATAATTCAGTTTAACATAAGTATGCCGTTAGTTCTATTTAACCCATAGATGGGGCCCTATCAGGTGCTACTACGCCAGGCCAGAGTGGACCTTGGAGCGATGGCAATAAAGGGGTACTCCGCATTCCCCAAAGCTCCAGCATTGCTGGAACCTCACCATCAGATTGTTTAGTGTCATATTTAGGACACTCGTTGGGGGGGGTCTTACCCCTCTGCAGAGAAACAGTCGGTGTATTCTACAGCCCCAGCCGACTGGGCTTTGCTGTGGGGTAAGGCGCCCTATCCAAACGAGCATCCTGGATATGGCAGTAAATCACCAGTACCAGTTTATTGCCATTACTCCTAGGTCCACTCTGACTCGGAGTGGTAGTACACGTTTGGGTCCCATCTGTGGGTCAGATTGTACTGTTTAACCATTTAACTGTGTGTCAACAAATGAGTGATGTTAAATTGAATTATTAGTGTTAGATAGCAATACCTGAAACCATTGAACTGTGCTAACAAATGAGCTCTGGCACTTAAAAAAAATAATGCTAACTACAAACTATTCGCTTACAGATCATATAACAAGATTTGGCATTAAATAACCCATAAAGGTTAATATACTATAAAACAAAACCAAAATAAACTATGAGCAAATTGAACTATTAATGTTCGATAAGCATTACTTGAAATCATTTAACTGCGTGCAATGAAATTAGCCCTGGCTTGTTTTAAAATGGTGTTACCAACAAACTTTGCATTTATAAAACACACGCACAGAGGATTTGGGATTAAATAACCTACAAGGGCTGATATGCCATTAAATACAACCAACCTACCCACTCTTTAGCTCTTTTTATTAAATTCTTAAAAGCAATGATTAAATTCTGAATTTAGCCACGAAAAATTTACGATAAATACGATGAATTTACTGGCAATGAATCTATCAGACACAGGTGACGTAAGAGAACTTACTCTTTATTTCTGATAAACGCAATCCCCGTTGTTATAGATTGATACCCAGGTGAATTGCAATAAATAAATTAAAAAAAGGGCAATTTAAAATGAAAACAATAGTTAAAAATGATGATTGAAATTTTTTTTTCTTTTTCAAAGTTTGGATATGTACATAAAAATTGTTTTGTATACAACGTAAAAAGAATTAATGAATAAAGGAAGTGCTATTCGTTTACAATCATCCTCAGTGTTGGTTTTTAATGTCTGTCGACACAGTTTTTTTTTTAAATTGAAAAAAAAAACTATTGATGTATTTCGGCTTTTCTAAGTTTCTTTGTTCTCTCTATTAAATCGTTCTCTTGCAAATTATGCCTGTTCTCTGAAATGAATCCGAAGAAAAATAGATTAATATTCTTGTTAATGTCTCTTACATAGATTTGTTAGATTATCGTCTGTGTTATGCATAGTACTTTCTACTATTTTTGTTAAAAAAAAAAAAGAAAAAAAAAAAGAAAACTAAACAAAACACACATTTGTTTGTAACCATAAAAATACTAATTAAAACTTATCTCTAAAGCCCTCGATAAAACAACTCATATATTTGCAAATAAAACCAATGAAGAAACACCCTTACCTCTTAATTCCTACCGCTCGACCTTAGTGATACTTTAAATATTACCAAAGCTGAACTATAGGAACTTATTTGTGACAATTTCGAATCTTGTTAAATAAATAAAAAATAGATGGCAGAAGTTACAATTTCATAAGTTACCTATTAAAATTAAACGAACAATTCCAAGCACATATACACACACTATTTACCTCCCTTTATATATATATGCTTGTGAATATTTGAACTAAAAGATATACAAAAATATTATTCACATATACAGTATTTTTTTTCTTTTTACCACTAGTTTATATTATTTTACGAAACCACAAGCACCGTTCCATTACTCTTTAATAGAATCAGACGGGGTATTTTTGACCTCTCACCCTCGTCTATTTCAACAGCCCGATTGTGGGAGAAGCCACAAAGCCTCTGTATCCAATTTCTATCGAGAGAATATAGGCTAACCAGCCCCTTGATTTTGCCTCTTTATACATTAATTTTTTCTCGTATGCCTCGTGACGTTCAACAATAATTAATTTTTTTATATCATCACATTATGAGATCGGATGTAAAGCTGATTATCAATATTTTGGAGGAAACGAATCTTCGTTTGAGGTCGACCTGCATTTTCCAGTCTCTAGTTTGAGCCATCAAATGTATTTCCCCACCTTTCGGGATATTTCTTGGAATTTGGCTAGCGGGAATGAAAGCAATTTTGTTATTAAGATTTGATGATAGTATGGCACAATAATGTGGATTCATATGTGTATATATATATATATATATGGATGTGAGTGTGTGGGTTACTGTGTTTTGGATGGCCGCCGGAGTCAGATTCTTATCTTCAGCATCATTGAGCTGTTGCATCAGATTGTCTGGAATTTCTCCCTTTGTCTATTTTGGCACGAAGACCACACAAAGCTGGACCTGCGTGAACCCGCGCAACCGGAAGTAGAGGGCAGCAAGGACCAGTCGAGGCTTGGACGCCTAGACTCGCAGTCAAGCCCTGGACGCAGGGCCGGATAGTCGAGTCTAAGACATAGAACCAAAGAGACCAGCAGTCTAAGAGTCTAGTAGTTGAGCAGTGAAGACAATGACCAGAGATGACCCAGCATTTTCGGTAGCTGTGTAGGATTTTCGCTAAGTTCTTGCGATAATCACACATATACACACAGAGTGCCCCCCCCCATATGTACCAGGCCTCACCGTCTTACATTTTGCTGTCTTCAAATCCGTGTTTTGTCTTCCTTCTTCCTTCTGATTTTTGTTGGTTTTTATTTTTCATTTTTTTTTTGTTCAACTTGTGAAATGCCTACTCAGTCAGGTGTGAGAAGAAATAATGGGGTTCTCACGAGACGGACGAACGATCAACGGCCAACCAACCCCGCCGTGTAGGTATTGCCACAATAGCGTGGAGGAATTTTATGGTAATTCTCTTTTTTGCTTATACATTTGGTATTTCGCGCAGGACTTGAATATACCTCCAACTATATCTACCTTGTGTTAGACTTGTTTTACGACCTACAAGGTTATGTTTTAGCGTGCCAATTTTTTTTTGCCCAAAGGACTGGTTGTGTCTTCGCCATACAATTAGGTTATATTCTGTGAGGATGGAAGGACGTCAATGTAGCTTTGATAAGAAAAATATTTCTTCCATTTCCGAAATGTTCCTCCATGCAAGTCTTTTGCTTCCTGTGCTTTTCCGATTGGCTTTGTCTTCTGAGACTTTTTTTGCCAGCCGTGTTGATTCTTCTTAGCGTCGAATTTCCAATACCACCCACTTCCTTTTCTGGAAAGATATTGCATTTTTCTATGTAGGACCATTTATTCGGAAACCGAATATACATTTTTCTTGTTCCTGGCTCACTATATCCCAATGTTTGATGGCAGATTACGTCTTTTGTACATCTATATCTGGGGTCCATTTTCTTCGTGTTTTCAGTTAGTGTCATTGTTCGAATCGCATCATCTTGGGACTCACTAAGACTTATTTTGAGTCTGGCCTTAGCTCATTTAAACTCCATGCTAAGGCTTAACATAGGCAATTTTTCAACGCTGTTCCCATATAATGTGATATTACTTATACATCAGAGAAGACCTAACCATTTTCTGAAATAAGCACTAATTATTTTTTCTAGTTTCTCTATTTTATTGACACTTATATCGTATAGTCTGTGTCGATGACATCGACACACGGCTAACGAAGGCATAGACAGCTATCGATAGGCTTTCGATCATATGGAAATCAGACCTGACCGATAAAATGAAACGCAGTTTCTTCCAGGCAGCGGTCGTGTTCATACTGCTATATGGATGCACTACTTGGACGCTAACTAAACGGCTGGAGAAGAAGCTAGACGGCAATTACACAAGAATGTTGCGAGTAATATTGAACAAGTCCTGGCGGCAACACCCCACAAGGCACCAACTATACGGCCACCTGCCTCCCATCACGAAAACTATCCAAGTTAAACGAACCAGACATACAGGACACTGCTGGAGAAGCAAGGACGAGCTCATAAGTGATGTACTCCTATGGACCCCCGCATATGGACAAGCAAAAGTAGGGCGACCAGCTGGAACATACACACAGCAGCTATCTGAGGATACGGGATGTAGCCCTGAAGGCCTGCCAGAGGTGATGAATGATAGGGAGAAGTGGCGAGAGAGGGTCAGGGATATCCGGCACGACATGATGATGATGATGATATCGTACAGTGTTACAGGCCATATCATTCGAGGAATTAATCTAAAATGCATTTGCCCAGTCAGCTGGGGCTGTAGAATGCACTGACTGTAAGACCCCCCCCCACAAACAAGTGTCCTGGATATGACACTAAACAATCTGATGGTGAGGTTCCAGCAGTGCTCGAGCTTTGGGGAATGCAGAGTACCCCTTCATTGCCATTGCTCCCAGGTCCACTCTGTCACGGAGTGGTAGCACCTGATAGGGCCCTATCTATGGGTTAAATAGAACTAACAGCATACTTTATGCTAAAATGAATTGTTTTGAGTAAACCGAATAGCTTGAAATAGAAATGTTTTTGACAATTAAACCGTACTTACATTTAAACTACGTGATTATGCTTAACTGAATTATTTGAAATAGAACTGTTTTTGACATTAAAACTGTATTTACAATTAACTGAATTGTTGCATATAACTGCTTGAATAGTTTGAAATAGAAATGTTTTTGACAAACTGTGTACTTATGCTTGTTTTAAATAGAACAGATTATTCACATGAAAATGGATTTGACGTTAAATAACCTACAAAGGTTGATATGCCATAAAACCCAACAAACCAAACCAAACCAACCAAAATGCATGCATTATGACTTTAATATGCCCTGTCATAAGGTTTTATCTATTTCGGTAAAATCGATCAAACTTTATTATCATGCGATAAATTCCCTCATGTTAATGATTTGTTCTGCATCATTTAGGCGTTCGTTGTACCAACGTCCTAAACTCATGACTGAGTGTTCTACTAATGTTGGAATAGTTACATTTGCATAATGGTTAGAGTGTTCGCCAATGGTCCGGGAGACTGGGGTTCAATCCCAAATCGAGTCATACCAAAGACACAAAAAAATGGTACTTGATGCTCCCTTGCTCAACACTAAGAATTATAAGGTAAGGATCAAGGGTAAAGTGGTGCAATCCTGGGAAAGGAGTAGCGCCTTCCCCTACACCTTGGTGTAGTAGCTATCGAAAAGGGAGCCTTCGGGTCACCCTCGACTACGGTCGCCAACTTTACTTAGTTATAAGTAACTAGTTTTCCTTTATTTATATGAGAGGCTCCTGCATTTATTGGGAGTTACATTTCATTCCCGCCTATAATAGATTATTAATATTTTCAAATATTCTCTTAGTACAAGTATGGCTCGGTATAATCGGAGTCATTTCATTCTTCTCCTACTTTTCAATTGGAAGCTTACATGATTATTTCCATTACCGTTGTAAAAGCTAACGGTGAAATAGTACAGCCCGCCATTATACCCTTTTCCAGTTTTTGGTATAATGTTGTATAATTCTATGTTTAATGCAGAAGAGTAAATCGTTAAAATAATATTTTACCAAAGTTGGTAATTGCTTGGGGAATATGGAAAAATTCAAAAGCCATCCAAAACAATGAATGTGGAACTGAACCAAATGCGTTCGCTGAATCTAAGAAAACCACGTGTAACTATTTTTCCCTTATTGCTATCTGAATTTGAGATCATATTATACTTGAGTGTTCAAAACATCCAATTTGTTTGTTTGGTTTTTATGGCTTTCTGGGTTATTTAATGTCAAATTCATTTTTATATAAATGAACAGTTCTATTTCAAACAACTCAGTTTAGCATAAGTACACGGTTTAATTGTCAAAAATATTTCAATTTCAAGCTCTTCAATTTAGTCAAACAATTCTAATTCAAACATTCCAGTTTAGTTCTTGTTTACACGCAGTCAAATTTCAAAACAGTTCCATTTAGAACAATTTCATTTATCATATGTATGCAGTTTAGATATCAAAACAGTTCTGTTTCAAGAAATTCAGTTTAGCATAAGTACGCAGTTTAGTTCTATTTGATCCATACATAGGACTCTATCAGATGCTACCACTCGGGGTCAGAGTGAACCTGGGAGCGATGGCAATGAAGGGTTCATCCTTATTCTCCAAAGCTACTGCATTACTGGAACTTTACCATTAAGTTGTTTAGTGTCATATCAGGACACTCGTTGGAGGGGGGAGTCTTACCCCTTTGCAGAGAAGCAGTCGATGTATTCTACAGTCCAAGCCGACTGGGTAATAACCATCAGGAGAATCCTGTTATTTCTGTATAGAAGTATCTATCAAGTTATTTTGTTTTGAATAAGCAGTCAATCTTTTGGCGAGGATACTAAGGAAAATATTACCTTCTACATTTAGGAGATTAATTTGACGAAATGGGTCCGTTGTAATTGAATCTTTTTTGCTTTGGAATCAATATTCTTCTGGCTTTTCTCTATGCTTTGAACCTGTCCTTTCTTCCAGACAATTTCATGAGTTTTCATGAAAACTTCATGGTAACCAGAGGCTGAAGCTGACCTTGCTTTCTTTACAACTACCCCAATTTTGTTTCACCTTGGAGGCCTGTTATTGAATAGATGTGAAGGTTGTTGAGTGGAGGTATATCCAGTGATATTTCCTTTTTATCCTTTCTTTGGTCACCCGATAATGTCCTTTTTAGATGACCTTCAAGCTTAGTTTTAGGCAAATTAAATGAACAGCTTTTTTCTTTTGCAAAGAGATTTTTTTCTAAAAAAAGTTTTTTTTTGATATTTCTTTTTTTTTTCCTGCCCATTCTAAGATTTTATGCTCAACGCAGTTTTCCTAATCCCTCTTTTAAGTCAGTTTGTTGGAAATTGATTTTCTAATTCTCCTCATTCTAAGATTTCCTTCACCTCTTTTTCAGTGTTATATAACGTGTGCGGCGATAGAGGAACTTGGAGAGAAGGGTTTTGTACCAAACTTAATACCAGAAGGCCGACTTAGGCTCAGAGGACGTAGGGTCATGAAGTGAAGACTTAAAGTACGGAGATGAAAAAATCAATCTCAAACTTGACAAGTTGTCGAAGATGATCTACGGTGTTGCACTAAGTGACATGTTAAGCACTTGAAAGACAAACCTCTGAGAAGATTGAAAGTCTCGAAAAATGACGTCATAAGCGAGTCGAAATTGGGACACTTTTCTCCAACACATCTGGTGAATAGGTATATTGATTTTTGCTCTTAGGGGTTTTCACGTGAAGTCCATAAAACGTGAAAAAAAAAAGAAAAAGATTATTTTTCTAAAAGAAAAAAGAGTTGCATTTCTTCTTTAATTGAACTGAAGCGAATAAACAGTTGAAGCTTCTTCGCCCAGTAGAGGAAGCACACCGTTGACTTACTTTTAAATTCGTCTGCCATTCTTCACATCCATGCTGCATCCCATGGTTTCCCCATGAATCACGCAAGGATACAGCATGATATTTCAATTAATCCTAGAAGCAACACCCTACAAAACAGTTATGCGGCAACTTATCTATCATCTCATAAAGCATCCAAGTAAGATGAGCAAGACACGCTGAGCACTGCTGGAAAAGTAAAGTCGAACTCAAAAGCGATATTATCCTTTGAACTTCTATAAATGCACACACCAGAGTTGGCCGACTTGCAAAAACTTCATCAGCTCTGTTCGGGACCTGGATTCCGTCGAGAGGACTTGCCAAGAGTGATGGTCGATAGGGACGGAGAGAGAGAGAGAGAGTCAAGGGAATCTATGCCATCAGCACGACTTGATGATGATGATTCTCACAATGTGATGGAAAGCGGTCAAAGTCTCGTGGTATGGTGAGGTATAGTTGAGACTTTCTGGGCCAGTGATAGTAATGCTTCAGTCTCGAAATCATGCTTGATCCTAGGATATTTTCCCCCGGGGTATTTGCCCGAAAGTGAACGTAATAGCGCGACTGGAGTATGAACTCGCTTACTACAATTCCGCAGTCCATCGCTTTAACCATTACACCACGAGGACACCCCCTTCCTGTTGGCTCTGAAACTTTAAAATTTTGAATTTCAAAATTTAAATGAAAACATTTACCGCTGAGCAACTTATATAATAAAGGGATAATGTCTAGATAGACAGCAGTGTAGACGAATCAATTTTCGATACTTTTTAATCAACAGTATCAATACCTTTTTGTTCTGCAGTTTTTAGTGAAACACGGGACACATGCTTAACGTAACGATAATCCTCCAAAGGAAATGGATTCGGTGACTAGAGTTAAAATATCCTGGATGAGGCTATTTGCATTTCACACCCCTTGGAGAAGGTATGAATCCATCTGTTCTTCTCCCAGCTATAGGTAAATAGATCAAATTGGATTCTTTAGCTATTGTTAGGCAACCAGTCTAGGAGAAAGAAAACTCTGAATTCAAACCAGCTATACTTCACCTAAAAAATTGACCTTGTATCGCATTCTGCACCCCTGGCTGTGGGTTTGGGTAAATAAAAACAGAATTATGCAAATTTAGTATCTTCTCTATTCACTAGACCTTCAAATCCGAGGAACATTTTCTTGTTTCCTAAAATGAAAATTTATTTCAAGAGTGAGAAATTTAAGCATGTAGAAAATATCAAATGAAAGACGACGACGCAGCTTCACACCATATCAAAACAGGAGTTTTAGAGGGACTTTGACCAGTGGAAAAATCGCTGGAATAATTGTTGAATGCAAGGTGAGTTATTTTGAGGAAAATGATTCGTTCATTATTTGTTTCTGTTTTGGTAAATATGTACAGTTTTAGTTATAATCCTTTTTTTAAACACACCTCGTATAATATATGAAATAAATATGTTAATAACACATCTATATCCCCGACAAAGAAAAAAGTCACTGGCAGAAATTGCATGTTTAATACGTTTTGATCAAAACTTACAGCCAGACTTAGTGACATAATTTTAATGATCGTTACGTGGTGAACAGATCAAATTCGGGTTTTCTGTCCGCAAATAGTTTTGATGAAACGTTAGATGTAAGCAAGACAGAGTCGCTAGAACAAAATGATATCAAATGCAGACTAAGCCATATAAAAAGGTTTTTATTCGACTTCCCGCGAGACCAAAATGCCGGTTTAATGTGGGGTACTCGATAATGTGGGGTACTCGATAATGTGGGGTACTCGATAGCCGGTTTAATGTGGGGTACTCGATAGAAAGCAAGCCTCTCGCGAGACTGTTTAAAAATTGCTTAGATTCCATCAGCATCCCCACCACGCCCTTCAGAGGCGCCTCAGGCACCGGGCAATAAACCTCCTCGCCTTTTCCTTTTTTTAGCGGAGAGGACAGATGCTGCCTGGTGTGTGTGGTGGGGATGGGGAAGCTACCTGGAAATTAGCTGATTATTTTTATGTGACTTCCGACGAAAAGGCAGGAGAAGTCATTTTATAAGCGATATGCATGTTAAGCATAAATAAATAAATAAATAAAATTTAACACAAAATATTTTATGAATATCAGTGACCCTATGTAATACCAATAGGTGCTACTGGTATATACACTATCTACCCGAGAATAAACCTAGCCCTTATCTTGATTATGCGAGGGTTAGTACTGCCTGAGGGTGATGACTTCTAGAACTGATCTATTGATTATTCTGTGTGCCTCCCGAGCTGAAAAGTCGTGTCATATAGAAACAAGTTATAGAAAATTTATTTTCATACTTTTTTTTTATTAAAATTAATTTTCGTACCTCTTTATTAAACAAAGTTCTTTCGTGACAAATTAGAAAAAAAAGCAAAGACAATGAAAAATCTCAAAACAGTTTTGTGCTTTTCTGTCTGTATCATGGTCCTGTTTTTTTTTAACCATCATATTCTTTATTTCTTTGTTGTGTTAAAGTATTCCTGTCTAATATTAATAATTTACTCACAGTTATATGGTCTTCAGTGTTACTATGTAATACTGATAATTATAAGTATTTAAAGCAATTACTGGGTTTCAAGTAACAACAATCTGTACTACAACTACTACTACTACTAATAATAATCATTATCATCATATGTAGACAGTAATAGGTTCAAGTAACTATTCTTAATATAAACAAATAAATATATATAATATAAATTGAGTTACTCTTCTTAATATAAATAATTTGCACACAATTACATGGTTTTAAGTATTTTAAGCAATAAGTATATGTACTGCCGAAGGTTTTAAATATTCCTATCTAATATTAATAATTTGCATGCAGTTCGCCAATGGCCCGGGAGACCTGGGTTCAATCTCAGGTCGAGTCATACCAAAGACTAAAAAAATGGTACTTGATGCTGCCTTGCCAGCATTATAAGGTAAGGATCAAGGGTAAAGTGGAGCAATCCAGGGAAAGGAGCAGCGCCCTCCCCTACACCATGGTGTAGTAGCTATCGAAAAGGGAGCCTTCTGGTCGCCGACTTTACTTTACTTTTGCTTAAAATATATCAAGCAACTGTGTGATTTCAAGTAACTAATAAGAATTCTTTGTAAACAATCATAGGTTCAAGTAACCATTTTCAATACAAATATTTTTCTCACACTTATGTGTTTTCAAGTATTCCTCTCTAATTCTGATAATTTTCGGAAAGACCTATTTGACCCATAGATGAGAACCACAGCAACAAAATGGTGCTTCCTACCTTCACAACTCCTCTTACCCCTCTGCAGAGAAGCAGTCGCTGTATTCTACAGTTCCAGCCGACTGGGAAAATATCGACTATGAAAAAAAGTGTCAAAGTAGAAATCGTATATCTTTTTTATTTTGTCTCAATCGAATTGAAGGCGACAACGTACAAGTCTTTACACACACTGTCTATTTGGGTCACGTGGGTATGGTTAACATATAGCTTTTAATCAAAATTCACGAGATGATGGGAATTTGTTTCGGTAAAGTTTTGCTTCAAAGGTTTATAAAAAAATATTGGTCCATATATATATATTTTTTTTTACAAATTTTCGCCTCAAAATCTTTGTTAGATCAGTTTCTTTAAAATATTCACAGGAGCAATATTACTTTTATTTCTTATTACGTGAAAATAAAATTATAACACACACACAAAAAAAAAAAAAAAAAAACGAGCCAAGAAAATTAATAATAATAATATTGAAAAATTGATAATATGCAACGTAACAGCAAGTGTAGGTTTTGCAGTTACAGATTAAACATTTAATCAAATAATAAGCAAATACTGCAAACTGGCATGAAAGGAACACAAGAGTAGGCATGACTGGGTAGGACAGTTGATATACTGGGAATTGTGCAAGAGATTAAAATTTGACCATGTTGACAAAGGGTATTAGCCCAAATCAGAATCTGTCATTGAAAATGAGATGCATAAAATTCTCTGGGACTTTGAAATACAAATAGATCACCTAATTCCGGCCAGAAGATCAGACCTAGTGTTCATTAACAAAAAAAAAAAAAAACAAAAAAAAAAAAATTACTATCTTGTGGATTTTACCGTCCCAGCGGTAAATTAGTACAAATGAGTACAAATTAAAAAAACAACAAAAAAAACCCAAAAACAAATGAGTACAAATTAAAAAAACAAAAAAAAACAAAAACAAAAAAACGAAAAGACAGGCAAATACTTGGATCTTGTCAGAGAATCGAAAAAGCAGTGGAACATAAAGTTGACAGTGATACCAATTGTAGATGAAGCCCTTGGAATAATTACCAAAGGCCTGGAAAAGAGACTGGATGAACCGAAGATCAGAGGAAGAATCGAGACCATCCAGACTAAAGCATGCTAAAATCGGCTAGAATACTCAGAAGTGTCCTGGAGAGGTAAGGAGACTGGCTGTCACTCAGACTTCAGTAAAAAAAACCCAAAAACATTAGTTAAAACTGATGTGAAAAACCTCATCGTAAGAAGGAAGAGTAGTAGCCAGCTTTGATGGTTGTATTGATGCGGCAATTCAGGGAATTGAAGAATGTACAAAGACTGTTTGGACGATTCTCCAACCTTACCCCCCCCACCACACTTAGCAAGAAGTAAGCGTGTTTGGTACGACATACCGGTGTGAACAGCTGTTCTCCAAAATGAAGCATACCAAGAGTACGCTGCGTTCGCAACTTTGGAATTATCATTTGGCTAATGTGCTCCATCTGTCAACCTCTTTCATTAACTCCGGTATCAAATTTTTTTTTATTTGGTTTGGTTTGGTTTTATGTCATATCAACCATTGCTGGTCATTTAATGCCAAATCCTGTTTATATATTAAATGTATATGATTTGTAAACATGTTTTTAAACGAGCCTGAGCTCTTTTTTGCACACACAGTTAAATGGTTTCGAGTATTGCTATGTAACAGTCACAATTTAACATCAGTCATTTGTTTGAACACAGTTTGTTCTATTTGATCCATAGATATGACCCTATCACGTGATACAATTTCGGGTCTGAGAGCAGTGAGATACTCTGCATTCCACATGTTATAATGAATAAATTTGCTGTTTTCATAACAGCACTGTCATGAAGAGCTGAGCAGACACAAAGGGAGATAAATCATGTCGACACTTGGTGTTTCTTTTTCGAACGGCGTTTGTTTACTTTTCTTCCTGTTCTATCATTAGATTTTCGGTTTGTGCTTTGCTTCTTCCGTTTCCTTGATCCAGATCTTTTACCTGTAAAATCAACGCCTAGTTAAAAATTTGTTTCTAAAGAGCGTTTTACTGATCCATGCTCCACTGTTATCTTCGTCTATTTTTTAAACCTCGATTTATATATTTAACGGTCTATTCATATCTGTCTTATTATCTACAGCCACAAGTGCAATCGGTAGCTAGATGACCCTCTTTTTCTTTAACCTCTGTTATATAGTTTTGAAAGTGATTGCACACACACACACACACACACACACACACACACACACACACACACACACACACACACACACACACACACATGCGGAAGAGGGGTAAGTACATATCCGCCCGATTTATGTTATATATATATATATATATATATACACACTTATTTTTTTATTGATATATTCTTATCGATTTATTAACCTAAGGACACCATCTAAAATGTGATAGTTAGCAAGTTAGATTACAATCTTTTTCTTTATCCTCTGATTCATGGTGTATATATATATATATATATATATATATATATATACGCACACACGGATATATATTTTTATAGTCATGAACACACACACACACACACACACACACACACATATATATATATATATATATACACATTCACACATATATATGTACATACACAGGTTTATATATACATCCACACACACATATATATATATGTATATATTTATATACTCGCATATTTGCATACACCTATATATATATATATATATACATTCACACATAAATATGTATAAATATGCACACACAAATATATAATTTCGAATATATTTTCTTATGTATTACTCGTTTTCCTAAAATTCAACATTTGCACTAAAGACAATTTTTTTTAGCTTGCATGCTTAATGCATTTTCTATTATTATCTTATTTTATTCTTATTTTCATATTCAAAATAATTTTAAATTTGCTTCTATGTAAGCAAAATTTTAGTTGAAACAAAAAAATAGATTAGTAAAGTAAATATAATCCCTCGAATGTATATATATTTTTCTTCGGTTTATCTTTTCAACACGCACATATACATACACGTCTGATTATTGTAATTTACTAAGCTTTTTGCTTAGATGTAGCACAAGGCCGCATGAATGGGGCACCCAATGAGAATTGAACTCACTCGAGTAGTTTTGCAAGTCTAACATGCTAACCATTATACCACCCGATGTGCCCCACACACATCTGATTATACCTATGTATTTTTTATCAATAGGCACCTAATGGTATGCAAGTTAGATTACCAGACGATTCTTAGTGAGTTCGATTTTCACTGGGTACCCTATAGTTTTTGTCTTGTGCCACAACTAAGCAAAGCTTTGTAAATAATTTGATCTCTCAGTTTTTTACCATAAAAAATAATTTTCTTCTAAACCTAATATGTTCTGAATGTATTATTTCTACTAGAACATTACACATTGAAAACGGATATGATTAAGCATTATTTTTAACCCGACTTTTTAGCATTGAAAGTGCGTATAAAATTGCCAAAGTATATATAAGGAATGTAATTATTTTTGAACTGCTACTTGCATATTTGGTCACTGAGTTAAAATACATTTGAGTTTGGTAATAAATAATACTTAACAGCCGTTTTCACTGCATAATAACTCCATCAGAAACAATAAAATTCTGGTATCTTTAGTTTATAAAAAATCGTTTTCGGTGTACATATTTTAGCGAGAGGAATGTTTGTTACCATTTTTAGTGAAGAAAATGTATTCTTGCGCGTGTTGTTATTCCCTCGCTAATTGTTGTTGGGAAATAAAGGAGGATGATGAAGAAGTAAGAAGATGCCGTAAGGTTTTATATGAAGGTTTTTAATGGCAGCATGGAATAAAGGGTTTACGTTTATGCTGCAAGTCTTGTAGGAAGGAAAGAAGTAAGAAAACGAAATGAAGTTGTGATAGAGTTGAGAACGCATTTTAGCAGCTAAATGCCTGAGCGAAAAGTGCATCGTTAGGTTAAGGCATTGTTGAATGTGTGAGGGAAATATGTTCGCCATAGTGTAGTAAAAGTCGCGTTTGCTGTTTGAGGACAGAAACGATTGTAGTCATCGTGAGTTTGTGGTTCTGGTTGTTTCAGGGAGAAGCGTGAATGTCTCCAGAAAATGTTGCCCAGAGGTAAAGTAGCAAGGTGTCGGAGCGGAATTTTGCATCGCAGTCGACATAGCCAATTTTGGGGGTGACGTAAAGTTGTTCCTGTGTGTGGCGTATTGAATTCATCTAATTCATATTCAACTGGGAACCCTTGGTCTAAGAGAATAGACGCAAGGGGTCCATAAATTAGGCGGCTTCTCTCATGTTGGTGTGATGCTGCTGCTGCTGCTATTGAAGAGCAGACAGTAAGACGTCTGTCCTGAACGAAGAAGTTCTGCGAAAGGGAAAGAGTGTTGGGCGGCTTCCCCAATTTCTGCTGCCCGGAAAGATAGTCCAGGAGAAAATAGGATAAGTCATCCTGATTGGGTGAAATTATGCGTCGACCCTAACGGTCGAATTAAAATACGCGCCAAACAAATATGAAATTCTTTCTACTACAATATTATAGACGATACTTTATTTGTTTAACGGCATATCAACATCTCATTGGTTATTGAATGCCAAAATTTGATTCAATCGTAGATGTTCGATTGTAATTTTAACTATTTATATTTTCAAGACGCCATTGCAATCATTAAAATAACGCGAAAAAAAAAATCAGTCCTGTTGAATACACCGACTGTATCTCTGCAGAGGAGTAAGGCCCCACCTCCCAAACGAGTGTCCTGATATGACACTAAACAATATGATAGTGAGGCTCCAGCCCTTGAGCTTTGGGGAAGGTGGAGTACCCCTTCATTGCCATTGCTCCCAGGTCCATTCTGACCCAGAGTGGTAGCACCTGCTATGTTCTTATTTACGGGTCAAATAGAACTGTAACATTTAAAATGTGTTCAAACAAATGACTTGTATTAAATTGAATTGTTAGAAATTGAACTCTTTGACCATTTAACTGTGTGTAAACAAATGATTGATTTTTAATGGAATTGTTAGTGATACATAGCAATACTTAAAACCATTTAACTATGTGCAAACGAATAAGTTATATTGACTAGAATTATTAGTGTTTATAGCAATACTTGAAACTTTTTAAAATGTGTGGCTAAATTGAATTATTAGTATTAGATAACAATAGTCGGAATCGTTTGAGTGTGTGCAAATGAATGAATAGTGTTGAATTAAATAGTATTTGATAGCAATACTTGTAACAACTTTACTGTGTGCAAACAATTGAATAGAATTATTCGTGTTAGATAATAATAATTGAAACTATTTAACTGTGTAGAAACAACAGCAATGTTAGAGTGCAAAGAAATTAGTTCTAACTCATTTAAAAATAAAATTACCCACAAACTATTCACTTACAAATTATATATGTATATCCATTTAGATGTGTACAAACAAATGACTGATGTTAAATCATTACTGTTACATAGCAACATTTGAAACCATTTAACTGTATACAAAAAAAAGAATTAGCTAAGGTATGTTTAAAAATGATATCTATAAAATATGTTTACAAATCCTATATCTAATATATATGTATAAACAAAATTTGCCATTAAATAACCTACATTAGTTAATATGCCATAAAACCTAACCAAACTAAGCCAAAGAAAAAAATTATAATACTAATAATGTATATATGTATAATTTAAAATAGTTTCCTCGGTTGGCGTATGAGTCAACCGGGGTTCGATCCCAGCTTCGAGAATCTCGCGTGTCTAGCCACACTGAAGAGTGGTGATACAACGAAACAGCCTGTCTGTGGATAACTATATATATATATATATATATATATATAAAATTTGTAAGCCGGCCAGAGCTCATTTGTTTGCACTCAGTTCAGTGATATCCAGTCTATTTAACATTGATCATTTGTTTGCACACAGTTAGATATTTCTATTTGACCCGTTAGTGGGACTCTAACAGGTACTACAACTTCGGTTCAGAGTGGACCTGGGAGAAATAGCAATAAAAGGGTACTCTACATTCTCCAAAACTCCAGAAGTGGAGCCTCACCATCAGATATTTTAATGTCATATCAGGATATTCGTTTGTTGTGTGTATGTGTGTGGGGAGGTCTTACCTCTTTTCAGAGGGGTAGTCGGCGTATTCTACAGCTCCAGCCGACAAGGCGGTCAACGTTTTGAACTTTGTCAGTTAAATTACTGAAAAAATTTCAAGAAGTTTTAACGGCTCGTAGGCATCAGATGGAGGAACCAGACAGAGGCTCGTTAACGAATTTGGATTTTACCGAAAATGTAGACTACATTTGAAGATGGCTGGAGAATCGGTCAGCTAAAAGATTATGCAAAACAAACAAACAAAACATTTAACAGAGTGAATAACCAAGATCTGAACTTACCTCTGTTTTTAATGAGTTCGCACGCTGTTTGGTTATCATAGGACGTCTTCATCTTAAGCACTAGAGGTTTAGAATGGAATCAAAGACAATAAATAGATAAATGGAGTTATTTTTTGATTGAGTTTTACATAACAAGTATACAGAAATATACAGACGAAATTATCAAATGATACATTCCCGTTTGAATTAGTTTATTTGTTTTACGGCATATCAGCTCATGTGCTATTTAAATTTGACAAAGAAGAAGAAAAAGAAGAAGAAGAAGAGGAATAAGAAGAAGAAGAAGAAGAAGAAGAAGATGAGAGAGAGAAAGAGAGTGAGAGTGAGAGAGAGAGGTTTATTTGTTGTACGGCATATCAACACGTGCTATTTAAATTTGATTATAATAAAGAAGAAGAATAATAATAAGAAGAGGAAGAAGATGAAGAAGAAGAAGAAGGAGAGAGAGAGAGAGAGAGAGAGAGAGAGAGAGAGAGAGAGAGAGAGAGAGAGAGAGAGAGAGAGAGAGGTTTGATTTATTTGTTTAACGGAATATCTTCTCTTTGTGGGTTATTTAATGCCGAAATTTGATTCATTTATAAATGTTTGATCGTAAATATAACTACTAGCAAAAATATTCACCCTCCGGACGCAAGTGCTTAAGGTTTAATATTATGAAATATTATATTAAATGAGACTAACCAAATTAAATAAGAACGCGTACAAAAAGATTACTCTTATTTTTATTTTAGCTGATTTCTATGAAATTACCTGTTATCAATAATTACATTAAACTTATCTGAAAAAAAAAAAAGCCGGTATAATCGAAGAATAGAACAGATTGTACACAAACTCTTCCAATCACTCCCGACTATAAAAAATACATAACTAAGGTAAGTGGATTGTTTCTCGTGGTCGACCCCACTCTCTAAAGGACATGTATGACACCATATGATTGGTCGGCACATTTTTCAAATTAACCAATCGCTAGCTTCCAAGACGTTGGCGTCAGATATCTAAGATATGTCTAACCCTCTTTCTCTCAACAAGCTCGGTAAGAAGCAGACGTTGAAATTGTCAGCTAAAATTCCAGCAGTGAACCGGAGCCGTATGAAGTACGTTAAACTTTCGTATATACGACACAAGGACTTCCGTTTAGTGGACTATTATAGTTTATTTTGTATAATATTATTTAGCTGCAAACAGAACAATTGTTCACAACAGTAATATAATACTTATAAAATACCAACGTGTTTATGTTTTTCGCGATATTAACTTTCTTCTGTTTTCAACATATTTGCGGTACAATTTGTTATTTTTTAAATAGTTTGCAAACAATTGTCCATATTTTAAATACGGCTTTCATTACTAAATTTTCCCAATTTTACTAAATTAGTAAAGAATGAAATTATAGTTATTTCATTTTGTTAATGGATTTATTGACAGGACTTTTGCTCATATTCATTAAGATAAAACTAAACAAATTTGAAATCAATAAAACTAAGTAAATATCTATTGAAATAGAATTTTAAAGATCAATATATGAATTAAGCTTTCTTTTCAGCCAGTAAGCTGCTATTTGATTTTATATATGAATACAATTGCTTGTTATTATATACGATACGGCCAACAGTATTCATTAAAATTTTTAAATCAATAATTGATATTTAAATAAAAATGAAATCACGGAGAATGTGACGTAAATATCGAAAGGAATTGTGACGTTGTTAGTGACTTAGTTTCGGATGCGTACTGACATAACATCTCCATTATAATAGGATTTATACTTAGTTTGGTTTCTTTAACGGAATCTCAAACTCTCAAGGGTTATTTAATACCAAAATTTGATTCATTTGTAAATGTTTGATTGTAATCATTGGTATATTTTAAAAGTTCCGTTATAATCATCTTTTTAAACAGAACATTGTTTTTATTTGTCAATAACCATTTTTTTTTCATCATACAACGTGTGAAAGCACGTGCGATACCACGTCCTCATCAGCCGCCATCCAGGGGTGATAACACAGTTTCGGTAGCTCAAGGTGGTACTTCCACCCCTGGCACTACCAAGCAGCTTTTGCCACCGGACAGGGTATTAAGAGAATCATATATATATATATATATATATATATATATATATACACGCCAGATCAATTAAATGCAGAGACTACATTGGACGTTAATCTTCATTTTCTGAGTGCAGTTTGTGGTTTAAAAATATAGTTATATGACATCAAGTAATCCGACTTAATATAGATAATTTAAATACAATTATAAAGTTTTAAACATTTTAAGCAATTCTATAGTTTCAAGTAATTAATAATGATGATGATAAAGATGCAACAATAGTAGGTGTAGGTTATATGGTGATAAAGATGAGACAATCAATCGCATAGGAGAATGTAGTAAGTTAGCACTAAAAGAGTATAAAACTAGACACGAAATGATGGGGAAGGTGATCTACTGGGAATTGTGAAGGAGTTTAAATTTAACCATACGAACAAAGGGTATATGCACAATCCAGAATCCGTTCTAGAAAATGAGACGCACAAAATTCTCTTGGATTGGATTTTGAAATACAAACGATCATCTAATCTTGGCCGGACGACCATACCATGTGATAGTAAAAAAACAAAAACAAAAAAAAAAAAAAAAAAAAACAAAAACAAAAAACAAAACAAAAAACAAAACAAAAAAAAACAAAAAAAAAAAACAAACAAAATAAATAAATAGAATCTATCAAATAGTGGACTTGGCCGTTCCGGCTGATCACACGGTAAAACTGAAGAAACCCTAAAAGAGAGATAAATACCAAGACCTTGTTAGAGAATAGAAAAAACTATAGAACTTGAAAGTGACGGTGATACCAATTGTAATTGGCGCACTCGGTACAGTCACCAAAGGATTGGTACAGGGACTGGAGGATTTGGAAATAAGAGGACAAGTGGAAACCATCCAAACTACAGCATTGTTGAGATCAGCTAGAATATTAAGAAAAGTCCTGGAGACTTGTGGAGACTCGATGCTACTCAGATTCCCGTGGAAGACTATCAGCTAACGCTGGTGTTAAAAACTCTCTGTTTTTGGAGGAGAGAGGAGGAAGGGAGAGTGTCTTAGCCTTTGTAGGCGATACAGTCTGTATATTCAAAGCCTTGCCGATAGAGTGATACTTACCTTTGTAGCAGAGAACAAATCCTTTGGCATTTACGTTAGGGCCATTGTTTATAAACTTGAAATAGACAACCGCTTCCCTGTTGACTACAACGGTCACTGGCTGGCTTCTTTGTCCAGTAAATGTGTGGTTGCCAATTGACAGCTTGTTGAGTCCAAGATCGTAAGGGAACAAAGTTACCACCAAGCGATTTCGAAGTCCCACATTTAATGAACGTGTTGTTGAAGAAAGAGATCTGTGATCATCCCAAGGAAATTCCTTGTGGCTTCGAAGAATGCCTTCTTTCTTGGGCCATTTTGCGCTGTAGAAGAGAGCTATTTTAGCTAAAGAAAAAAAAAAAAGAAAAAAAAAAAAAAAGAAAAAAAAAAAAGAAAAAAAGAAAAATAAATATGAGAGTGTAATATTGTTTGGTTTGGTTTTAGTTTATTTGTTTCACGGCATATCTATCGTATGGACAGCTATCAATTGGCTATCGATTATATGGAGATCAGACCTAACCGATAAAATGAAACGCAGTTTCTTCCAGGCAGCGGTCGCATCGATACTGCTATATGGATGCACTACATGGACTCTAACAAAACGGCTGGAGAAGAAGCTAGACGGCAATTACACAAGAATGCTGCGAGCAATCTTGAACAAGTCCTGGCGGCAACACCCCACAAGACACCAACTGTACGGCCACCTGCCTCCTATCACGAAAACTATTCAAGTTAGACGAACCAAACATGCAGGACACTGCTGGAGGAGCAGGGACGAACTCATAAGTGATGTACTCTTATGGACCCCCACATATGGCCGAACAAAAGTAGGACGACCAGCTGGAACATACATTCAGCAACTATGTGAGGATACGGGATGTAGTCTAGAAGACCTGCCGGAGGCGATGAACGATAGGGAAAAGTGGCAAGAGAGGGTCAGGGATATCCGTGCTCCTAGCACGACATGATGATGATGATGATATGATATCAAGCATTCTTTTCTAATACAAATAATTTGCAGACTGTTGTGTGTTTTCAAGTATTCCTATCAAATATCAATAACTTATACCAACTTATATTGTTTCAAGTAAATATTCCGATTTAATTATATTTATTTTTTCCACACAGTTATATCAAGTATTCTTATCTAATACAAATAATTTAATTACATTTATATTTTTTCAGGTATTTTTATCTAATACCAATAATTTATAACCACTTATATAGTTTCAAGTAAATATTCAGATTTAAAAACAATTATTTGTTTGCAAATAGTTATATAGTTTCAAAAAACTAATAATAATCCTCAGTAAACAATTATATATCTTCAAGTAACTATTTTTAATACAAATAATTTGCATACAGTTATGTTTTCAGTAATTCCAAATACGAATAATTTTAAGCTTGGTCTTCAGGCTGTTGACACCGAAAAGGAAAAATGAAGCAATATCTGATTTTTCAATTATGGTTGGTTTATTTGTTTGACGGCAATTTAACCTGCCACGGGTTATTCAAAGGTCAAAATTTCATTAATTTGAAAATGTTTGATGATTATCATAATTATTTATATTTTTAACCTTCCACTGCAATCATTTATTATTTTTTATTCCTCTATAATAATCATAATAATCATTGGTTTGCATATAGTTACCATAGGAGTAATGGTTAGAGTGTTCTCCAATGGCCCAGGAGACCGAGGTTCAATCCTAGGTCGACTCATACCAAAGACTCAAAAAATGGTTCTTAATGCCTCCTTGCTTAGCACTCAGAACTATAAGGTACGTATTAAAGGTAAAGTGGAGCAATCCAGGGAATGGAGTAGCGCCCTCTCCTACACTTAGGTGTAGTAGCTATTGAAAGGGGAGCCTTCAGGTCGCCAACTTTTTTGCTTATATCGTATCCAGTATTTCTATTTAATAGAAATAATTTGCACTCAGTTATATGCTTTCAAGTATTGCCATCTAAAATTAATAATGATATCAAGTATTCGTATTTAATAGAAATAATTTGCATACAGTTAAATAGTTTCAAGTATTCCTATCTAAAATTAATAATGATATTGGCCAAGCGTGTAGAGTGTTCGCCAATGGTCCGGGAGACCTGGGTTCCGTCCCAGGTTGCGTCATACCAAAGACTTCAAAAATGGTACTTGATGCCTACTTGTTTAACACTCAGCAATATAAAGTACGTATCGAGGGTAAAGTGGAACAATCCAGGGAAAGAAGTTGCGCCCTCCCCTACACCTCGTTGTAGTAGCTATTGAAAAGGGAGCCTTCGAGTCGTCCTCGACTACGGTCGTTAACTTTACTTATATGCTTTCAAGTATTCCTATCCATAACTGATTATTTTCTTCCATTTTCCCTTACTTTTCGAGTTACTCCCACCGAGTTGAGATAATTCAAAGTCGCCTATATGTTGGCTTGAGTCGTGGATAATTTCTGTTTTTTAAAAGCAATTTGTAGTCACCCATTTTAAACTTCTAAAGTTTTAAACGCAACCGGAAACTTCCTGATTAAAGAGTGCCTTCATCTGTCAGTCTTATTTCATTTGTATTGTCTTATTGCCTTCATCTGTCAGTCTTATTTCATTTGCGAAAGAGTGATTTAATCTATGATCTCATGCCTCTAAAATTGAGGAACTGAAAGTGCATATTCGACATGTAATGTGGAAGTTTCTGGATAGCAAAACCGCTACATAAACAACTAAAAAAATTGTATTGTTTATGGCCAAGGTGTTATTACAGACTGCCAAGTCCGAAACTGGTTTTCAAAGTTTCGTTCTGGCAATACGTCATTGAGAGATTAACCCAGACCAGAATGATCATCATTGCTTTATCCTATTTACCCAACCCCTCCGTTCGGGCAGGATATGACACAAGGTCAATTTTTAAGCGGAGTTTAACATCATTGCTTTATCATATTTACCCAACCCCTCCACTCGGGCAGGATATGACACAAGGTCAATTTTTTAAGCGTAGTTTAACAGGTCTGAATTCAGAGTTTTCCTTCTCCTAGACTAGTTGCCTCACCAAGGCTGAAGAACCTAGTCTACCCTACTATTTACCCATAGCTGGAGGGAGAATAATTGGATTCATACCTTTCCCAAGGGTATTAGTGCTATGTGAAATGCAATCAGTCTAGGATTTGAACTCGTGTCGCCGTGTCCAATTCCTGCGACGATAACCATTATACCATTGACACCTCCACATCATTGCTTTATGAGGATTATTGGAATGCAATTCGTGCAAAAGTACTCGAGAATTAACCCTTGACTTCAACACATACCAATTCACAATCTACCGCTGCTTGAGAAAGAAAAAAGGAGCAAGCAGTGCGTTTGGGAATTCCTTATACTCTATTCTACCCCGAACCTCTATATATCACCAGACCATGCACCAAGTGAGTTCCATCTTTTTCGTTCTCTATAAAATGCTCTGAATGGCAAAAAAAACTTTCTCAAGAATATCCTGTGAAAACGTTCGTGGAAAACTTGTTGCGCTCGAAATCAGCTGATGATTATAAAAATAACAGTGAATATACTATTGATTGAAATTAATTCATTGTTTCGTTTCTTTGTTTAATGGTTTATCAACGTTAATGGGTTATTTTAATGCCTAAGCCACTCTTGTAGAAGAACAACAATGGTACTATTTAACCAATAGCAAGCGGGGAGGTAAAGGGTTCATACCTTTCCTAAGGGTATCAGTCCGAAAGTGAATGTAACACGACTGGAGTTCGAACTTGTTTTTTTCGAGACCGTAGTCGAGCACTTTAGCCGTTATGCTACGGGGACTCCCTAATTCATTTTTTGATTCATGAATAAATTATATTTTACTCAAACGGAAATTATTGATGACTTAACCACACACATATATATATATATATACACACACACAAACTGGTCCTTCCAGCACTGACTGAGAGGAGCAATCTGTTGTGAGAAGGATTTTCCACAAAGTACTCAGTTACATGAATGCAGGAACCATATATTATAATGATATCAAAATTAAAACAACAGTAAGCAAGTCGCTCTTCCAAACAATACGCTGAGAGGAACAGTCTGTATTAAAAAAAAAGTTAGCTTGATGCCGTAAAGGCAGAGCTGGTTAAAAAAACCGACGTTACAAAATGAACCACCAGCTGCATTCATGTGACTCTGAGTTTCGTGCAAGACATTCGTTTGGTGGGTAGATGGTTCTGGTAGTTACGGTACAGCTGGGGACAGAGATGCCTATTTGGGCAAAGTATTAATGCTTTTCAAGTGTACTCAACTTCTGTTATGGAAGAAGCCGTATTACTGCCCAAATTTTCAATAAAGCCAGCCTTTTGTAAAAACAGGTTTTTCCTCTAAGCGTATTGTTTGAAGAAGTATCTTGTTTGTGTTGTATACTAATAATACAATTATAAGCGGAAACATAGTCAACAATAATGACGAACTTCAATGAACGAACGAACACAATTCTTTATAAAAATAAACGTGTAATAACATCAACCGCCGAAAGTAAACGCGTTTTTAAAAAAAAAAAAAATCACAAACTGTACACTAAAAATGAAGATTAACGTCCAATGTAGTCTCTGCTCTTAATTGATCTGACTTGTATATATATATATATATATATATATATATAATTCTCTTAATGCCCTGTCCGGTGGCAAAAGCTGCTTGGTAGCGCCAGGAGTGGCAGTACCGCCTTGAGCTACCGAAACTGTGTTATCACCCCTGGTTGGCGGCTGATGGGGACATGGTATCGCACGTGCTTTCACACGTTGTATGATGAAAAAAAAATCTCTCACACTTTATTTTCGAAAGGGTTGATGTTTGTTGTGTGTGAGAGGTGAGCTGCTATATTGACCCCAAAGTTCTTCTGACCATAGCAGCACTTCTTCCTCATCTTGGCTGGGGTTGCTCAACCATGCAAGCTGATTCTCACGCTGACATCTTGTCCTCCAACTGACTCCAACTCCACCCCCAACTGGAACTGACCCAAGCTGTCTGTGGCATCTGGTTATATAATTGTCTACGTCCACCAGCTTCCGTTATTCTCCGCTTATTTACACAGGTTCATCTCTTGATTGGCGGCTCGGTCGAGGGTCAATATATAACAGTTTGCAGCAGTTTTCATTTTGACTATATGTATTTTTTAAGGGAGCTTTTTATGTACTATATATCGAAGGAACAATGGACCGAGCTAAGTATCGTGAAATTCTAGTGAAGGACTTGCTTCAATCAATAAAATATCAACTACTAAGAAGATTGATTTTTCAATCACGATAATGATCTGAAATATACTGCAGTGAAAACGTGATGGTGGTTAAAGGTGAAGAAAATAAGGGTTTTAAAGTGGCAAGGTTATTCATTTGATCTAAATCCCATAGGAAATCCGTGTAAGGAGTTCATCAGAGAAACCCCTAAAACCTTATCAATCTTGATTTCTCAACAAGAGTGGAATAAAATTGGAGTTAATTTCTGCAAGAAACTTCAAATTATTCTAAAAATCTGAAAACCTTCATAACAAATAAGAGATATGCTATTGAATATTGATCGCTGTTTAAGGATTTGTGTTGAATTTGTTAATAAATTTAGGTGTCGACAAATATTTCGTCTGTTTTACTAATACATATTATATCTTAAGCATTTACTATATTCAAATGAAAAATTACCTAGTTCCGTCAGTATCACCTGTTTTGAGGCGCTTCAAATATTTAGCAACAAACCCAGCCCTTACTTTTTTTAGATGAAGAGCAGGTACTACTTGAGAGGAAGATCTCTGGAACTAAGCTAAATATTTTTGTGACGCTCAACACAAAAACCGAGAAGCGATGGTATTTGTCCTCCATCCCTCCAACCGGACGAGTATGGCACAAGGCCTTTTTTAGGGTAGGTCCAGGCGCAGGGCACACGCGCCCGGCATTTCCAAAAATGCCTCGGACCCCGTCGGCATTCCCTTTAAAGGAGGCGCCTCAGGCGCCGGGCGATAACCCCAACCCCTCTGAAGAGGGTTAAAGCCTAGAGGGACGCCCCCCCCCCCTGAGGCCAGAGGTACATCCAGTGACAAGACACAACCGACCTGAACCGCCCATCGCATTACGGCCGGCCGAATGTGTCTCATCAACTGGATGCAACGCCTCTCGAAAGGCCGAGAAGCGATTTTGAAAGAGGGAAGCAGGTTAAACATAAATAAAAGATTTTACCACGAAATATTTCATTAACATGAGTGACCCTATGTAATAAGGGTAGGCACAGTTAGTATATACAATACATATAGTAACAGAAAAAGGAAAAGAAGTAGTCGTAGGAAACCTACCAGTCGGTTTACAAGTGTAACTAACGTCGACAGCGTTAATTCGTCGGCCGGGACAGGAACGTTTCGAAGTAGGAATGATGTAGTCAGTCGGATCGAACTTCAATGTGCATTGGTGGGTCCAGTAGCAATTGCATTGGTCAACAACCATGTGACTCGGCACTCCTTGGCAATCTTTGGTGTCGCGGCTGGTTATTGTTACATTCATAATTTGTTCTCTTTTCTTGCATTGCAAGTCGGCAGTATCGTTGATCATGTCCAGCTGAATAATTCCGTTTCTCCGACGGCGCTTCTTAGCAGAAACAGAACCTAGTGTATGGTTTATAATAATAATAATAATAATAATAATAATAATAATAATAGCATTTTATTACAATAATAACAGTAATAATAATAAAGACAACAGAAGAGCAAGTGTTGGTTATGTGGTAATAGTGACGAAACGATTAATCACATGATTAGTGAATGCTGTAAACTAGCACTAAAAGAGTACAAGACGACACACATGGGTGGGGAAAGAGATCTATTGGGAACTGTGCAAGAAACTGAAATTTGACCATACTACCAAATGGTATATGCACAAACCAGAATCTATCCTGGAGAATGAGATGCATAAAATTCTCTGTGATTTCTAGACTAAAAAAACAGACCTAGTGATAAATAACAAAAAAAAAAAAAAAGAATCTGATGAATAGTGGAATTTTCTGTCCTGGTTGACCACAAAGTGAAAATCAAAGGAAACAAAAAGAGAGAAAAATACTTAGACCTTATCGGAGAACTAAAAAAAGCTATGGAACAGGAAAGTGACGATGATACCAATTGTAGTGGGTGCGTTTGGAACGATCCCCAAAAGCTTGGATGAGTTGAAAATAAGAGGATGAGCCGAGACCATCCAAACTACTGTATTGCTAAGATCGGCAAAAATACTGAGAAGAGTACGAGAGATTTGCTGCCACTCGGACTCCGATGAAAGACCATCAGCTGACACTAGTGTAAAAAACTCGCAAAGAGTAATAATATAATAGAGGAACACAGACGACAAGAAAATTGATGACGATGGACTAGGCCCTTACATCAGAGAGATGACATAGATTATATGTGTCAATAAAAGAAGGAGGAAGAGGACACGCTAGCATTGAAGATAGCGATAATAAATCAATACATGGACTTAAGGGATATATTAAAAAAGAGCAAAGACTAATTACAGAAGCCAGTAACAGCGCTGACACTATAGGACAAATAGAACAACGGGGGGGGGTGTCCTCGTGATGTAATGGTACTATTTACCAACCCCTCCGCTCGGGCAGGATATGACACAAGGTCAATTTTTAAGCGGAGTTTAACAGGTTTGAATTCAGAGTTTTCCTTCTCCTAGACTAGTTGCCTCAACAAGGCTGAAGAACCTAGTCCGTCCTACTATTTACCCATAGCTGGAGGGAGAATAAGGGGGTTCATACCTTTCCCAAGGGTATTTGCCCGAAAGTGAACATAATAGCGCGACTGGAGTACGAACTCGCGTACTACGATTCCGCAGTTCATCGCTTTAACCATTACACCACGAGGACACCCCTTGTGGTGTAATGGTTAAAGCGATGGACTGCGGTCGTCAACTTTACTTACTTTACTCTTTAATCTGTTGCTTTAATATAATAAGTCCTTATGCTATTATTTTGTGCTGCTATTAAAAGAGATTTGGTTTCCCTTTTGTTGTTATATCCACATCTTCTTGTGTGAGATTTCGACAGTTTCTCGCTTGAAATATCCATATAGCTGTTTTTCTTCCCATTTCTGTTCCTTAGTTTATGTTGTTCTATTTTCGTTCGTTCGTTCATTTCGTTCCTTTGTTTAATGGCATATCAACCTTTGTAGGTTATTTAATGCCAATGCTATTCTCCTAGAAGAACAGTAGTGGTACTATTTAACCAATAGCTGGGAGGATAAGGGGGTTCATACCTTTCCCAAGGGTATTTGCTCGAAAGTGAACGTAATAGCGCGACTGGAGTACGAACTCGCTTACAACGATTCCGCAGTCCATCGCTTTAACCATTACACCACCAGGACACCCTTTTTTATTTAAAAGATTTTTTTTATTAATTTCTAAGATGAAAAATTTAATCCATTCTATTCAAGGAAAATCACAAATCATTATTATCCTATCCTATTTACCCACCCCTCCGCTCGGGCAGGATATGACACAAGGTCAATTTTTAAGCGGAGTTTAATAGGTTTCAATTCAGAGTTTTCCTTCTCCTAGACTAGTTGCCTTACCAAGGCTGAAGAACCTAGTCTGTCCTACTATTTACCCATAGCTGGAGGGAGAATAATTATTATTAATGTTTTAAAACAATATATACTTTCTTCTTTTTTATCACACTATTTACTCTATTTGATGGTGTATAAGACGCACCCGAATTTCCGCAAACCGAGAAAAAATTTTTTATGAAACAAAGTAGTAATATTAAACACGATGAAATTAATATAATGATTATCATCAATGATAACACTTTTAATCTGCATAATAGCCTTTCAAATCATGACAATTGTTTTTTGAAAGTTATTTTAAAGTCTAAGCTAATAGGAGTTTCCAGGTAGCTAATATCGGCCGACTTTCGCGAATTTTAAACTTCCATATGGCATATAAGACACGGGGGAATTTAAAAAATATATTTTAAATAAAAAAGGGAGCATTATATGCTGTCAAATACGGTACTTTGATTTTTTATAACACTGTCTACTTCCATCTTTTTTTTTTACGAATCTGACCCCTCCCCCAGATTGGTTTGGTTGGGTTTAATGGCATATCAACCTTTGTAGGTTATTTAATGCCAATGCTATTCTCCTAGAAGAACAGTACTGGTACCATTTAACCCATAGCTGGGAGGATAAGGGGGTTCATACCTTTCCCAAGGGTATTTGCCCGAAAGTGAACGTAATATCGCGACTGGAGTACGAACTCACGTTCTACGATTCCGCAGTCCATCGCTTTAACCATTACTCCACGAGGACATCCCCAGAATGGTTTGGGTCAATAACAAGATTGGAATAAGGATAGAAAAATATGGTCTACTTCAGCTTCGGAATGGTCAAGAAATACTTAAAACAATATTAACAAATTAGACGGATATGAAACCCAATATCAAAACGTTTCCTTCTTTAGAAGGTTTCAATGAAATTCTACACTTAGCTTTATTCATATGTCTCATTACCTTTTCGGCCGGGCTTAAAATACGCTGAGCGTACCTCCTGCAATGGGGTAAGACCCCCACAAAAATAGGGGGTTGTTCTTGAGATGACACTAAATTATATCTATTGTTGATGCTCTGGTTCTGGAACTCTGAGAAGTATATAATACCCTGTCATTGGTATTATTCTCAGATACACTCAGACTCGGAGTGTTACTTCCTGTTAGGGCCTCATCTATAGGTCAAATATATCGATATTTACCAACCCCTCCGCTCGGGCAGGATATGACACAAGGTCAATTTTTAAGCGGAGTTTAACAAAGTTTTCCTTCTCCTAGACTAGTTGCCTCACCAAGGCTGAAGAACTCAGTCTGTCCTACTATTTACCCATAGCTGGAGGGAGAATTATTGGATTCATACCTTTCCCAAGGGTATCAGTGCTATGTGAAATGCAATCAGCCTCGTCCAGGATTTGAACTCGTATCAACGTGTCCATTTCCTACGACGATAACCATTACGCCACGGGCACCTCTATATATAGGTCAAATATATCTGTTTAATTGTTTTACATAGAAATGAAATATTTGATACCACATAACCGTGTGAAAATATTCGTCTAAATTTCTCAAGAAATAAGTAAAATAAGTAAATATAAATGTACAATGTACGCAATTCCCTAAACTCTAAGCAGAAAATAAACCTAGCCGGGTTGACACTCCATTAAAAAAACAATCAATCAATTATATGCCTTACAGCTGTTTTTCCTAACGGGGTCTGTGCCGCTCTTCTAAGGTGACGTTATGAGAGAATAATAACTAAATTTATTTCACTTGGAGGGAATTTAAAGGCTTGTCAAGAGCAATGAGAAAATTTGTATATGATAATCAAGAGTGTACAGATGAAGGAAGAATAACACAGCATGCCGTCAAATTTGATTTTAATGGTGCGCACACATAGCAAAACTTACAATTAACCACAGTTCATATTTCAATCGATGGTTTGACTCAGTTTTTTTTTTCCTTTTTTAAAATCTCAATTTCAGCTGCCTCGAATTTGTATCTCACAAATCCCACCTGACTGCCTGGAGCCAACCAATGAGCGTCCACTAGATTTCCATTCTTCTCAGGCTTTTGCTTCTGCAGTATAACCTTTGACCCATGACCTGTAAGTCACCCTTCTGAAAATGATTGACAAATACGCTATTCATGTGTGGTTAGCGTAGTAGGAAATGGAATCGATGATCCAAGTTCAAAACCCAGACGAGGCTGTTTGTGTTTCATTTCGCACTCATACTCTTAGGAAATGCGTGAATCCTCCTCTCCTACTCCCGACCATACGTAAATAGTCGGGCAAACTGTTTTTTTTTAGCAGTCAGTATCCCTCAAAATCACAGCTGTAAAGCCAATTATCTCTAATCTCACAAACTATCCAAGATATGTCGGACGATTTAAGAGATGTTATTGTATGGACTCCTACACACATACACGCCAGCAAACATTTACATTCATCAGCTCTGTGCAGATACTTCGTACCGTCTAGAAGACCTACCTGGAACGATGGCCAATTGAGACAGATTGCAAGATATAATCAATAGAATCGGTGCTCTTAGTACGAAGGAAAACTCACAATTCAAATCAGATTTATTTCGCTTAAAAATTGTGTTACATCTTGCCTGTGGCGGAGGGGTTGGGTAAATACATACATCCACTATTCAGGGTAGCGAGGGTCATTATGTCATTATTTTGGTATTATTTAGTAGCAGTCCTGACATATGTATTCTTCTGTGAAAGAAGTTATTAAAAAATCATTTGTGATATCTATCTATCTATCTATCATGTCGAGTCAGCAGGGACTGTAGAATACGCTGACTGAATCTCTAAATAGGGATACCCCCCCCCAACGGGTGTCCTGGATATGACACTAAACTGCATCGGATGGTGAGGCTCCAGTCCTGGAGCTTTGGGAAATGTAGACTACGTCTTTATTGTCATTACTCTCCGGTCCACTTTGACCAGGAGTCGTAGTACTTGTTAGGGTCTCATTTATGGATCAAATAGAACTATTTAATCATTTACTATATTTTAAACCATTTAACTGTCTGCAAACAAAAGATTAATGTTAAAATGAATTGTTGGTGTTGCAAAGCAATACCATTTAACTATGACTACTGTTCTTCTAGGAAAATGGCTTTGGCATTAAATAAAATAAAAAGAGTTGATATGCCATTAAACAAAGAAACCAAACCATTTAACTATGTGCAAACGAATAAATAATGTTGAGTAGGATTATTAGTGTTAACAACGTTTGAAACTATTTAGTATCTTGAGTATGAAATAAAACTACCTCTAATTGTAAGGCTTCTGTCTTGGAATTTGGGAAATGTGGGGTAATTCTTCATTACTCACAGGTTCACTCTGAACCGGAGTGGTAGTACCTCGTAGGGCCACATAATAGAACTGTTCAATCTTTTTCTCTGGATTATTATGAATATTGAATAGAAGTATTAGTGTTAAATAGCAATATTTGAAACCATTTAACTTGTGTACAAACAGATGATTAGTATGAAATTAGAGAGGAATACTTGATAAATAGAATTATCAATGTTAGATTGTAATTATTGAAACCATTTAACTGTGAGCAAACAAATGATTAATATTAAATACAATTATTAGTGTTAGATAGCAAAACTTGAAACCAATTATCTGTATGCAAACAAATGAACTCAGCTCTAACTCATTTAAAACGAAGCTACCTACAAACTATATATATATATATATATATATATATATATATATATATATATATATATATATATATATATATATATATATATATAACAAGATAACCTAATCTATTTCCCAGTCGGCTGGAGCTATAGAATACACCGACTGCTTCTCTGCAGAGAGGTAAGACCATCCAACGAGCGTCCTTGATATGATACTAAACAATCTGATGGTGAGGTTCCAGTAGTGCTGGAGTTTTGGGGAATGAGGAGCACCCCTTCATTACCATCGCTCCCAGGTCCACTCTGGCCCGGAGTGGTAGCACCTGATAGGGTCGTATTTACGGGTCAGATAGAACTAAACTGCGAACTTATGCTAAACTGAATTGTTTAAATTAGAACTGTTTGACTAAACTGATTCGCTCGAAATAGAAATGTTTTTGACAATTAAAATGTGTACTTACATTTAAACTGCGTACTAATGGTAAACTGAATTGTTTGAAATTGAACCGCTTGACTAAACTGAATAGCTTGAAATAGGAAGGTTTTTGACAATTAAACTGTGTACTTATGCTAAACTGAATTATTTGAAATAGAACTGTTCATTTGTGTAAAAATGGATTTGGCATTAAATAACCTACAAAGTTTAATATGCCATAAAACCTAACCAACCAACCTCATCATCATCATCATGTCGTGCTGGTAGCACGGATATCCCTGACCCTCTCTCGCCACTTTTCCCTATCGTTCATCGCCTCAGGCAGGTCTTCTGGACAACATCCTGTATCCTCACATAGTTGCTGAATGTATGTTCCAGCTGGTCGTCCTACTTTTGCACGGCCATGTGTGGGGGTGCATAAGAGTACATCACTTGTGAGTTCGTCCCAGCTTCTCCAGCAGTGTCCTGCATGAATGGTTCGTCTAATGTATCTAAATGTCATATCTATCTCTCTATTTCTCTCTCTCACTCTATCTATCTATCTATCTATCTATCTATCTATCTATCTATCTATCTATCTATCTATCTATCTCAAGAAAGATAAAATTTTAAAAAGAGAAAGCAATATCATCATTAAGAATCACCGTGAATTCACATTACTGGATCCATAATGGATTTTGGGGTAGGTATCATTAGAATATTGATATTACAACTCAGTATGAAGAGGTCCCTAGTTTAAAATGACTGTGAAAATAAATTTTTTAAATAATAGTTAAACTAAAACTAACATGGGCGTAAATAGCCTAACAAATGCTATAAAACCAACCAAACTTCGCAATGAACACTAAGGAAACAAACGGTAAGGGTCTACATTTAAGACGGTTTTTGGTGTTGCTGGTTAGTTTTCCCTACGATAATCAGATCGATTTATTGATTTTAATGGCATATCAACCTGTCAAGGGTTATTTTATGCCTAAAGATTAGGGAATCACATTTATTACACGTACATGTTTATATTTTCATATAGTTGTTTCTAAAGAGTTTTTTGTTCACCATATTTACCCACCCCTCCGCTCGGGCAGGATATGACACAAGGTCAGTTTTTTAAGCGGAGTTTAACAGGTTTCAATTCAGAGTTTTCCTTCTCCTAGACTAGTTGCCTCACCAAGGCTGAAGAACCTAGTCTGCCCTACTATTTACCAATAGCTGGAGGGAGAATAATTGGATTCATACCTTTCCCAAGGGTATTAGTGCTATGTGACATGCAATCAGTCCAGGATTTGAACTCGTGTCGCCGTGTCCAATTCCTGCGACGATAACTATTACACCACAGTTTTTTGTTCACGGTCCAATTAAATACAAATAATTTGCAAATAGATGTATTTGACCCAAAGATGGGACCCTAACTGATACTTTCACTACGGATAAGAATGGGCCTGGGAGTTATAGTAATAAAGAGGTACTCTACATACTTCAGATCTCTAGAACCAGAGCCTCCTTATCAGATGCAGTTTAGTGTCATACCTTGGACAGCCATCTTTTGGTGGGGTTGGTGTTTCTTCTCCTCGACAGGGAACATACTCAGCGTCTTCTAAGCCAAGTTGAAGAGTGACACTATAATCAGCGTTCCCTATGTAACACAATAGCCTTCAACAGAAAGGTACCAGCAAAGTGAATTTAGAACTCTTGGCTGTTGGTCAGCTAATTTACCTCTAAACCAAATGCAAGCATGATAAATTGAAAATTGGATTATTACTTACCGATCACAAAAGCGTTGATCACGGAGAGAAATAGGAGAATTGTCGTCCAGTGAGAAAGACCGCTGCGGATGAGTTGATGGGATGTCATGTTTAGTTGTCCTTTACAAACAGCTCGACTGAACTGTGGATTCCAATGCATTTTATTTATACTTTATTGATAGTCACATCAATTTGAATTAGTCATAAGAAAATTATTTTCCTAGTTTAAAAGAAAAAACAACTCCCTCCCCACCAAAAACAAAAACAAAACCTAAAGTAAAAACAACAAAAAAACAAACTAAAAACAACAGCTAAAACAAACATCCGTAATACGAGAATGAGTATCACTTCAAAAAATAATGAAACTTAGCTTTTATTAGGAAGTAACCTGATAGCTGGCTAAATCTGCCAATGTATGTGTTTATCAAAAAGTATCGAGACCAAAGCTCTATATGGTGAGACCTTTTTTCGTCATGAGAATACCAGATCGATATATATATATATATATATATATATATATATATATATATATATATATATATATATATATATATATATATATTATATATACACTCACACAAATATGAAAAAAACTCCTAAAAATACAATTTTATTCAAAGAAAATTCAGAAGATATATTACATATTCAAATACCTCGATGAAGGTAAAAAGACAAAAAAAAAAAAAAAAAAAAGTAAAAAGACACCCCTCCCCCCCAAAAACCCAAACAAACCCTGAAATGTTTAACGTTAGTCAAAAATCTAATTATAAATAAAATCATCCTTTGAAGACCTTATGTTTTTTCATATTTGTATATTTTTATACCGTCATATCTACTTCCATATATATATATATATATATATATATATATATATATATATATATATATATGTGTGTGTGTGTGTGTGTGTGTGTGTGTGTGTGTGTGTGTGTGTGATTTTCATTTTCTATCCAAGTAAGACGATCAAGGATATCTTGATCGTCTTACTTGGACAGAAAATGAAAATGAGACAAAAAATTCTTTTGGATTTTGAGATACAAATGGATCATCGAATCCCAACCAGATTACACGCCTATTTAGACGATATTTTAATTTAAAGTGAGACACGCCAACAACATTTTGAACATCTCCAAGTTTTCACTCGTGCCCGTGGTGTAATGGTTATCGTCGTAGGAAATGGACACGGCGACACGAGTTCAAATCCTGGACGAGACTGATTGCATTTCACATAGCAGTAATACCCTTGGGAAAGGTATGAATCCAATAATTCTCCCTCCAGCTATGGGTAAATAGTAGGGCAGACTAGGTTCTTCAGCCTTGGTGAGGCAACTAGTCTAGGAGATGGAAAACTCTGAATTCAAACCTGTCATATCCTGCCTGAGTGGAGGGGTTGGGTAAATAGGATCTACAAGTTTTCACTCGAATTGAAAACTTCGAATGCAAATTAAGTGAAGAAAATTGCAAGTACTTAATGACTAGTGTAAAATATTTGGGACCAGTAATCGATTTAACAGGATTGCCATCTGACCCAGGTAAATTGAAAGCTATGAGGGAAATGCCTACTCCAACGAACGTAAAAAATATAATCTTTAGGACTTGTATATTCCTATAATAATTATAAACCTAAAAACATTTGGTTTCTTTGTTTAATGGCATATCAACCTTTGTAGGTTATTTAATGCCAAAGCAATTCTCCTAGAAGAATAGTAGTGCTACTATTTAACCCATAGGAGGATAAGGGTATTTGCCCGAAAGTGAACGTAATAGCGCGACTGGAGTACGAACTCGCGTACTACGATTCCGCAGTCCATCGCTTTAACCACGAGGACACCCCAAAAACGTTATGAAGAATATCAAATACATTGTTAATAAAATACAATGTGGAATTGGTGTGCAGAATGCCAAAATGCTTAAGAAGAGAAAAATCGTTGATTTCGGATTTATCACTGACACATTCTGATCCCAAATTAGACAATATCATTGCAGCAGACATTAGTGATTACAGAATCGGAGCTGTGATTTTAAGATGGAAAGATTTTATAAAATTGTTATTTCAAAATGGAAATTTCTATCTTCGACCAATTTAGTGCTTGCTGATGGATTATTTAGGCTAATTCTTAAATCTAAGGACCTTCCAGAAGATATGGTGATTACTGCCACTCAGTGGGAGGCATCTACAAAAAATATTCTATGCAACAACATTAAAGAACTACCAGTCACGCTAAAAATACCCCCCAAAATGATATGAAAATTTAAATAAGCAATGTGATTCATGGTGATGAAAATACAGTTCCGCCATTTAAAGGAAAAATAGGACATTTATTCTGTTTGTGAGGGCGTATTAATATACGCAGACGACATAGTGAGTTATGAGTCACTACCGAGTAAGGTATTAAGGCAATTTTACGGATGAAATTTTGAAAGCTAAGTTACGTGTATTGGGCAAAAAATTGATCAAGACTGAAAATTTAGTAAAAACATGCTGTAACTGTACGTCTAATTCTAAAGGCACCGTTCATACAGGCAGAACCTGAGCCTAAAACGAATTACCATGGTCGAGATTACACCTCGATTATGCTGGACAAGTAAAGGGACTCTACTATCTCATAGTAGTCGACAGTCATACCATATGGCCTAAAATTTATCAGTGCATAAAAACGCTACATCAAGAAACCCTATAAATTTCCTGCAAGAAATATAAGTTGGGGAATACTAGATACCATTGTATCTGACAATGCCAGTCAATTTATTTCAGAGGAATTAAAAAATTTCAGAAAGATGAATACGTGAAACGTCTGACAAGTCCACCTTACCTTTCTAGGTCGAATGGTCAAGCGGAACGCTTCGTTGACACCTTAAAAAGATAAGTTGAGGAAAAAAACACTGATGAAGGAAAAATGGACGCGAAAAATTTGCGACAATTTTGTGTTTATATAGATAGACACCTAACCCAAACACTAACTCGATGAGTGATACCCCGTCGTAATGTTCGGAAGGAAAATAAGAACAATATTTAAAAAAAAAAAAAATGCCACCAAAGCTGCAGGTGAAGCAAATAAAGAAATTCACAACTCTTTTGAATTGGAGATATGGTCTTTTTAAAAATCATAAAAATATACTGGCAGGAAAACAAGTATGGATGGACGGAATAGATGCCAGGCGCATTGACAGAGTAGTATATATAATTAAAGACTGGAAAGGCTTTTACAAGAGACGCCTAAACCAGTTACACAGGAGATGACTTCCCACCGCGCCTATATATGACATAAGGTCGTTTTATGGTGGGGAGCCATACAAAAATTGACTCATGCGCAGTGAGACCAAAAATGCTTAGTCTCTTCGGCATTCCCTGTCGAAGTATCGAGCAATAAACACAAATCTGCGAGCAATGGAGGACCCCCTGAAACCAGGTGATTTAGCTTAATAAATCCCACCTGATGCGAACACCCCCCAGAAAAACAGAGGTGGGATAAGCCCGTATTATTAGAGCGAAATTTTCGCCACAACAATGGTATCAAGAAAAGTTGTGCCCAAACCAAGTAGGGGTACAAAAAAAAAAAAAAAAAAAAAAATTCGTCGACGCGACCTGAAGTAAATCCTCGAAGGGCGCCTTTGGTGGTGTAATGGTTAGCAAGCTCGACTAGCAAACCTACACGAATGAGTTCGAGTCTCATTGGGTGCTCCTTTCATATGGCCCTGTGCCATATCTAAGCAAAAAGCTTAGTAAATTACCTGAAGTAAATCCTCGAAGGAAAAAATATTCATTTCGACCCTGGAAATAGACTAAAAGGAAAGGTGTTGTAGTGGTGCCATTCCGCTATCATAGTTGAAATGAACTCATCTTTAGGCGGAGGAGTCCGTAGTGTTAGTAACTTTCAGGGGGCCATCCCCCAGGCTTTTACTCCCTTCGGAGGGGGTTTTATTGCATGGCGCCCATAATAAGGGGAATGCCGATGGGGTCGAAGGTATTTTTGGCCATGCAGGACGTGTGTGGGCTTCGGCCCTGCGACCGGAACCACCTCAAAAATGGCCTTATACCAGATTTTTAGTCTGGTGGGGCGTATGATAAATACCGTAGTGTTAGTAATATTATTAGATTACTTTTACTTTTGTGTAGAACACTCGTTCGTTAAATAAAGCTTTTCTTAATTCTCTGTCTGACTTACTTTTGTTATCTGGACGAAATCTAACATTACAACACAAGCCATAAATTATATTTATTAAAAAAGGGGCTATTATGACAACTAGATGATGCAAAATTTTGACAACTACATGATTACAGTAGAATCTTACATTTACAACAGATTTTGAGATACAAACTGATCACTTAATCCTGGTCAGAAGATCAGACCTAGTATTGATTAACACGGGAAAAAAAACCCAAAACTTGTTACTTAATAGATTTAACCGTTCCGTTGGTCCTTAGAGCGAAAATAAAAAGATAAACAATTACTTGGACCATGCCAGAAAACTAAAAAAATTGTAGAATATGGGGAGGTGACATTGATATCATTTGTTGTTGGTACGCTTGGAATGACCCCAAAATCACTGGAGGAATTAGTAATCGGAAGAAGAATTGAGACCATCCAGATAACAGCAGTGTTAAGATCAGTTAGAATATTGAAAAGAGTCCTAGAGAGCTAACGAGACCTGCTGTCTCCCAGACTGCAGTGATACGCCCACCAGTTGTTACTGGTGTGATGAACACTGACGGAAATAATTACTCGGAGCCAATCCTAAAATTGACAAAGGGGGGTCTCAGACAAATGGACTAAAAGATTTGAAAGTTGATGACAATACACAAGGCCTTACATCCGCAAGATGACACTGACAGACCGTATGTGTCAAGAAGAGGTGGAAGAGGACGCGCAATATTGAAAAACTGTGTTGATGCGTCAAGACAATGGCACGAGCGCTATATATTGAAGAGCAAGGAAAGATTAATTATAGCAGCCAATTGTTGCAATTACAGTATAAGTACAGATTGAAAAAAGGACAAAAACTAGGAAACAGAAATGGGAAGAAAAACAACTGTATAGAAATTTCAAGCGACAAACTGACGGGATTGCACTCGAAAAGTCGTGGACATGGCTACGAAAGGGAAATCTCAAGAAAGAAAATGAACCTCTTCTAATAGCAGTACAAAATAACGCCCTAAGGACCAATTATGTTAAATAAGCTAAATAACAAGTGTAGGTTATGCAATTATGTTATAACAAGTGTAGGTTATGCAATTATGTAAAATAAACTAAATAACAAGTGTAGGTTATGCACAGAAAGGGTTGAAACGGTGAATCCCTTACGTGAATGAAGCAAACTAACTCTGAAGGAGTACAAGACTAGCCACAACTGAGCGGGAAAAGTGATCCATTTGGGAATTGTGCAAAAGATTGAATTTTGACTATACTTCTAAAAGGTATATGTATAAACCAAAATTCGCCTTAGAAAATGAAACTCATAAAATTCTATTGGATTTCGAGATACCTAATCACAGCCTAAAGATCAGACCTCATGATAATTGTTGTATCGTGGTAAGGAAAAGATACAGAGTAAAATAGAATTAATTATTTATTAACTGAAGTGGTACAGTCCGACAAGTGTTATAAGTCTCACGCTGTTGGTGTTACGTCCGAAGTTGGTCTACTACTGACCGAGATCTTTCAGAGCTCTTTGTCTCTGCTTCTGCTTCTCCGTGCTTAAGAGACACGGCGTCTTTTATACTTCTGCGATACCGGAAGTCACGTGGTACGAGCCACTGTACAACAATAATTAACAAACGAGAGAACTTTTCGTCTGGTAGATTTTGCCGTTCTAGCGGACCACTGAGTGAAAATAAAAGAAAAGGAAAAGATAGACAAATACTTGGACCTTGCTAGAGAACTAAAACAAAACAGTGGAACACAAAGGTGGCGGTGATGCCAGTTGTTGTTGGTACACTTGGAATAGTCCACAAAGGATTGGAACAGTTGGAAATCAGAAGAAGAATCAAGACCATTCAGACTACATCATTGTTTAGATCGGCTAGAATATTCAGAAGAATCCAGGAAAGCTGAGGAGTCTTGCGGTCATCCAGATTCCAGTGAAAGCCCGCCAACTAAGGCTGGTGTGAAAAACTCGCAAAGAGTATAAAACTGATAATAATTTGTTTACACATTGCTATACTTAATACCATATAACTAAGACAATTTGCACACAGTTGTATGATTTCAAGTATTCTTTTCTTCTACTAATAATTTTCATACAGATTTACTAGAGCCATAGATGGAACCCTAACAGGTACTTCGACTCTGGGACAGAGTTGACCTGGGAGTAATAGCGATGAATGGATGACTCCGCATTCCCAAGAGTTTCAGAACCAAAGCCTCGTCATAGAGAGAAGTGAGTTGAAATCTTTTTTTAAGCAGATATCTTGACTAGTAAAAAAAGACTATTCCTGGCATGCCATGATTGTTGATGGAGAGTGGGTGCGAGACAATTTAACATTAATTAATTGTTTGCACATAGTTATAAGGTTTCAAGTATTCTTATCTAATACAAATAATTTTCAAACAGATGTATTTGACTCCTAGATGAATTCTTAAAAGTACTATTGTTGTATAGTCACACAATAACCATGATTATGATTAACTATACAAACACATAATACATATACATATACATGCAGAATCACAACGACGATACAGTTCTTTTAGAAAAATATGTACCTCTCACTTTATTGAAAAGGTTTGAAAAGGGTTACTCAAGGTTTTACTGTGAGAGGGAGTTGGAGACCGAACAAAGACTGCAACATATTGACCTCCACAGCTCCTCCGGACATCGCCGTGTGTCGTTCTTGTTCTCCTGGGCTGCTCAACCGGGGGCCTGGGGGCCCAGCCTCTCTGGGACATGTTCTCATTCCAGCATCTTCACACCAACTGGTCTGGTCTCCAAAATCGCTGGGAGTCCCGAGGGCCCCTTCTGCTGGGTGGTGGCTTTCTCTACCACATTTTGTCCCCAACTCATCTGATCTCCAACTCATTGACTTCCTGTCCTCACCAAGTTATATAATAGTTCAATCGCCCACTCAATATTTTTGGAATGGCATGTTTGTTCGTCATCAAGCGGAAATAACTGGCATGCAGTTCACAGGTCACTCTCTTCCGGTGCATCAGTCTATGAGTGTACCGTGGGATTTTAACCCTGTCCCACACCGTCAGCCAAGCTCGCCCACGCCAATCGAATATGCACTTCCGCGTCTTTGGAATGGCATGTCCGACGGGGTCGAAGCCCAACATACAACACTATTACTACTCCGAGTAGAGACAGCCAAGTCGGCTCGAGCTGTAGAAAACACCGACTGTATTTCTGCAGAAGGATAAGACCCATCCCCAATGAGTATCCTAGATATGACGCAAAACTATTTAATCATGTGTCTGTAAATCTAGAGCTTTGGGGAATTTGAAATACCCCTTCATTGCCATCACTCCCAGGTACACTCTGACCCAGAGTGTTAGTACCTGATAGCGTTCTATCAATAGGTTTTTAGCGAAGAATAATATTGTTAAGTGTGTTTACGTTGTTGTTATTTCCTCGCTAATTCTAAGGGTAAATAAATGAGAGAGAAGACGAAGATGCCGTAAGGTTTTTATATGAAGGTTTTTAATGGCAGCATGGAATAAAGGGTTTACGTTTATGCTGCAAGTCTCGTAGGAAGGAATGAAGGAAGGAAATGAAGTTGTTATAGAGTTGGGAAGGCATTTTAGCAGCTAAATGTCCGAGCGAAGAGTGCATCGTTAGGTTAAGGCATTGTTGAATGTGTGAGTGAGATATGGTCGCCATAGTGAAGCAAAAGTTGTGTTTGCTGGTTGAGGACAGGAACGTTGTCGTTGTCCATAAAAGTGTGGCCCTGGTCGTTTAAGGAGAGAAGTGTGAATGTCTCCAGAAAATGTTGCCCAGGGATGAAATGGCTGGCTGTCGCAGCGGTATTTTGCGTCGCAGTCGACATAGCCAAAGTCGAAGGCGACTTAGAGTTGTTCCTGTGTGAGGCGGATTGAATTCATCTAATTTATATTCAACTGGGAACTCTTGGTCTAAGATAATAGATGCAAGGGGTCCATAAATTAGATGGCTTTCCTCATGGTGGTGTGAGGCTGCTGCTAAAAGGAGAGCGGACAGCCATTACGTCAGCCCAGTTTAAAAGCTTCTGAGGAAGAGAGGGTGTTTGGCGGGCTTTCCCCAATTTGGTGCTGCCTGGAAAAATGGCCCAGGATGAATAGTATAAGTCATCCTGATCGGGTGAAAATATGCATCGAGCCTAACGGTCAAATTAATTAATGCGCCAAACAAAAATACTAAGTTTTTTCTGCTACAGGTTAAATGAAACTGTTTAAGCATATGACTGTCTCTAAAGAAATGACTGACATTAAATTGAATCACTACCAATACTTGAAGCCATTTAACTGTGTACAAACGAATGAGCAATGTTGAATAGAATTATTAGTGTTGAATAGCAATACTGGAAACTCTTTAACTGTGTACCTAAATTGAACTGTTGGTATTACATAACTATACTCGGAAACATTTAACTGCGTGCAAATAAAACTATTAATGTGGAATAATTGAAACCGTTTAACTGTGTGCAAAAATGGAATTATACGTGGAACCATTTGACTGTGTGCAAATGAATGAATAGTGTTGAATGGAATTATCCTATTTACCAACCCCTCCGATCGGGCAGGATATGACACAAGGTCAATTTTTAAGCGGAGTTTAAACAGGTTTGAATTCAGAGTTTTCCTTCTCCTAGACTAGTTGCCTTACCAAGGCTGAAGATCCTAGTCCGCCCTACCATTTACCCATAGCTGGAGGGAGAATTATTGGATTCATACCTTTCCCAAGGGTATTAGTGCTATGTGAAATGCAATCAGTCTCGTCCAGGATTTGAACTCGTGTCGCCGTGTCCATTTCCTACAACGATAACCATTACACCACGGGCACCTCCTTAAATGGAATTATTAGTGTTAAATAGCAATGCTTTTATCTACTTTACTGTACGCAGCAAATGATTTATATCAAATAGAATTATTAGTGTTAGATAGCAATACTTATATTGGCCTAATGAGTAGAGTGTTCGCCAATGGTTCGGGAGACCGGGGTTCAAAAACAGGTCGAGTCATACCAAAGACTCAAAAAATGGTACTTGATGCTGCCTTGCTTAACACTCAGCATTATAAGGTAAGGGTAAAGTGGAGCAACCCAGGGAAAGGAGTAGCACCCTCCCCTACACCTCGGTGTAGTAGCTATTGAAAAAGAAGCCTTCGGATCGCCCTCAACTAATGTCCCCATCTTTACTTATATGTGTGGAAACAAAGTAGCTGTAACTTTTTAAAAAATGAAATTACCGACAAACTATTCACTGACAAATCATATGCATATCCATTTAATTGTGTACAAACAAATGACTGATATCAAATGAAAGTGTTTGTGTTACATGATAATACTTGAAACCATTTAACTGTGTGCAAACAAATGAGCTCTTGTTCGTTTAAAGAAATTACCTTCAAACTATTTGTTTACAAATATTTAATATATGTACATATTTGATATACCAAACATCTAATATATTTAATATATTAAATATTCAATCTCTAATATTTAATATATGTATATATTTAATATATCAAATATATACATCTAATGTATCAAATATTCAATATCTAATATTTAATATATCAAATATCTAATATATGAAATATATATATCTAATATCTAATATATCAAATATATATATCTAATATATCAAATATTCATATCTAATATTTAATATATCAAATATCTAATATTTAATATATCAAATATTCAATATCTAATATTTAATATATGTATATATTTAATATATCAAATATTTCATATCTAATATTTAATATACGTATATATTCAATATATCAAATATTTAATATATCAAATATCTAATATATTTGATATATGTATATATTAATATATCAAATATTTAATATATTTAATATGTGTAAACAGGATTTGGAGGTACCCGTGGTGTAATAATTATCGTTGTAGAAAATGGACATGACGGCACGAGTTCAAATCTTGGGAAAGGTGTGAATCTAACCATTCTCCTATACAGCTATGGGCAAATAGTAAGGCAGACTGGGTTCTTTAGCCGTGGTTAAGCAAATACTATAGGAGAAGGAAAACTCTGAATTCACACTTGCTAAACTCCGCGTAAAAATTGACCTTGTGTCAATTCCTGTGGAGGGGTTGGTAAATACATTAAGAAGATTTGGTATTTAGTACCCTATAACGGTTGATATGCCATAAAACTTAAGTGGGTCAGAGTGGAACAGAGAGTAATTACAATAAAGTGACTACTGTATATCCCCAAGGCTCCAGAATTGCTGCCTCACTACTGGATGCAGTTTGTGTCATACTTTGGGCATCAATTTTAACTTTGCCTTTCAACTTGGCATAGTCTTCAGAGTAGAACGTATTGAGTTAACTCTGAATATAGAGTGTAAACCGGCTCATTGGCCTAGTGGGTAGAGTGTTCGCCAATGGTCCGGGAGACCTGGATTCAATCTCAGGTAGCATCATACCAAATACTTTAAAAATGGTACTTGATGCCTTCTTGCTTGACAATCAGCAATATAAGGTACGTATCAAGGGTAAAGTGAAGCAATCCAGGGAAAGGAGTAGTGCCTTCCCCTACACCTTGGTGTCGTAGCTATTGAAAAGGGAGCCTTCTGTTCGCCCTCGACTACGGTCGCCAACTTTACTCACTTTAGAGTGTACTTGTAGAAGTGTTAACATTATTATTAGTAGTATGTGTCTTTATAAAAGATTCATGACGCATTATTGAAGAAGGCGGAAGTCCGTGGAAGCTACCAAGCACGTGGCCGTGAAAAAAAAAAAAGGTTTAATGTTTCACTCGTTTTTCATCCTGATATTGATACAGTGTGAAGCTTCGTTGTCTCGTTTCTTTGAATGTCCGCCACGTCTTCAAATCTTCGGTTTAGGGAACATGAAAAAAGTCTCACAGTCTGGTGAGTATGAAGGATGTTGCACATGTACAATTCTATTGTTTTGTTAAAAACTGCTGATCAAAGAGTACTGAGAAGGTTGATCAAGAAGTATCGAGAATTAGCACTGAGGCTTCCGGACGACTAGACGTCATCCCTTTATTGCATAAAGTGCTAACCTGTGCACATGTCTACGAGTAGATTTTAACTTTTACGAGGATCATTAAATAAGTTTCCAGACTTTTTTCGTATGGGCACTTTTATTGATAGTATACACATAAAATTCTAGTCCCCTTCGAAGTAATCTCCCCCGGCTGCAATGTATTTGTTGTATCGTTTCAACATCTTCACGAAGGCCCCATGGAAGTCCTCTTGTGTGAGCGTGTCAATGACCTTCGTCACAGCCTCTTTCATCTCCTCAGTTGTCTCATAACGACAGCCTCTGAGCTTAGGGAATAACCAAAAGTCACAGGGAGCAAGGTCTAGACTATAGGGAGGGTGGGGAACTGTCTTGATGCCCATCTTGGTCAAATAGTCTGTGACAAGGAGGAAGTTGTGTACTGGTGAATTGAAATGCCACTGACCCGATTTGAAGAGTGCTGGCCTCTTCCGATGGAATCTCTTCCTGAACTCCCTTAGAACCTCAACATAGTAACCCTAACCCTAACCCTTTGGCCAATCAACTCTGGTGTTCTGACTTCCTTACTCCTCCCACACCTCTCATCATCCCTCACAGACTTCCTGGCTTCCTTGAATCTCTTATGCCACTCAAAAACTGATGCTCGATTCATGCAAGATGGTCGAAAAGCGGTCTGAAGCATTCCATACGTTTCTGTGGCATTTTTTTTCCAAGTTTAAAACAGATTTTTATTGCATATCGTTCTTCTAAAGTGTCCTTACGTCCATATTGCATTTTTGAAATTCACCAGCTGTGACAATCAGGGTTTAGTAGGGTGTATTCCAATTGCTGCTGTAGCTGTTCATTTGAACCCGAAATCATAAAAATTGGTCAGTCATCTCATAAGATGTATAGCAATAACATAGTGAATTTTCAAGAGTCTACAACAATTTGAAATGCCTGTACAAAAAAGTCTGGAAACCTATTAAATTCACCACGTAAATTCAAAAATTCGGTTTTGATACATTTTAACAAGGAGGCGCTCGTGGTGTAACAGTTATCGTCGTAGAAAGTGGACTCGGCTACTCGAGTTCAAATCCTGGACGGGTCTGTTTGCATTTCACATAGTGCTAATACCCTTGAGAAAGGTATGGGTGGGGGAATCCCTATGGCGTAGCGGCTAACTTGCTGGACTGCAACATCATAGTGAGTGAGTTCGAACGCCAGTCACATTTATCCTCACAGTTATGGGTAAAATAACACCACTACTGTTCTTCTACAATGATGGCTTTGGCATTAAATAAACCACGAGGGATGATATACCATTAAACATAGAAACTAAACTAAACCAAAGGCATGAATCCAATTGTTCTCCCTCCAGCTGTGGGTTGGGTAAATAGTTGGGCAGACTGGACTCTTTAACCTTGGTATGATAACCGGTGTATGATAAAAAAAACTCTGAATTTAAAACCAGCCATAGACCTGGAGAGGTATGGGCTTCGCCTGGCTATGTCCAAAACACGCTACATGAATAGCACCCCTATCACCAAACCAAGTTATGGGACCGGTGATGATAATATTCTTACCTAACACATGTTTCAAAGCCTTTGTGTACATTTAATAATGAAAGTAAAAAATAGAAAAGAATCCGCCTGTATGGAGAAAAATTGAAAAACAAAGTAATCCAAGATTGTTCTTCTAAAAGAATATTTTCTAATAAATTCATCCATTTTGGATTATTTTGTTTTTCACTTTTTATCCACATTTAGTAACGAAACAATCTGAGCTTAGTTTGATTCAAGTTCAGAAGTATGAGGCACTTTGTGGAAACCGCACAATATTTTAAAAGTGTATCTCAGGTCAATCAATAAAATCAAAGCTCCTCCTTTCAATTCGTGACTGTTTGCCATGTTATATATTAAAAAAAAATGATGAAACTTTGAACCAATTATTTTTGTACTCTGAGCTTTGAGGGTTGTCAAGAGGTCATAACTCGTAAAGACTTTTTGACTTGTATGACTCAACAGGGAAGTTTCTTACGGATTTGGACCCATCACAATGTGACGAGTTGAAAATGTGAAAGAACAATTTGTTCTATTGTAACACTATGTAGGTGACCCGCCAAGCAGACGATTCCTTTGTCTGTTTTGGCGCGAAACCAGACAAAGGGTTTTGGACTTGAGATCTCGCCGTGTCCGGAAGTGGTAACGGGACGCGAGAAGAGAGTCGGACAAAGGAGCTCGAGAAGGGAGTTGGCGACGGGACACGGACAGGGGCAGTCGACAGTGGACACCGGAGCAGAGAGGCGAGTCGGCATGAGAGAGAGTCCAGACCAGTGAAGAAGATCGAGTCAAGATGAGTCGGCATTCCAGTTGCTTTGTGGAATTTTCGCTAGCGTTAGTCTATATATGCTATCAGAAATGCAGTGTTGCATAACTCCCCTTCTGCACTTGAGTTAACCCCAAGCATATTGTTCGTTTTGTTCGTTTGTTCTCTTTCCTCCCACTCCCTCGATTGTATTCTTGTAGCGGTAAAGAAATGTGCGTTGCCCCTATCGGGACCACTAGTTGATCACCGGCCGTAAAGTGAAATGGTTAGAAGAGGTTGATGTAGAACTGTGGGCCGAAGGGGTAACGTCACACTATTTGGCTGACTGATATTCAAAATTTAATTAAATACAGAAATATCTGTATTTTATTCAAGCCCGAAAAGTCCTGACAGGCTTCAAAGTCAAAATAAGACTTTAAATCTTCATTGTTATGGAGAGAATTGAGATATTTTTGAAATTTGCAGTAATTTGAAGATGAAAACATTCCAGACTGTGATTTTGAGATAAACATAAAGAACCTTGAAAAATTTAGAGAAGACTTAAAAGTACGTTTCAAGGACCTGGAGAAAATGTATGTATCCAACTAGATTGTCACATCGTTTGATTTGAAAACAGAAAATGCAGACATTGAAACTTACTTAGAAGATGAACTCGTTAATATGTGTGTGGATCTCGAAATTCAGAAATAAAAGCCTTAGCTACTATTGGAGTAATGTAAATACTGACAGTAAATACTCCAAGCTTAGTGGTGCAGTTAAGGCATTTTTACTTCGTAAATGGTTTCAGCTATATAAATGCTATTCTAACAAAGCGGAGAAACGAACCTGGAAGAGCGTGATGCCTGATTTATAACTAAAACTCACCAATTACCAACCACATATCAATGCCTTTTCTGATGCTCATCAAACATATCCTTCCAATTAATGATTTTAACTAATTCAATAAAAAGGTATGTTTGTTTATTTTTAAAGTATTTAATATAAGGCGCTAAATAACAGCAAACAGATTCTTCTCTCTTTTTAGAGCCCTATCTAATATTTCATGCGACATATTCATTTATTATGCTGGATGTCCTCGTATTTCGAAAAATTTGAACACTTCTGTGTTGAATTCCAACATTATATTCAATATTTTGCACAGTTCTAATGATTTACGCTATGACAGAAAACAGTTTTTCCTTTTTGTTTTGTTTTCTATATTTCATGAGAGATATTCACAGGGGAGAGAACATCAGTTCTGCAGGGCTTGTTAAGCCGTTTTCCTTATTGATGTATATGGAAAGCAGGGTTTGTTATGCAGTATCTTTCACTTATGAATATGGAAACTGCACATACTAAATTATTATAATTATTTGTTTATCTTATTTTACATACCAGGGGTTTGATGAGGGAATCAAGGATTCCATGAATGGGTCGATCGTCTAAAACGTTTAGGATTCCTGCCCGAGTGGGAATCGAGCACGGTAATCTATTTACCAACTCCTCCGCTGGGGCAGGATATGACACAAGGTCAATTTTTAAGCGGAGTTTAACAGGTTTGAATTAAGAGTTTCCCTTCTCCTAGACTAGTTGACTCACCAAGGCTGAAGAACCCTGTCTGTCCTACGAGCTCGGTAACAGTGGTCTACTAGCCAGGCGAGCAAATCCTTATACCATACGAGTCGCATAAATTCTGTACGTTTGCACCAGTTTAGTTTGGTTTAGTTTATTTGTTTAATGGCATATCAACCTTTGTAGGTTATTTAATGCAGAAGCCATTCTCCTAGAAAAACAGTAGTGGTACTATTTAATCCATAGCTGGGAGGATAAGGGGAGTTCATACCTTTCCCAAGGGTATTTGCCCGAAAGTGAACGTAATAGCGCGACTGGAGTACAAAATCGCTTACTACGATTCTGCAGTCCATCGCTTTAACCATTACACTACGAGGACACCCCGTTTGCATCAGTGTTTCATAGAGAGAGAGAGAGAGAGAGAGAGAGAGAGAGAGAGACAGTTATTTAAGCTTAGTTTAGTTGTGACACAAGGTGAGAAGTATGGAGCAACCAGGGAGAATCAAACTCATAAGCATTGATCTACCAATCTTGCTTACTAACCACTATATCAAGTATGTGTGTGTGCGCATTTGGGTAATTATATGAAATGTGCATAGATGTATGTAGGTTTGCGTTATTCAGATATGTTCACGTATATATTCTTAGACTTGTATTTACTTAAGGAAATAAAGGAGTAGATTTTCAAATAAAACCGGAGTGGCGGAGTGGCGTTTGTGTCAATAATCTGATTTACTCAAAGAAAAAGAAAAAAAAAAAATTATGGTGCAATACGTGTTGTCCAGTAAACATCGTTTACTCTTTTCATTTATGAATAAGTCAGCCTCGTTATAAAACCGGTTTTGATTAAATAAAAGCAAGAAACTTAATTGCTTTTTTTTCTTCTTCTTAGCGTATCTGAATCTCAGCCTCGTTTTGAGAGTTTATTTCACCATTTTTCTCGACTTGTGTGCTGATTTTTCTTTCTACGTTTCGATTTAACAAATCTGAAGGACGAAATAAGTTTTCACCAAGAAATTCCGGCGACAAAAAAACCTCTACATTTTATGCATGCGCAGTGAATTTCCCGAAAAAAAAAAAAAAAATCATCGCGTTACTTATATATAAAGAGTGTCGAAGTGAACCGCGGAAGCAGACATATTGGATAATTTATTCTGGGATGTAAGAAATTTTATATTGGCTCATCACATTATTTCTAAAAGAGAAGGAAAGAAATAATCCTAGTCGTTATGAGCATCTGCGAAAGAAAGCAACTCATTTTCTCAATTATTGTATTTTATTTGTCTACTTTCATAGGTAAGTTAATTTCTCTCTAATCAACCACCCAACCATACACTCATAACCCCAAATACATACACACCACAATTACTTCTGTTTCAACCGGCATAATATATATATATATATATATATATATATATATATATATATAGAGCACTTTTTGCATTGTAGGTTAGCAGTCCGAACGGTGTTTTTTTTTCTTTTGACCAACCAATTGCGTGTCTTTTGATTTTTTTCAGTTGGTATGACAAGGTATATATCTTTTTTTCCCCTTGGCAGTGATTCGTTGTATATTTTCAGCTTAAAATCACTTGCTGTTTTTTTTTTTTTTTTTACCGTAAGGGCTATTATTTAATATGTGTGTGTGAGTAATATATATATAATTTACTTATTTAAGCAAGTTTCATTAAATAATAAAGACAAATTTTGTCTGTATAATTTATTTAAGATTATTGTCTTAGTTTCAGGTTGGAATTGGTAGATGAATTTTTCAAAATTGTCCTGAGCGCTTTCGGACCTTTCATAGGCCATCATCAGGGGTTGCTTGCTTGTGTAAGTTTTTTTTTTTTTTTTTTTTTTTTTTTTTAAAGAGTTTTGAAAGTTTATACCATAACAAAAATATGGGAACGCAGAATTGGATAAAACAGGGTGACTTTTTTTTTTTTTTTTTTTTTTTTTTTTGTCGAGTGTGTACGATTCAAACGAGAATGGTGCTGCCCGGCTAGATGCCCAATGACATCACACAACAGAATTGGGAGAGGCAGAATTCTAATTGTTAAATGCATTTACAACTGCCTGTCCTTATGCGAAGATCTTATAAACACACGCACACACACACACACATATATATTAAAAACTAAATAGGTGCCGCAATATTACCACGTATTGTTGAATGCATCACAGACTGTACCAAGTAATATACATATAATATTTCTATATGTAGATGCTCTATCATTGATATTGAGCACAATTTAACAATACTGCAACATTTGGTCCTTCATTAACTCACCAAGTGAGCTAGTAAGAAGCATAAACCTCTTATATATATTTGTTGGTCCAATGAGAGAAAAAAAAGTAAATACTTTAAAATAAATAGGTCCACAAGAAGATTTATTTTTATTTTTTCTTCAACACGTGTTTCTAGAGTATTTCAGTTTCTGCAGGGAGTTATAAATCAAATGCAATGCCACCATCAACCATTATAACATCCTGAAAAAGTGTAGTAATGAGTAGAGTGTTCGACAATGGTCCCAGAGACTGGGGTTCATTCCCAGTTCGAGTCATACCAAAGACTCAGAAAATGGTGCTTGATGCTGCATTGCTTATCACTCAGCATTGTAAGGTAAGGATCAAGGGTAAAGTGGAGCAATCTAGGGAATGGAGTAGTGCCCTCCCCTACACCTCGGTATAATAACTATTGAAAAGGGAGTTTTTGGGTCACCCTCTACTAAGGTCGACAACTTACTTTTACTTTTTATATAGTAGGTTGTCAGTCGGTCTAGACGGCTTGACGCGACTGCCTGGGAAGCCCAACTGTCGCAGCCATGTGGTTCTGGACTGACCCATTCCTCGAGTCTCAGGAGGCCATTCCACCAGGCTCTAACCCATTTTGATGGGGCTATGTTTATCGCTAGGCGCCTGAGAAATGCCGACGAAGCCCGAGGCATTTTTGTGCCTCTCAGGCGTGTCTGGCCTACAATCCTGAGCCTTGAACCATTTATAATACGGCCTTGCTCCATACTCGCCCGTTAGTGGGGTGCCAGACAAATACTTATAAGAGATCTGGCTGAAAAACTAACGGAATACTCGTTGGGGAGGGGTCTTACCCCTCTGTAGAGATGCAGTCGGTGTATTCAACTGCTTCGGCTGACTGGGCTTAAAAACAAGTAGGTAGGTATCTAAGTGACATCCCGCCAAGTCAGCATGCGACACAGGGTCATTTTATTGTGGGGAGCCACGTACAAATAGACTCATGCTAGCCGTACCCAAAACATGCTTGATTTAATGAACAAGGTGTAATTCACTAAGATTTTTGCTCAGGTGTAGCACACGGCCATGTTACGAACAAGTAACACGTATCTGCCAAATTTCCGAAATTTTAATTACCTCTCCACGAACATTTTTTAATAATACATACGGGTCTTCCATCACAGATCCCCAAATAAAAAACCATAAGTGCGCCAATAAATTTAGTGTCGACCTTTTCTCTATCATGAGCAAGGCGCAATCTTCATTAGATTTAAAAATTTTAAGAACTATTTTTTTTTATTACGTCCAGGCAGCCTTCCCTCTGTTTACAGAGGGAATATTTACTTCGATTTAATATAGTTTCTATCTAAACACCTCTCTATCTATATTTTCTTTTCTATTAAAATTCTTCATTACTTTTTTTTTCATCATTCTCCATTTTTTCATCACCTCGATATCTCTGACGAGTAAGGTGCGAAACTGGTTGGCAAGCCTTTTCATATTTTTACTTTTTAATTTTCATCAAGATTAATAAATATGGTATTTTCATAGCTATCATATATATATGTGTGTGTGTTTCGAAAGCAGTGATGCTTTACCAGAGAGGATATAAAAACAAGTGTAAGTTAAATTTATTTGGGTCTTCTGAAAGTAATGATGGTTTACCAGAGAGGGGGCAAAAACTAATAAAAGTTAAATTTACTGAAATATTTAGATGTTCGGAAAATAATTACGTTTTACCAGAGACGATATAAAAACAAATGTAAGTTAAATTTATCAAAATATTATCATCAAAAATGTAATCATCTTCACTTTTAACGACAGCCCAACAAAGCCAAGATAGGATAATATAGTTAGGATAGGAACTTTTTACACATCCTCCATGTTCACCACATTTCCCACCAACAGATTTCTATTTCTTCCGATTACTAGAGTATTTCATAAGCGGAAGAACCTTCAGAAACAAAGAAGCCAATGACTGTCATTCAAAATTTTTTTCGAAGAAAACCTCAGCTTTCTTTGAACGCGGAATCAAAAAGTTGTATTCCCGTTGAGCAGCAATCATTGAAATTGAAGGTGATTACATTTCTTATGATAATGTTTAAATAAATTTAACTTATATATATATATTGTGTTGTATTAATTTAGAGGGCTATTGCAATGTGAAATTATAATCCTGTGAGTCTCAAATAATTATTTCGCATTACAATAACCCTCTAAATTAATACGACTCAATAAAATAAAATAATTTGTGCCATGCTCCAAGCAAATTAAAAAAAAATACTTAGGTCGACAGTACTCATCAATTTCTAAACTCAAAAACGCAATCCCTGACGCATGGGAAAAATACCTTCGGTTCAACTTCAGAAACTAGCCGAATTTTTGAGGTTATCAAAGCTAACGGTGGATCAACCAAATATTTTTTTTAAAAATTTGCCTTTATATTCTATAGTTCTGCTCATCGGTCCTATATTTATGTCAAAAGAAAATTTTGAAATCAAGCATAAATGCTAATATACAAATAAAAAATGAATTGAAATTTCTTCATATTTTAAATTTATTTGTCCTTATACCTTATCTTTTATATATCTGATTTTCATAATTCAATAATTGTAAACAATATCTTTTTCTTCGTCTTTGAGGGTGGTCTTATATTTTTGTCCACGGGTGTGTGTGTATATATATATATATATATATATATATATATATATATATATATATATATATATATATATATTACTCGCTCTCTGATGGACGTGTGTCGCCAAATGTTAAGATAGAAAAATACCCGCGTGTTTCATAGTTTCCAGAAATAGCTTCCCCTATTTTTGCCGTCAAGCGCTGCGGAGTGAACATTAGCAAGCTTTTACCGACAAGTCAGAAGCAGTCCAGTTATTGCAAAGTACAGATATTTATATTCTTTACGGCGAACCAAAAATATCATACAAAATTTCATGGCAATATCCAACTTTTATCCTCGAAGAAATTTATAATCTTTTAAAAAGAATAGTAAAATATTTTTGTACGCTTTACACATACAAAGATTAACACTCATACAACATAAGTTTTATGTAAACTATTGCTTATTACTAAAAAAAAAAAAAAAAAAAAAGAAAGAAAAGAAAACATGCAAAAGACAATGTCTGTTTCAACTTAACGTCTTGTAATTTGTTTTGCTGTTTGCTTGTTTTATTCATTATTCATTTCAGTATGAATCTTTTTAGCACTGTAACTGGAAAACCCATCCGCTACAATATCAAGCATCCTTTCATTGCGCACACATTATGCATTATTCGCCTCAACATTCACCCTACTTTCGTCACACACACACACACACACACACACACACACACACACACACACACACACACACACACACACACACACACACACACACACACACAGATAATATATATAGATCAAAATTTGAATAGCAAACGAGGTGCATACGATAAGTTTCCAGACTTTTTTTTTGTACAGGCATTTGAAATCGTTGTAGACTCTTAAAAATTCACTGTTATTGCTATACATCTTATGAGATAACTAATTTTTGTGATTTCAAGTTCAAATCAACAGCTATAGCAGCAATTAGAATACACCCTATTAAAGCCTGATTATCACAGCTGATGAATTTCAAAAATGCAATCTGACACTTTAGAAGAACGATATGCAATAAAATTCCGTTTTAAACTTGAAAAATAAAATGCCACAGAAACGTATGGGATGCTTCAGACTACTTTTCGACCATTTTGCATGAATCGAGCATCAGTTTTTGAGTAGCATAAGAGATTCAAGGAAGGCAGGGAGTCTGTGAGGGATGATGAGAGGTGTGGGAGGAGTTAGGAAGTCAATACACCAGAGTTGATTGGCCAAAGGGTTAGGGACACTATGTTGAGGTTCTAAGGGAGTTCAGGAAGAGATTCCTTGGGAAGAGGCCAGCACTCTTCAAATCGGGTCAGTGGCATTTCCAGTAGGACAATGCACTTGTCCACAACTCCATCCTTGTCTCAGACTATTTGACCATGATGGGCATCAATACAGTTCCTCACAGTCCCTATAGTCCAGATCTTGCTCCCTGTGAATTTTGCTTATTCCCTAAGCTCAGAGGCTGTCGTTATGAGACAATTGAGGAGGTGAAAGAGGCTGTGACGAAGGTCATTGACACGCTCACACTAGAGGATTTCCATGGGGCCTTCGTGAAGATGTTGGAACGGTACAATTAGTGCATTGCAGTCGGAGGAGATTACTTCGAAGGTGACAAGAGTTTCATGTGTGTAATATCAATAAAAGTGCCCATACGAAAAAAGTCTGGAAACTTATCGTATGCATCTCGTATATACTGAGTCAACTTCTCGCCTTTGCGATATTGGTCTAATAATCACAGACTCTGTACACTATTCAGACTTAGATCTACGTAAGCTCTATCACCGATACGGAGCTCTCTTTATTCATAAATATAGTAAGCAACAAAAATATATTTTTGATTATGTAAGTATATAAGCATGAAATAAGCCAGGTTGACAGGCCGTTAACCCCCCCTCTCTCATATATATATATATATATATATATATATATATATATATATATATATATATATATGGAGAAATTGAAGATTTTGGTTAATCTGACAAGATGATAAAAATAAGTGGAACTTCTTCAGAATTCTTAAGTTCTTTTTTCAATAACGAACGAAATATCGAAATTGCTGAATTTTTTGTCAGTGTTGGTTTATCCACTTTTCTACTTATAAATATTAACAGCTCGCTTACGTTGAGAATGACGTTGCTCTGGGGTAAGATGTCCAACTGACATAAAGTCAGCCGAGTTTCGATCTTGACTTGAAGCATCTCGCACGTCTAATCACACTGAAGACTTGTGATACAACGAAAGAGTCTATCTATGGATGGTAATATATATGTATATATATATATATATGTACTGAGTCCTCTTAGGTTTTTAACATCAAGATTTTGGACTTGTGCACCTTGTAAACTCATTCTCTCTCTCTCTCTCACTCTCTCTCTGTTTGTTTTCTTTGATTTAATGATATATCAACCTTCGTTGGTGCTCCCGGCGAGTGCCCCGGGGCCTGTTCTGGACTTCGGTCCGGAGCGTGGCCCTGGAAAAGGAACAATGGCAGACTCGGGGCCTTTAATTAGGCACCTAGTTTCGACTAGGCTACCTTCGGGTGGGCGAGCTGCATTTTTGTCTCCTTTGTCCCCCTTGTACGGCACTAGACCAAGCGTCTAGTTTAAGCCGTTTACTGGCATACGTGCCCGGACCCACATTTGGGTTCGTGAAACTGCTTGCCTCATCAGGCTCACATTGCACTAAGTGAGCCGATGAGCAGCACTGACAAGCAGGGTTCGAGTCTCGGCTCCTTCCCGACCTTCCCCCTCCCCTTTATCCCCACTTTAATTGGCCTTCGGGCTTTTGACCTTGTGTCAAGTCGTGTCTGGTGGGAGGCAGCGACAAATACTACCTTCGTTGGTTATTTAATTCCAAAACCCTCCCCGCGGAAGAACAGCAATGATTACTTATTGTTGGACGAATAAGGGAGTTTATAACTTTCCTGGGGAATATTAGCACGAAAGTGAGCGTAATAGCACGACTGGAATTTGAACTCGCTTACTTCCAGGACGCAGTCCGGCACTTTAGCTATCACACCAGGAGGACTCCTGCGTGCGTGTGCATGCGCGTTACTGTCAAAGATTGAAGTACGAGATCAATACTTATCACGTTAGCTTTGTTTGTCCGGCAAAAGGAAATTTATAAAATGAAGGGGAAAAGAAACGACTGTTTTCAGTCAATTAAAAGTTCTTGCTTCTCTTGAGAATCATCATTCGAAATTCTGTTTTAAACATATCTTGATAACACCGCCGACACCAGTGACGGGTCCATTGATTCTTCGAAAAGAAAGCGGAATTCTTGGTTCTCGTTAAACAAAGAAGGACTTTTTAGCCTTGAGCTTGACAGCGAAGCCAGCAAGGCTGCTTATTGAATGCGATCACCAGCCGCTCCTTCGTAAACCAAATCTGTTAAAGAAACTTAATCTTCTGTCCTTAAAATATAAATAGACAAACAAAAAACTGCCTTATCTACGAAATTCCGATTCCTGTTTATTGAATGAGGGTATTTAGACCCGACGTTTTTTTTTTTAAAACATGTTATTAATAATGAAAGGCGTATTTTTTGGTCGTAGTAGTGGCTTTTTTAGTGACCGGATGATCATTGAGAAATTTGAGATCAGTCATTTAGTTGTAATGTCTGAAAAATATTCTCTGTTCTTAGGACGTGACAAAAGGACAAACCAGTTAGAATAAAGAGAAATATCTCATATATCCTTACTTAAAAGTACTATTATTCTTAGTCTGTTTTTTTTTCTCTCTTCCCCCCACTTTCTTTCATAGTTTATGCATATCTAATCTCCTGAATTACAGTTCTTTCTTTCTTTCTTTCTTGGAAGTCTTCTTGTGTGAGCGTGTCAACGACCTTCGTCACAGCCTCTTTCATCTCCTCAATTGTCTCATAAAGACAGCCTCTGAGCTTAGGGAATAAGCAAAAGTCACAGGGAGCAAGGTCTGGACAATAGGGACGGTGAGGAACTGTATTGATGCCCATCTTGATCAAATAGTCTGTGACAAGGATGGAGTTATTGTCCTGGTGGAAATGCCACTGACCTGATTTGAAGAGTGCTGGCCTCTTCCCAAGGAATCTCTTCCTGAACTCCATTAGAACCTCAACATAGTAACCCTAACCCTTTGGCCAATCAACTCTGGTGTTCTGACTTCCTTACTCCTCCCACACCTCTCATCATCCCTCACAGACTCCCTGCCTTCCTTGAATCTCTTATGCCACTCAAAAACTGATGCTCGATTCATGCAAGATGGTCGAAAAGCGGTCTGAAGCATTCCATACGTTTCTGAGGCATTTTTCCCAAGTTTAAAACAGAATTTTATTGCATATCGTTTTTCTAAAGTGTTCTCACGTCCAGATTGCATTTTTGAAATTCATCAGCTGTGACAATCATTTAGTGGGGTGTATTCCAATTGCTGCTGTAGCTGTTCATTTAAATTTGAAATCATAAAAATTGGTCAGTTATCTCATAAGATGTATAGCAATAACATAGTGAATTTTCAAGAGTCTACAACAATTTGAAATGCCTGTACAAAAAGTCTGGAAACTTATTGAATTCACCACGTATGTCATGATACTTATGAAGATTGGGCTTGGTGTGTACACACTCGGTGAAACAATTCTTATACATTACTGCCTTGGCGGCTATAACTTTAGATAATTGTTACACCGACTATCAATCTTGACTGGGATTATGTTACGTACATTCTTAAACCAATTATTCTTCCGATTTCATGGAATGATATTCTTTTGTTGTGTGTCTCAAACAGAATATACAAGTATGCACAGATATCCCCCCGATCGACTTAAATGAAGAGATCAGAACAACAGCGGCAAAGATAATATTTCAAATAATTCATGGAATTTTGGCAATACTTTATCTGAGAATTTTGTAATCCGGAAGCTTCCTGCTGGGATATGTTCCAGGATTCCTAGAAATCGCCGATAGTAACGAACCATATGATTTTTATTTTCGAATATACATACCTATTATCAATTTTAATCCATAAATAAGGCCAAAACAAGAGATAAAAAACAATGAATAATAATAATAAAACAGAACAATTATAACAATATTAGCATTAGTACCCGTAAGCATTGATGAAATTATTTACGTATGAATCTGAATCTCTCTCTTATATATATATATATATATGTGTGTGTGTGTGTGTGTGTACACGTATGTGTGTTCTGTCTTCAACAAAAGTAGCCAAGGATCAAACTGAAAAGTCTCTATCTCTCGCTCTTTCTTACACACATACAGATATTATATATATATATATATATATATATATATAATGTATGTGTTAAAAAGTATCGTGATTGAAGCTGTATTTTTTTAAATTTTAAAGTTTTAAATCAATTTATATAAAAACATTGATGATATCCATTGAAGTTGGTGCCAATTAAAAAATCAAATCAGCACCGATACTTTTGGAACAAGAAGAGCAGGGAAATACCTCCCTTGTTCCAGATTTGCTTATATATACACCCAGCTTTGAAAAGGAAGGTGACAGGGCACCTTGTGTGGTGTAATGGATACCAAGCTAGGTTAGCAAAGCTTCACGAGTGAATTCGACTCTCATTGGGTGACCCATTCATACGGCCTAAGCAAAAAACTTAGTAAATTGGAATTCGTACCGGATGGTTGAGATAAAGTTATGATCACTTGGCCTCAGGGAACCGTCCCCCCAGTTCTTTGCCTGTTTTCAGGACTAAGTTCAGTGCTTGTTGCCTGAGGCGCCGCATAAGGGAAATGCCGACGAAATCAACTTATTTTTGCACCTGCAATGCATGAGTCTCGATCTGTGTGCGATCCCTACTATAAAACGGCCTTGTGCCATACTCTGGTTTGTTGGGAAGCTGGAAAAATACCAAAGAAAGACAATGACCGCTGGTGCCTGACGTACATTAATCGAATTGTATCCTAGTCTTTCAGTTCAATAATTCCTTGTTATAATCTATATTTTACATGGCCCTCGGAACAGGATCAGATCCAGGTGAGTTGGAAAGGATTTTTATAGAGGCGGACATATCTGTCGTCTCTACTAAACTTTATTTCACATGCATTTGCAAGCGAGGCAGTTTACCCATACTAGATTGTTCAATGCTGAAGGAATTGGGTTTGAGATTATGGGGGAAATGCTAGGCGGTTCAATGTTCAAGGAATTGGGTATCAAATCTTTGGGTGAAATGCTAGACTGTCCAATGCTCAAGGAATTGGATATCAGGACAATGGGTGAAATGCTAGGCTGTTTAGAGCTCAAGGAATCGGGTATCAGGACAATGGGTGAAATGATAGACTGTTCAATGCTCAAGGAATCGGGTATCAGGACAATGGGTGAAATGCTAGACTATTCAATGCTCAAGTAACTGAGTATCAGGACTATGAGTGAAATCATTGGCATCAAAGAACCACCAGTTTCTCTTTTGTCACTCACTAACTACTCAAAATATTCCAACAGCAAAACTTCCCCCAACCTACTCGGAAATGACAACGCAATAATTCTGAAAATTCAAAGTAGGTTGTGATGTATTTACACAAATTACTACCCCCCTTTCACTCAGTCGAATATTCAATAGTACAATTACGTGGATGAAACTGTCCAGATCTCTATCAATACCTATTCTGATTTTTTTCAACACCGACTTTAGCAAACTACATGATATGCTTGAAATTTTGATGATTCAGAAATCGAACACAATGGTGCTTATAATTTAGCTTTCATTTTCGTCTATTTTGCCGAGTGACAACGAGTTCATTCAAAGCTATTTGATTCGTTTAAGGTCAGAAGCACGGTATTGTAATTTCATGTGTCAACACTGCAATCATGATTTACCCAGCGTATGCATCAAGGAACAATTTATTCGGAGTATAACCAATGATATGCTACAAGTGTATGTATTGGCTAAGTCATGTTTACAGAAGACCTTTGAACAGAGTGTGAGTCACGCAGAAGCATTTGAGACAGCGATACGAGACTAAAACAAGATATCAAGCATCTCGGACGTAGAAACACTTCAGATGTCAACATATCGCTGAATCCTTCCACCCAACAAAAGGCCAAAGCAACAACAATAGCCATGATGCTACACCTATCGGGAGGAGTACTAACTAAAAGTTTGTCGTACTTGCTCTTTGAAATCGTATGATAATAGGATACGATTATGTCTAACCTTGAGAATTGAACCTTCTTTTAGATGAATGTGGGCTGGAGGATCAGACATCGGAAATTTCACACAGTTATCAAAAATAATTGTGGCAAATTGGTTTACCAGTTACCCTTTAAGCTTATCTATATTTTCGGTATCAGCTGGAAAATGAAGAGTTTTAATGGAAATTGGCACATGACCACATCCAAATTAATATCGATTTATCGATATGTATGGTGCTCCAGTGGAACTTAATACCGATGGTAGCCCTCCTTTCACATCCGGTCAATTTGAGCAATTTCTAAAAACATAGTGTGAAACACAGGCTATCCTTAGTTGCATATTCCTAATTTAATAGGAGAACGGAACTTGCAGTAAAAACCGCAAAGTGGATTGTAAATCGCAATCCGGATCTTCAATGTTCATTAGACTATGACAAGGCGGTAAGAGCCATACTCTAATACCACAAAATTCTTATCCCCCGCACAATTTCAACTTCATCGTTGACTTCCCGACTTCTTTCCTCCTCAAACTATTTTATACAAGTCAGATCCTGGATGGGTAAATGCACAACGTTGTGAGGCAAGCCTTCATCAACGCAATACTCGGATAACGAACAGGTATAAAAAATATATATCCATAACCTCCTCCCCCTTCCCAAAGGTAATTCCGTTGCTACATAAAGTCATTAAAATCTTTTCAGATCGCAAATACCGAATCAGAGTTGATGGATCAGATAGGATTACTCTTAGAAATTGACATTTCTTTAGGAAGTTAAAATTTCAAGCTGTGTTCACTCTCATACTGAGTGCACTGCCCGTGCACACAGTCGCTCCCTGTGAGGTTTCAATCGCGCATCCCGATCTCCCAATCTCTGTCGGTAAAGATGCCCATGCAGCAGTTGAAAATTGTTCGGAAGGTACTAATATATCATCATGCTTCAAGACTCATACCGCATGTTAGTAAGAATTCCTCGGGCTTTGTTACAGACTGATATAAATCAAGAGCCGGTCGCATTTTCGTAGGGAAGCAACAAAACGGCTGACTGACGTACATAATCAGGACACTACCCACGTGTTTCATAATAATCATATATTGCAATTGGTCTGGTTTGGTTTGTTTGTTTAACAGCATATCAAACTTCGCGGTTTATTTAATACCAAATCTATCCTTGTAGAAGAAAAGCATCTTGAAAGAGGATAAGAATGTTGATGCCTTTTCCAAGAGTATTTGTCCGAAAGTGAACTTAATAGCGTGACTGGAGTTCGAACTCGCTACCTATGATGTTGCAGTCCAGCATCTTACCCACTACTAACTGGTGGTGTAATGGTTAAAGCGATGGACTGCGGAATCGTAGTACGCGAGTTCGTAATCCAGTCGCGCTATTATGTTCACTTTCGGACAAATACCCTTGGGAAAGGTATGAACCCCGTTATCCTCCCAGCTATTGGTTAAATAGTACCACTACTGTTCTACTAGGAGAATAGATTTGGCATTAAATAACCTACAAAGGTTGATATGCCATTAAAGAAAAGAAAGAAACCACTACTAACTATCCCTGCTCTTTATGTCATTGGATGTTGAAGAAATATTTTTTTAGGTTTGCATAGGTAAAAATTAGGGATCCTTGATTACACGCAATAAATGATAAAACAACTTTTTTTTTTTTTTTTTTTTTTTTTTTTTTGAGGCTGAAATATTAAGGGTCATTCATTACTCGAAGTCTTTCATTACTATTTAAAAATAATGCTTACTTTTAGGTGTCCTGTTCGTAAGGGCGGAAATCCAATGTTACCAGTGTACAAGCACTTTTCTCGACACCAACGGAAAACCGATGGCGGGAAAGAAAAATCCAAATTGCCCCGTGGATGATCAAGTGAATCCCGAAGCCACATATTCGGACTCTTGCCATGACAAATGCCTCATTAGAACCAGCATGCACAACAGTGATGGTAAGTATATTTTAACGGAATTATCTCCCTTTAGAAAGCCTCTGAAATTAGTAAATAGCCTAGTGCAGGATTTGAGGACCATTTTCAATGGCGATAACCGTCAGGCCACGAGCAGTGCTTGCGTGAGTGTATGCGTGTGCGTGGGGTTAGCACGGTTTAATAAAATGATTTTCGGAAGCCTGGTGTAAATTTATTTCATTGATCTGTTCATTCTATTTGCAGTTGTTATTCGATCCTGTTCAACCCAGATTCCGTTGCCCCAGCCTCTTCCTGAAAATGGTTGCTATTCCCATCGAGGAGAAATCCACTGTGTCTGCAACACGAGTTACTGCAACGGGCAGGCGATGAGTAAGCTAGTTGTTCCATTCATCTCTTGAAAAATTTCAATTATTTACCATTACATTTATTATTATGCGAGTTTTCCACATTGGTTTTCACTAAAGTCTGAGTGAAATCAAGTCTCTTCAAGTCTCTAGGACTTTTCTAAGTATTCTAGCTGATCTTAACAATGCTGGGTTTGGATGGTCTTGACTCTTATTTTGATTTCCAATTCCTTCAGTCTCTTTTATTAGATTATTGGGGACTGTCCCAAAGGCTCCAGTTTCGATGGATATCATCGTTACTTTCACGTTTCAAAGCATTTTTAGCTCACTGGAAAGATCTAAGTATTTGTTTATCTTTTTACTTTTATTTTCTCTCAATGGTCCATTGAAACGGCGAAATCCACTTGATGTCAACTTATTTTTTCTAGTAATATTAGGTCTGGTTTTCTAGCCGGGATTACGTGATCTATTTTGTTTGGTCTTGTCTTCTGGCCGGGATTAGGTGATGTATCTTATTAGGTTTGGTCTTCTGGCCGAGATTAGGTGATGTATTTTATTAGGTCTGGTCTTCTGGCCGAGATTAGGTGATGTATTTTATTAGGTCTGGTCTTCTGGCCGAAATTAGCTGATGTATTTTATTAGGTCTGGTCTTCTGGCCGAGATTAGCTGATGTATTTTATTAGGTCTGGTCTTCTGGCCGAGATTAGCTGATGTATTTTATTAGGTCTGGTCTTCTGACCGAGATTAGCTGATGTATTTTATTAGGTCTGGTCTTCTGACCGAGATTAGGTGATCTATTTTATTAGGTCTGGTCTTTTGGCTGGCATTGGGTGATGTATTTTGTTAGGTCTGGTCTTTCTGGCCGGGATTTGGTGATCTGTTTCGTTAGGTCTGATCTTCTGGTCGGGATTAGGTGATATATTTTATTAGATATGGTCTTTTGGATATCATACAACTGTGGAAATAAATGATTATTGTTATTAATTACGAATAGTTACTTGAAATCGTAAATGTGTCTGAATCGACCTCTTGTTTTGTAGAGATTTTTTCAAGCTTAAAAAGTCGACTTGCATACGCTGCAATTCAGGGTAATCATCAAGTTTCGGAAAAGATCTGCTGATGGATAGGTTTTAACGGCATGTAAACCCATTTAGGTTTATTTTATTTTTAAAGATCGGGGAATCGCGTTCATTGCACGTTCAAATTTGTATTTTTCTGTAGCGTTAATTTTTTTGCACACGGTCTTATTCAATACAATTTTAAAAAAAATAGATCTATTTGACTCATAGGTGGGATACTAATAGGTACTACCACTCTGAGTCAGAGTTGACCTGGGAGTAATGTTGATGATGGGAAACTCCAAACTCTCCAGAGCTCCAGATTTGGAGCCTCGCAACCAGATGCAGTTTAGTATCATACCAAAGATACTCATTTTTTGGAGAGAAGGTCTTGCCTCTTCGTAGGGGGTAGAACCAGGGTATGGAAATATAAATTGAGTTCATTTTCCAGTGATGTCAAATGCTTGGAGGTCCTTGTTGGTAGGACAGCTATTTTGAACGTTACGATTCAAGAGATTGTTGTGCATCATCTAATAGGCTTCTAATCTGTGGTCCCAAATCCACCCCTTCTGAAACTTTGAAATTCTTCCGAGTCGATAACCCCTGGATGCTGTCAAGATAAGATAGACGATATTTTTTTCGTGATGTTTTGTGTCAGTCCCTTCCAAAGGATCTATATTTACATAGGATTCACCCACAGTGAAGCATCCAATAAAGAAGAAAAACATAGGATTCACCCACAAGTGTGAAGCATCCAATAAAAATCTTACAATAACGAAAATGGTTGATGAGACTAGCTTGTGGACCATTACTTCACGGTGAGGCGTCTAATACACTATTGTCCACCATTTTTTATTCTATAAAAACAAGTTTTCTTCTAAACCAAAAGTAATCCTTCTCATCATCAAGAGGTACCGACAGCATGGATTCTTTTGACTCTCTCCTGCCTTCCGTCCTTATCTGCTATCATTCTTGGTCGGTCCTCTCGACGGCATCCTGTGTCTGCACAGTTTTTGCTGGTCGACCAATAATGGTATGTCCATGTGTAGGAGTGCATACTAGAAAGTCGCTAATGAATTCGTTTTTATTTCACTAACAGTGCCTAGCATGTCTCGGTGGACTTAATTGGATTTTTTGTGAGATGGGAGTTTAGTGGCGGTATAATTGTTTTTATGGGTTGCTGCTTTCAGCATCCTTGAGTAGTTCCCATTAAGCTTTTTCTGCGGGCTTTTCATTAGAGTCCAAGGGATGCCGCTATACAGTAGTACTGATATGGCCACAACTTGGAAGAATTTCCGTTTCCTTTCATTAGTGATTCAAGTGTTTTTTAAATTATTAATACCGGAACATTATACAATCAAAACAGTAATTATAATATATCATTACTATATATCATATATCCCCAAAGTTTACTTCAAACTCTAACAAAAAATATAAATCCTGCATATTAAAAGAAAAATTTGCATAAAATGTATAATTTGCATAAAGATGTATAATTTTCGGACTGATGCATATTTTCAGTCAAAGAATTTCAATGGTATCGAGTTTGGTAATAATCAATACCTAATAATATCAGTTTTTATCGTATGTTTCACGAGAAATAATAAACTCCTGGCGTCTTTGGTTTAGAAGATAATTAACTGACAGGTGATTTCCGTTCCTATAGAATTTAATAAGCAATCTAAATATCTATGGGAGTGTCCTTGTGGTGTAATGGTTAAAGCGATGGACTGCGGAATCGTTGTACGCGAGTTCGTACTCCAGTCGCGCTATTACGTTCACTTTCGGGCAAATACCCTTGGGAAATGTCTGAATCCCCCTATCCTCTCAGCTATGGGTTAAATAGTACCACGACTGTTCTTCTAGGAGAATGACTTTGGCATTAAAATAACCTACAAAGGTTGATATGCCATTAAACAAAGAACCTAAATATCTATAAACAGTTGGAGGGAAACCTCTATGGTGTTATGGTTAAGGTGCTGGATTGCGACATTGTAGTAAACCAGTTCGAACTCTAACCATGCAATCACGTTTACTTTCGAACACCCTTTAATGGCATATCAACCTTTGTAGGTTATTTTAATGCCAAAGCCATTCTCCTAGAAGAACAGTAGTGGTACTATTTAACCCATAGCTGGGAGGATAAGGGGGTTCATACCTTTCCCAAGGGTATTTACCCGAAAGTGAACGTAATAGCGCGACTGGAGTACGAACTCGCTTACTACGATTCCGCAGTCCATCGCTTTAACCCTTTACTTTTAACACCCTTTGGAAAATGTATGAACCTCTCCCTTATCCCCCCTCAACTATAGGTGAAATAGTAGCACTGCTGTTCTTCTACAAAGATGACGTTGGCATTAAATAACCCACTAAAGTTGATATGCCATTAGATAAAGAACCCAAACTATAGCGTATCACGCATAAACATATCCTTTCCATAAATTTCTCCTTACTGTTTGGCTTTAATATAAAAAAAATCATCCTAAATCAAATATACCGGAATTTTGTTATTTCTAGAAAGACATCCAACCAAAATATTATTACATATACTCTAATAACAAAACGGATATTATTACATATTATAAAATATAAAACTCTACAACATTCAAACTGTAACAGAAAATAAAACTGTAATCTGTGGCTAAAATAAAATTATATATATGTGTGTGTGTGTGTTGCATAAGAATATATATATATGTGTGTGTATATATATATATGTGTGTGTATATATATGTGTGTGTGTGTGTGTTGCATAAGAATATATATATATGTGTGTGTATATATATATGTGTGTGTATATATATGTGTGTGTGTATATATATATATATATATATATGTGTGTGTGTATATATA